>VDFB02271358.1:1250401296-1250926459 GCA_007258455.2 Sequoia sempervirens | reverse complement strand
TGGATACTCATTTGAGGATTGTTTAGCATGAGTTTATATGCTTTATCTTTCATAGATATGAATCTTGAGCTATGGATAGTTAGTTTTGGAGTATTCATTTTGAGGGATGTTATGGTGTGGTTATCTCATTGTGCATTTGATTTTATGATATCATTCTTTGATGAGGATTGTTAGGAGATAGTTTATGGGTTGATTTCCAATTTTGGGGATGGTTACTTTGAGATTGGTCTTCTTGATTAGAGAGGCTTACATCCATGTTGGAATTATTACATTGATTCTTATGTTGTACTTGATCTATGAGATTGGGTGTTATGGATGTTGTTGAAGATTTTCATTTGGGGTTGTTAGGAGATCATACTTGACATAGCAGTACACTTTCGAGGTGTTGGTAGAAGGACATTATGGTTTACAGGTTTTATCTTCTTCATGGTTTCTTCCTGGATGTTCATTTGGGGAGGATGGTGGCAACATATTGTTGTGAGAGATTATGTAGCTCTTTGGGTTGTATTTGTGGATCATTGTTATTGATCTTGGTACTTCATTGTTGATCATTTATCACACCTTGGAATAGTGTTGATTGGTAGACTTGATATGCTTTGACATTACCTATGCAGTGGGAGTTCTTGGATATGTATGTTCTTCATTGATAGGTTTTATACTGGGAGCTTGTGATTGTAGTTTACAGGTTGCATATGTTCTTGGCATGAGTTTACTGATGTATTGATACCTTGGAGGTATGGATGGTTGGATGTATTAGCATGTGTTGTGGATGCTAATTCCGATCATGTGGGTTTTTCAGTTGACAACAACTTGGTTAGAGCCTTTGTTATCACTTGGATTTGATGCTTGTGCTTGTGGATTGGTGCATCTTCACCTTGGCATGTTCCTTTTATTCCATAGGTGGCATGTTGGAGGATGAGAGGAGTTCTTTCTTGAGATGGTGGTCACTTTGTTCTTATTGCAAGTATCTTGATGGAGCACGAGAGCATGTTGGAGATTCATGTGGTTTCATGTATGGCTATGATGATGTATTTCATGTATTGATCCCTTATGAAATGTATACAACAAGTGGGAGAATGTTGAGATATGGTGTTGTACACCATTGCATAAATTGATTTATCATATTGTAATTAAATTATTATTTAGTTGTGATGCACCTTGGTGGTGTGATTAATCACACTAGGTAATTATTTGAGGTCCAATTGATGTTGTATTGTAACATTTTATTATTATTTAATGTGTGGGAGACATGTGATAATAATTTAATATTGGAGAAATATTAAATAATGTGATGTCTTAGTACCCAGTATTAAATAAGGGGTTAGTGGTTTTGTATTCACATGGTTTCATGGTTTCCCTTACCACTTGTTGTATTTTGTGTGAGCTTGTGTCTATAAAACAAACACATGTGTAGTGGTTTAGGTTGGCTGAGTGGTTTGGTTATCATTATTGAGTCTTCTTGTGGAGTGCATTTGTGAAGCATGGCATGGGATGTGTGGATTCATGCTTGGACACATGGGAATGCATTGGAGGGCTTGATGCTTTAGAGGTATTCATTGTAACTCTTGTATTTCTTTATTTTTGAATAATATGATGGAGTATGGATGATTTTGGAGGCTGGGTTTTTCCCTCTTGAGGGTTTTCCCAGGGTATATCTTGTGTTATCTTGTGGCTTATTTATTTGATCTATGCATTTGGAAAATTTGTATGCATGTTTATCTCTCATGGGTTATGTAGGAAATGATTTAAGATTGTGAGTTTGAATGCAATATTTTCTAACATAAACAAGCTTCCAAATACTTATTTAACCTAAACAAGATCAAGCATTCATGATATCAAGTCAAGCAATGAAGAGTTAAGCATTCCAAGACTTCACAAGATCATCTAGAGAACATTTAAGATCATTTCTAAGGCATTCAAGAGTAGAATTATTCATCAATTGTTGCAGCAATTCAAGATCCATCATCATGTCAAGATCATAAGACATCAAGCATGTTGTTGAGCTAGTGTTGTGATGTATCATTGTCCATGTCTCATGTCCTATGTTAAATATTTCATGTCCTTATTCAATTTATCTCATCACTTCTAGTTTAATTACCTTAAAGGGGTTTGACCAAGGCAAACCCCCATTTACTAAAAAATCAAGTGTTTCTCTCTCTACTTGTGTCATTGCAGATCTAGGTGTCTTGGAGCTTGAATATCTTGTGGAGATTATGTAAGAAGCTTGGATATTTTTTTTGGAGTTTTCCCCTCATTTGCAAGGTTGTTATCTTCACAAAAAGTCATTTATAGGTCCTAAATCAAGGTTTCGGATCCAAAAATCAGCTTGGAAGGAAAGATCAGAGATTGGAGTACTAATATGAACATTGAGTTCTTGAAAAAGCGAAATGAGACTCATATGCCAGAAGTGGCATATGAGTCCCACTAAAGGATTTTTTCTAGATTTTTGCAATTCCATTACCCTTTTTCCAAAAACCTATTTTAGACCAAAAACCCTGATCTGGGACTGATATGCCTAGACTGACGTATGAGTCCCAATAAGCCAAAAATTCAATGTTTTCATCATTTCCACTCCTTATTCAAGCCTCTACAGGTTTCTAGGTGCACACTTCTGATTTTACAACCTTTTGTTTTGATTTATATGCATTTCTAGGTCATTCATTCAAGTTTCATGCATCACTAGGTTTAAACATTAGATCTTGCATTTCATTAGTCTTTCCAAGCCCTAGCTTGGTGGTGAACCCCTCATTAGTTCATAATCAGACCCTAGGACAACCCTATTGTTAGATCTTTTTCCCCTTTCTTCATTGGATTGAGATCTCTAGGGTTTCCCTTCAATGAGATAATTGTGAAGTGGGTTTTCTCTATGTTCTAAACCATACGACAGTGAATCCATTTTTTGTTGTTTCATTTTGGTGAACCCACATTTAGAACATCATAAGTCTGATTTGGAGTGCATCATCATCCTAGATCTTGCTTGCATTAACATTGTATTAGGGTTTGTATTAGTTAATTGACATTCTAGGGTTTCTAAATTTTGCATTAGTGAAAGTGCATATAGGTTGCATTTTTGCATCTCAAATAATTGAAAATCATATAAAATATGAATTTTCAATTAGGTTACATATCACAAAACATAAAAATCATAAAAATCACTTAAATTTTCTTGAAAATTATGAAAAAAACCCTAACTGGGACTCATATGCCCCTTTGGGTGATTTAGTCCCAGTCTAGATTTTAAACTACATTTTACAGCATTAAAACCCTCATTTCTATTCTTCCTAAAATTACTAGTAACATATAGTATGAATCTGGAAAGTTTCATTAACTTTTGTTTTCTGTATCTAGGTCAAATCATCCATGTAGTGTAGTCATCTTTTTAAAAAGCATTTCAAAAATTCATTTCAGTAGTAAAAATCTTCAGATATGTGGGACATTTGTTTACATTTTTGAAGAATCACATAAATTAGATAGTTTACTTTTGCATGACTAACACGTTTCATTTTAAGCAATGTGGTTTTGATATGATTAAGATTGTATTTCATAAGTACAAGATCCTCTCTTATGAGTTCAATTTAGAGTACAACAATGAGGTCATTAAGAAACATGTTAGTCATCCTTCTACTATCTTTCATAGTTATGAGAACATCTTAGAGCAAGCGGATCAAACCATTGACACAATACTTAATATTACATTGCTTATTGGTGAGGATGGTATGATACAACAAGATACAAGCATAGACAATCATGAAAGCCATAATTGGTCTTCTCCCGATACCTCTCCTAAGTTAGTGATGAATGTATCTTGGTGAAATAAGATACAATCAATGAGAATCATGAGAGTCTTGATTGTCTCTCCTCCTCCCTCTTGGAAAGATATTATGACATAAGAAGATGAGATCATAGACACATTTATAAACATCACCTTACTTAGTCTACACTCATCCCTTGCTTGTGAGAATATTTTAGAGAAAGAGGATGATATCATAGAGAGCCATTAAAATCAAAATTTTCCTTCTCCTAATATCCCTCCTCAATGCGAAGAGGATAGGTTGGTGTTAGAAGATTCACCTATTGAGAGTCATGAGAATCTTGTTCCTCCCTTCCCTAATGCTCCTACCATTTGGAAAGATCTATAATTTGGCAAGCATGAAAACCATAGTTGTCCTTCTCTTGATGCCTCCCCTACTTGTGATGAAGCTACTTTACAAAATCTAACCATGGAATGTGATGAACATCTTACAAGCTCTCCTACAAGGGTAGATAGCATGGAATAAGAGAATGCGACCTTAGAGAAAAAGGACAATCAAATAGAGCCTTCTCCTAATATCCCCACTATTGATAAACAAGAAAATCCAACCATTGATAACTCCCTTGCTTGCGATGAAGTCATTTTAGAAGAACTAACCTCTGAATGTCATGAACATCTAGTTTGTAGTTCTCCTAATGTCAGCTCTCCTACTAAGGAGGATATCATGGTGCAAGAAAATGATAACATTAAAAATAGTGATATAGTTTCCTTAGATGAAGATGATGAATTAACATTAGATTCTCCTTCACTAAGGAATGTTAATATTATTCAAGGTCTCAACTCATCCATTACCCACCTTCACACAAACCTTGAACTCAAAACAAACTCGAACTTATCCTCTACCCACCTAAGAATAATGTGTCGATAAATGAGTCATAATACTATTGCTCATACATATAACACTAGAAACAATTCGTAACCAAAAAAAACACCTTCAACATACCTCCCATTGTGTAACCCTATCTTGCCTAGCCCTCCTTTCTTTCCTTTACAAAGTGGAAAGGAGTACAATCTTGTTGAACAACTAAAGAATACTCCTGCTAAGATATCATTATGGGACCTTATTCAAGCCTCCCATCATTATTATAAAATGATTCAAAATTATTTACAACAAGTTCCTATCCCTTCTAATGCACAATAAAATGACATAACAACCCTGATTCAAGGAATAAATGCTGAAATTTTTTTCCACCAAAGTGAGCTCCCTCCTACAAAAGTGTAAAAACAAAATGATGCTTTCATGATAATAGCTAGATACAATAGAAAAGGCATAAAAAGAACCCTTTTCGATAATGGCTCTCCTCTAAATGTGTGTAGCGTAAACCTTTTAGATAGGCTTGGTGTAGATAAATAAAAAAAATCAACCTAATTCTTTATCTATTCATGGATTTGACAATGTAGGAGAACAACTGCTTGGTGTGATCACTTTTCCTATTAAAAATGGAAAGGCCACATTAGAAACATCGATCCATGTTATGCCTCACGATCTGTCATATAATATTCTTTTAGGAAGAGCATGGATTCATGCAATAAATGGGGTGCCTTCTACTCTTCATCGTAAAATGAAGTATATTTACAACAACAAAGTGTACACACTCAAAGATGAACCTGACCCAAATAGTTTTTTGAACATTGAGAAAGGAAAGGAAAATCCTTTGAAAACATTAACACCAACTACACAAGTGGAAGCCGTGCAAGACAAAGAAAAACATATTGAGGAAGTCACGAAGCTATTAGAAGATGATTGGGGTTCCTTAAACTTTGAACCAAAATTCATGGGAGAATACAAGATCATAAAGAAAGACTCTGAAAAGGGAAAAGAAAAAGTGGTAATTTCAACACAAAATTCAAAAGACCCTTCAAAAGCATCCACCTCAACCACTTTAGAAGAAGAAGAAAACTATACAAAAAAAATTGATGAGATAGAATATCAAAAACAACCTAATCCGAAAGAAATGAAAAATGTTTTATGGAAAGGGTTATGAACTTATGAAAAAACTTGGATATAGTGGAAAAGGATGTGGTACTATAGAACAAGGTATTCGTGTCCCTATAGAGCCTCACAAATAAGAAAAGACTAGTGGTCTTGGTTATTTCCGCTCGAAAGAAACAAACAAGCCTTCAATTAATATCAACACTATTACAAAGCATCCTTTCAAGCCAAATTTAACATTAGTGTATCCTAAACTAATAGACACTAGTGGTCTTGATTGTTGTCCTTTGAAAGAAATAAAAGAAACAAATAAATCTTCACTTAACATAAATATCATCACACAAAACACTAATGATTTGAATTCGATAGATTTTACACCCTCTAGCAAAGGAGAGGACAAAATATCATAATCTAATGAGTCTTGTATAAGTATGAAACCTAATGCTAAGCAAGAGATATATTTGTCGCAAAATAAAGGAACAACCTCTACTTTTGATCAAGAGAGTATCTTGACAAGACTCCTCCAAGATTGTTCAATATCTCTCCCTCCAAAAACATGAAATAAATTTTACTACAAGAGTTCATTTTACGCATATCATAGAGTTCATGGTCATTCTACTAATGAGTGTAATGCCTTGAGTAACAAAATTCAACATCTTAGGGACTGTGGTGCTCTTTCTTGTGTTGAAGCACCTAGTTCCTCTAATTGAAACTTATTTTCATCCTATTTGGTTCATCCTTGTCTTGCACTAAGTGGGGGCAAGGGGTTAGGTAGCCTTGTCCTCGTATGTCACTTGTCATGTCTCTTTTCACTAGTTGACTGCCTTTCATGTAAATATAAGGGAAAGCTTGGGATGTGGACGACATGCCTTAAGTTGGCTTGCATGTGACATACTTATTCATGATGTAGTTCGATTCGAAAACATATGACTTGGCATAGGGTTTTCCAAATAAGCTCTCATTTCTTCTTCTCCTTTAAAGAAATTTCTCACAACAATGGTGTTAGCAACTGCTTTAAAGTGGGAGAATACATCAACACTCTTGTTTCATTGTGCAATTTTCTTTCTTATTGTGATGCATCCTTTCCTTGGTGGTATCATTGTGTTTGATTTCCTCTGAGAGTGTGATATTTATGTGACTTGTCCTCTCTTGGAGATATTAGGCACAATGTCTCCTAAGAAGAGACCTTACATGAACTAAGCAAAATCCCTTTGAATGTAGCTTACACTATTTTGCATTTACAATAACTGTTATATGGTCACCTTGCATAACACATCTTCCATGCTTGTGGAGCCATCTTATTTTTTCATGAGTTTCAAGCATATGAAGCTTTGCTTGCCTCATGAATCTTGAAGATCATTTTTGCAAGGTGCCTTATCAAATTTATCAAGAGGTATAACTTTGGCATGGTTTGACGGCAAGCCGATTCAAGGCATGGCTTTCCCTTAGCCACTTGCGTGTGTTGTGAGTACATACCAATAGCGTGTGTATGTGTCTCACTCTCTTGGATTACTCACCCAACAGACAACCTGAATTTTTGTGTCCTCAGAGTGAGTGTGCATCTTTGGACAAACAACTTAGATCTGATCCACATCATGTTGGACAAACGGTCAAGGCTTGATCCACCTCTTTTTTCTTTTTTCTTTCTTCTTTAAATATCTTTGACATTGTATGTTTGTGTATCTTGATGTTGCATATCATACATCTTGTGTGTGTCCTTTTTGTGCTTATGTTGGTTTAACATAGGATCTTGGATCCTGGGGGCTTGACCACTCCTTTGATCCTTGTTATCCTAGACCATCCGCATCGGTACACTTGGACCCCTCTTGAATGTCTACTTTAGTGTGAGTTTAAAGCAAGTTCATCCTCTCACTAAAGTGGGGGCTAAATGTAACAACATAAATTGTACTCCCTTTGAGATGGTACAATTTCTCTTAATTCAAATGGGAATAATTAATGATAAATTGGACTTAATATCGCCTTGATCTAGTGTTGTGATGAGTTTTACACATCCACATTAGGTTTTGGGCCCTTTGAAAGCTAAATAAACCTAACCTTTCCTTAATTTAGTGTTGTAAAGTGTGTTTATTTACACCTTCACATTAAATTTAGGAGGCTTGTAAATTAAGTGGACCTAATCTAGTGTTGTAATATGTTTTAGACATTCACATTGGATTTAGGAGCCATTTTAGCTAAATTGACCTAATCTTGCCTTAATTTAATGTTGTAAAGTATATTTATTTACACTTTCACATTGAATTTTGATCCCTCTTTTTATTTATGACCTTAATATCATCATTAATAGGCCCCTAAGACCCTATATTATTCATCCTGAGGCATATTTTAACCAAAATCCTAACAATATCAACAAACAAACTTAATTTCTTAACACCCCAACACTTTTGCCACCTAAAAAGGCCCTGTGGGACCCATACACCACCTTTGGCATATGAGTCCCACCCAGATGGGACCCATATGCCAAGTGTGGCATATGAGTCCCATTTGGCCCCTTTTTAGGGTTTTGAGTGGGAAATCTAGGTTTCAAGTTCAAATTTCATAAATGTTGGCCTGTGAGATCTAATAAACGAGATATTAGATGGATTACCTATATAAACAAGCTTCCAAACCCTTATTTCACCTAAGCAAGATCAAACATTCATGATATCAATTCAAGCACTCAAAAGTTAAGCATTCCAAGACTTCACAAGATCATCTAGAGAGCATTCAAGATAATTTATAAGGCATTCAAGAGTAGAATTATTCATCAAATGTTGTAACAATTCAAGATCATCATCATGTCAAGATCATAAGCCATCAAGAATTTTTTTGAGCTAGTGTTGTGATATAGCATTGAAGATCCAAGGTCAAGCATTGTTCTACACTTATCCCAAGAACTAGATCTACATGCTTCATGGCCATTTCATGTTAGATTACAAATTTACAAGACATCATTCAAGGTATCATTTTCCATGTCTCATGTCCTATGTTTCATATTTCATGTCCTTATTTCATTATCTCATCACTTGGTTTAATTACCTTAAAGGGGTTTGACCAAGGAAACCACCCATTTCCTAAAAAATCAACAAGTTTTTCTCTCTCTACATGTTTGATTGTTGATCTAGGTGTATTGGAGCTTGAAGATCCCTTGGAGATTAGGTTACAGCCTTGGAGAAAGTTGTTAGAGTTGTCCCCTCATTTGGAAGGTTGCACTATCTTCACAAAAAGTCATCTATAGGTCTAAAATCAGGGTTTCAGATCCGAAAATCAATTTGGAAGGTAAGCATAGATTGGAGTACTGATCTGAACTTTGAATTCTTGAAAAAGTAGAACTAGACTGATATGCCAGAAGTGGCATATGAGTCCCACTATAGGCATTTTTCCATATTTTTGCAGTTCCAAATACCCTTTTTCCAGAAACATGTTTCATACTAGAAACCTTGATCTAGAACTAATACACCCATATTGGCATATGAGTCCCATTGGGCCAAAAATTCAATGTTTTTAGCATTTCCAGTCCTTATTCAAGCCTCTACAAGTTTCCAGGTGCACACTTGTGATTTTATAGCCTTCTGTTATGATTTATATCCATTTCTAGGTCATTCATTCAAGTTTCATGCATCACTAGGTTTAAACATTAGATCTTTCATTTCATCAGTCTTTCCAAGGCCTAGCTTGGTGGCGAACCCCTCATTAGTTCATAATCAGACCCTAGGACAACCCTATTGTCATATCTTTTTCCCCTTTCTTCATTGGATTGAGATCTCTAGGGTTTCCCTTCAATGAGATAATTGTGAGTTGGGTTTCCTCTATGTTCTAAGTCATATGGCAATGAATCCATTTTCCATTGTTTCAGTAGGTAATATTTTGATGCTGGCAACAAAACCCAAAAAGCATTTTTGAATCCAAAAAGAAGAGCATGTGATTTGGTAAATAAAGTTAGCTTCACTTGTAGGGAAAATAGTTGTGTAGGCTATTTTGACAGTTGTTTCTGCAAGGTTTGCTTACTATCTACAAAATCTAGCAGATACCCAAATGGTACTTTGTGGTTTTGAACAAAACCCAAATTTTTTTTCTCAAAAATACATGCAAAAGATATTGGTCATTGTAGATACACACAAGCCCTCAAAGATGCCCAAAAATTTGCTCAAGGTCAGATCCCTTAAGGATCCCCAAAAAAATATCTCAATAGAATTTCTCCCAGATTCAAGAAGGGGCTTGCAGCTCAAGGCTTGAATCCCATGTTAGAGTTTTCAATAAACTACATAAAACCAAGATCACTTGCAAAACCTAGATTAGCCTTCTACAAGGAGAAAATCAAACATGCAAGACAAATTTGCATACATATGTGGAAATAATATTATTGGGAAAAATGAATTACATAAGATAACTTGCTTTTATAGAACAAGACAAAAAACCCCTAAAAGAAAAACCTAATTAGGACCTAAGTAAACTTAGTAAAGTGCAATTAAATATTTAATTACACCAACATTTATTAATTGGGAAAGAAGATAGAGAAATGAAAAATTGTACCAAGGAAGTATAAATTTATTATACTAAAATCTTCCTAGAGGAACATACATCCATAATTAACTAATCTTACTAAGGGGATTGGGAAATAGAACTAATCCTTAATAACTCAAAAAACTTCTTGAAAGCACTTTCCAAATTCAAGGAATCTTGAGGAAATTGAATCCATTCCTTGAAATTATTGATCTTAGTCAAGTAATCATTAGTTTTTTTCAAGTACCACCTTTGTAAAAGGGGATTATTTTGTACATTTGGAATTATTCCCAAGAGGATTTTTCTAAGAGGATTTTCTATCCATCTCCAAGATTCCACCTTATGTCCTTCAACACAAGGCCCTTACATTTCCTTAAAAATTCTCATATATTAGAATCCTAAGGGATGGATTCCTACAAGAATAGAATACCATAATCATTATCCTTTTTATGCTTGGCATGCAACACTTTATTATTTATTTCTTCATATCACAGCCTCTAAATAAGCTTCATTACTAATTCTTCTCATTTTTCTACAATCCCTAAAAGTAAAACCATCATCTTTTGTATCTTTAAAAATAACTTCCCAACTAAGTTTAAGTTTCACTTAAATCCTCCATGCCACTCCATAAAATAGTTTTTTTTGTAGATTTACAAGGCCTTAAGAAAATTTATATGGATTTGTAAATTAGACATGAAGTAGATGGGGATAAAAAAGAGATTTTTGTATGAGGATAATGCACCTAGCTAGGGATAACCACTTTTCTTTCCATGAGTAAATTTTATTTCCAAGACAAGTTGGTACCTAAATATTTGATGAATTTCTAGTGTTTAGTTATTCTCAGAATGATGAAAAAGCCCTCGTTCTTGAGCCTTGTGGCAACAAGATTGGTTAAAAATTTTGGAATTAAAATCTTCTATCTAGAGATTTTCATGAAATTTTATTTGACATAATTTTTGTATAACTCACAAAGATTATGAAAACTTAGTTTCATGGAATTTAGAAAAGTTTTGAAGCAAATTTTAATGTGTCACCATTTTGGAGCGGGTTTAGAGGGCCCCATAAAAAATTTGAAATGGCTCAATTTTGGCAACAACCCAGTGTTATTTTTCCCTTAATAGCCTATATATCTATTGTGTGCTTGTCTAAGAAGTTTCAAGGCTCGAACAAAAAAAAACTATCCTGCCAGAGCGCCCCATTTACAAAGGTCTCAAAATTCTATTTGTTGTTAAATTTTTAGTGACATTACAAAGATCTAAATAAATTATTATGGCCCTATGCATGTTTTACAACCTTCATTCATCGTGTGTGTGTAGTATCAATACTGTCATTTCACCTACAAAAAAATTAATGGTGTCATTTTTACTATGTTATAATTTTGAAATTATTTAAAACATTTTATATATTTTAAGTACTTCAAAAGGTTGGTATAATGGTTTAAATTTTTTATTTTCCTCATGGCTCCTCTCGTATATCAATTTTATTATTTTTTAAAAGCAAGTTGGGACCTTTGAATGACACTTTTCACATGCAAATTGAAGTTTTAAGTGATTTTTGGTTCAGGGGTACCAAATGCATTTTGTGTTAATGTTGTCAAATGAGGTCTTTTGATTTAGGTGTGTTCTAATTTTTTTCAATTCAATAAGGTAATAATAGACCATTTCACAGGTAATTAGGAGTCATTAAGTTTATATTGTCACATTTTTGCAAAATTGTCAAAGGTGCAATATTGAAAAGTTGTAAAAGTGCAAAAATATGTAAAATTGAGGAAGCCCAACGGTCATGGGAATTCAAAGGGTGCCAGTTATAAAATTTATAATAGATTGGTTAAGGTTTAAATATGTGGGGAACTCAATGGATGATGGTTATTGGAGGTTTTTCTGAAAGATTGAATAATAAAGATCTTGTTTTCATTGAAATTTTGTATCTTTTCTATTGAATATTGTTGTCGCAGAGTAGTTACACGACCTGTACGGCCTGATGGTGACTCCAAATTGATTTGAATTGTTTTTTCAGTGTCATATCTATCATTTTGATTGATTTTGAGGTGTTCCCATTGGGGCTGTAGAATCTTATTGAGTTTTCCCTATAGGCGGGTCTGAAACTCCAATTTTGAGGTTTTGAAGACATAAAAATGTGATTATGGCCCATTCCACTGACTGTAACTCCTGTAACTGAGTGTAATGGTCCCAATATGGTAGGATTTAGTTTATTGAATAGTTTTGGGAGTAGGAGAGGTCATTTGGGGGTTTGGGCATGATGCCCTAGTTGACAAGTTTAAGTGTTTTGGGTGAAATTTGAAGGTTAAGGGTAGGAAATGGTTGAGAAACTCTTGGGAAATGTTTTATAAGAGTTGTTTGAGCATGTGTAGACTTAATTAAATGTGTTTGAGGTGTTTTTTTGTAGGTAGAAGACTGGGAGATAAGATTTTCAATAAACCCTCCCTAAAATAAGCAAAAAAGATAGTTTTGTAAGTTGATGACTTAGTGGGCGTTACACATTTTGAAATCTACTGATTTGGGCTATTTGAGACATGTGGAGAAGGTTTGAGCAGAGTTTTGCAATTGTGAACGTGATTGGATAGGTGTTGCTTTGTAAATGTGGCCTAATTGGCCTATTGGGACATCATAGAAGCCCTGAATTGAGAGTGTTGGTCCAAAGTGAGCTATGTTGTTTTTGAGATATGATTTGTAATATGTTAAAGGGTGTTTGAAAATACAATTGGTTAGTGGGTTTGAGATTGGATTTGCAAGATAGGTTCAAGAAATTAGGTCTGCAGACCTACAAGGTGAATTATGTGATTGTGTGAGGAATCACCCTAGATAAGGTTTGGAAGATTAAAGGTTTGTTGAAATCAGTTGAATTTTTGATAGGTAATTGATTGCCTCCCTGCTCTGCATCAATTTCATTCTATTGGTTCGACTGAGGACTTACCCAATAGCCTCTCCATGTGGCATATTATTGCTCCATTGAATTCTTATGAAGGGATATCAAGTCAATTCTGTGATATTTTAAATGGAAACAATAAATATTATATTGGTTGCTTGTTTATTAATTGTACCTTAGTGGGGTGTTGAATGTAGAAAGCATCCACATGTACTAATAATGCTAGTTTGATGTTTTGAAGAAGGAAAATAATGTAATGTTGTAATAAGGTAAATGCAAGTGGTGGATTCTTATTGGTCCATCTCAACTTTGACAAATGGATAGTGTTCCAAATTGATGTATATTCACATGTAGATAAAGGTACTTTGTTTTGTATCTTTTTCTTCATCATCCAATTTTGGAGGATCATGATTCCTAGTATGTAACAAAAGAGTTATATGATTTTTCTTACCTTATAATCATGACACATTTGATGATAGTTTTTCACTGTTTTAATCTGGAATGGATGTCTCTTAGAGCTAAAAATGGTGTCTACTCACATGCAAAAGGTTTGGGAAGATTTTAAAGACATTTGAAAGATAGATTATGTTGTTTCTTTGTCCAAATTTTTTTTGGAAGGGTTTACCATGACTTGGTAATATTTCTAATGGAGTTGCGAATGTTTTTGAGAGCTAGACAAGACAAAAAATGACCCAAATGCAATAATCATGACATGCAACAACCTTGTACCATGTGAGGAGGATTTAAAGGACATTTTGGAACCTTTTAAGTGATGAAATATATATTTTTAATCATTCAAATTAACCCAAAAAGTTGTTCTAATGATCAAGCATCATTGGAGTGGGTTTTGGGAGTTCTTTTTATTACCGATATGTTGAGATCAACTTGCAGTATTTTCTAATACCATTTCATGAGTAAAAAGCATCCCATGTTTATTTTAAATGTCCTTCAATGGTATAAAATTTCCTAGGTAGGATAATAAATTATTTGCAATGGGAAAGGTGATTTAGAAGATATTCAAATGGCTTGCTACTATGAAATGGAGTGGCATTGAATGCAAGTAATGGATTCTGAAAATGTAAGCCAAATATGCATAGGTAAATGGGTTACTAGAAAACTATTCACCAAAGTGTCAAACTAATTACAAAGGGAAATTATGAGGTCTGTAGACCAATATGCTTGGTTAAAGGCATGTTCTTACTACTATTCAAATGGGAAACTGCTTGAAGGTGAAAATTTTTACTTGCTAGGTGAATATGTAGCAGTAAGTGAGTTTTTACACCTAGGTGAAACTAGTGCACGAGATTGCAAGGATAATAAATTGGGAAGAAAAACTTTATTTTTAAGGAGTGAAGAATGAGAGGAAATTTGATTATCAAGATGCTATTGAATATTCCAAACACTATATCCATTTTTAGTTATAGATTAGATGGATCATAGTGTGCCATGTGTTAGGTGGGTGGAAGATCTACATTTTTTCCTCTTCTTTAAATTACAATTTCTCTTTCATTTGTAAGGGTTCTAAATTTTGGCCAAGGAAGAAGGTTGTATATAAAAAGTGTTGAATACCAAAGGTGAAGGTCTATATTAGTTAGTCATTACATTGATAGTGCCACTATATTTTGAAATAGTGGTTGATATGAATATACACTATTTATGCAATTGTCTCCAACTATGAATCATAATATTCTTTAAGCTGAGTAATCAAGGGTTATATCATCTTTTCAAGAACATTTGTTTTCTAGAATTAGTTTAATGGTTTTTTATCTATTCAATGGGTAGAGTAAATTCTTACCATAAATTAATAGGAATGTTATTACTTAGGATGGATTACTAAGTATGGTTGCATAGTAGGCTTGTGTATGCCATATTATCACAAGGTGGTAATACATCTATCACCATCAATATATATATATTATATACAATGCATAATATATGATTATGTAGCCCAAGAGAAGCATCAATCTTACTTTGTTTTCTTCCCCCATCCTTAGAAGAAAATCTTAAATCTATTAATCCTATTTTTTTCTTTATTATTATTTAGGCTACATACTTCGTAACTAAGATTAAGGAAGATAAGTAGTGGGACAACTATATTTGGTATTTAGCAACTCCTTATCCATTTTTATGAAGTCATCTATCTTCTAGGTGTTGCAATATAACCTTATTTCACATCAATTTTTAGCACCATATAGGGAAACCCACCTAGGTTTTATAGATCTAGAAGTGTAGGTGATAAAATCCTAAGATCAATCTCTCATAAATTGGCTATTGATCTAGATTTCTTGATAATAGGACTTCACCAATATTTAGAGAAAACTAGAAAATTAGTTAGAAAAAGAACCAATAGAACACTCCATCAAAGATAAAGGACCTAGGATTTAGGGTTTATGGCTTAGGTTTTAGGGTGGCACCTACCTCTCTCTCACACATCTCTCTCTCCCCTCTCTACCTCTTCCTCCTTTCCTCTCTACCTCTTCTTCGCCACCTACCTACCCCTCTCTCTCTAAATATTTTATCTCTCATCTCTCTATCTCTTTCCCCAAGTGCTACCTCTTCTTGCCTCCCTCCCTCACACTCTCCCTAGGCCTCTCCTTCCCTCCATTTATCTCTCTCTCTCTCTCCCTCTCTCATTTTCTTCCTCTCTATCTCACCTCTCTTTCTATCTCACTCCCTCTCGCTAAAATAATATGGTTTAAAGTTTAGGGTTTATGATGGAAGGTTTAGGGATTAAATTTATTTTTTGACGTTTTAGTGTTAAATTATTAGTGCTAGATTTTGGGTGTTTTTGAATAGTGTTTAGGTTTTAGGGATTAGTTTTTATAGTTTTCGATTTATGGTTTTGGGTTTATGATGAAGGATTCTACATGGAGGTTTCAAGGATTAAATTTATTTTTGAAGGTTTTTGGTTTGAAGGTTTATGGTTTAGTGTTTAAGGTTTAGGGCCTAGGCCTTCTTCTTCAAGGCTTCTATCTCAAGTATATTCTTCACCTTCTAACATATCCATAAATATATTGCATTTTTTGAAAATGATATGTGTGTGACCTCATAGTTCATCACAACATCATTTTATATGTTCTCTGAGTGCAAAGGTTCTGATAACACTTTCATATTAACACCATGCTTAGTCCTTCGGATTACATGAGACCAATACAAAGATAGATATCCTCCAATCTTAGTAGTGAAATCTCTAGATAAACACATTCCAATAATAGGAAGGATATCTATTACTACCACCTCTTAGGAAACTATAATGCTAAGACATGAATACAGGGTTAGGGGGAGGCTTTTGATTATACCTGTGACCTAAACCATTTTTCCATCTAATTGCATGATTTCTCTATCAAGATGCTTATATTCTAATTTTAATGAATCTATAATCAAATTAGGCATAACGGTGGTGATGGCACTAGAGTCAATCATAAAATTGTGTAGAAACTTATCCCGTCAATGAGGGCTAAGAAGAACAGGGTAGTTTTTGGCTTACTTACCTCTTTCTTTGCCACCTTTTCTTTTGTGCTTACGAATGTCATAGCACCCAAGGCTCATGAATTTTTAACTAGCGCTTTCTCTTTCTCTTGATTACATTTTGGGACTGCATTGGCCCATGGCAATCTCTTATCATCTCCCAAAGCCTTTTGCAATAAATATTTATGCTCTAGGATAGCTAAAATATCCCATAAAGAGACATGGGTTGGTGCTTTCTTAAATTACTCTACCACATTGAGCGGTCCATGTATTGGGGCCTTTAAGGCTTTTTTTTTTAATCAAGATGGTCTCACTTTGATTTTGGGAGCTTGGAGATTATATTGGTGGTCCTGATTCTTTCTCGAAGATAGGCCTAGGTTGCAGTATAATGGGTATATGCTCTCCATTCAACCTAATTTTAGACCAAGAATAATAATTTGATTGAGCCTAAGGAGTCTATAACATTGATTCTTCAATGACGAACATCACATCTTCTCCCTCCATCTAAGAAAATAGTGTGTGATCTAAAGCAATTTCCCCTTCTTGCTCAAGCGACATGTCTTGCACTTGCACCACTAGGATAAAATTTTCCACTCTTAGGGATTGATAAGCATATGCCCTTATATTAGCAGTGATTGCTTAGTTTCACTATTTTGAGACCCTCTGCTAGAGATTACCCCTGGGGTAGTTTTGGGGCATGTGTGTGTCATTACAGGGGAAGCACCATTAATTAGGGTTGTTTGCCAAATTATTTCAAGACCTACAATCAAATTTTTGTTATGTTTTAGTGATATGGCTTGTAGAGACTATCTGATTTGAAGGTTGAAGTTTTGAGAATGTGGGATCATATTTGTAAGAGTTGTTGATGAACTCAAGCACCCAAAATAACCTACAAAACTGAGACTAACCTTCTACACAAGAGCAGCAAGAGGGTGAAATGTTGGAATATGGTGCAATAACAAAATGATGATATTATCACACTCAAAATGATACAATATGCATTAACAATCCCTTCAACTGACTGAGCTGATATGAGCTCATCTAGACTAGATAGGAGGGAGAGGTGAGTGTTGAATGTATAGCATAATATGAGCATATAATTCCAAGAGGGGGAATAACTCCCAAATAACCAAATTAGGTGGGAGTTATGTCTACTTGGAAAATGTCGAACATGTGGCATAACCTACTAAAAAAGAGACAATATAGTGGTTTTGTGACGTGGCATAAAAGGACAAAAGAGGGTGTGAGACTCAACCACCCAAGTGTGGGTGAGAGAAACACATGTAATTGATGTATTACGCCATGTGTCCTTACATAAACCATGTATCATATAACCTAAGTATGCTTAATAATGTGTATGAAAAATAAATATTAAAAAACCTACCCATTAAGTATAGCTTAGGTGGGTGAAAGGATGAAACAATGCAAAGATGGGTACCCGGCTATATGGCCATGTTAGGTACCCATGTACAATAATGAAACCTCTCAAAAGATGAGAAAGAGAAAACTTGTAGGAAAAAAATCTCTCCCAAGAGAGAAGAAGAAGGACCATGCAGTCCCTTAATGTAGAGTCTCCTACATTGTTGGTGAATGCTTGACACAAGAAGCTGAAGATGATCCAAGATCACCAAAGAATATTCCTCCCCTTAGGAAGAAAGAAAACCAAGGATGTATGAAGAACATCTTCCCATTCATGAAAGGAATATGAAGGAAGAAAGTGAAAAATGTAAGAAGTCTCTAAAAAATTGCTCATGTGTCTCCATGTCAATGCCGAAAGCTATACCACCATCAAATCAGGCATTCTAGGTCACACTGATGAAGATGAAAATCTAGAACCTAGTAGAGATGTATTTAGAACAAGATCCAAAGACTCTAATATCTCCTTTGAAGACAAAGATGCCTCCCCTAAATGTTGCTCAAAAGCATCCACAATCATGTTAAATTGTGATGAATGATCATGTGGAGAATGAACAAGAGGATCCAAAGGTTCCTCCACAACAAATGAAGAAGAATCAACTTCATCAAAGACAAGATGGATGTCATGAATATTGTCTCCCAAGTCTAAAATATGAGACTCCATAAAAAAACCTACAATGTCTGTCAAGTAGTCATCCTAAGCAACTATATCTGGAAGACGATGTAGATCCTGCTATACTGAATCAGAAGAATCCATGAATGTAGCAATGCAAGTATCCTTAGAAGCAATAGTAGATGGAGGAGAAGGAATACAAGGCTCGAGAACTAGATCACCTGTGAGAATACCCAAGTTCAAGTAACCAAAGTTCTCCTCAAAATCAAAGCTCACACTAGGAGTGTGATCAACCAAAGGATCAGAACCATCATCAGGTGCAAAGTCTAAAAAGGTGTATAACCAAGAAGAATGATCAACTATTCTAGTAGAAATTATCTCTCTTCTCTCCAATTCTCTCATGATAACTGAATCAGGTGTGAATTCCACAGTGTTTCTTGTTCCACCATGAGTGATTTGATAGATGGAAAGAATATTTTTAGAAAGATGAGGTACACACAAAACATTAGTGAAGGTGCCATTCCCAATATCAACAAATCCTTTCCCAATTACATCCATGTATGTATTGTTTCCCATCAAAATGGGTAGCATAACACAAGGCTCAAAAGAAGAGAACATAGACTGTGTAGAAGCCATATGATGAGAAGCTCCAAAATCTAGGAGCCATCTCCCTAATCCAAGACCTATAGAGGCACAAAGAGCTTTACCTACCCTTGTTGTATGGTCTTTTTCCTTATCAGATTTTGATTGTTTTAAATTTTTGGAATTAGAAGAAGTCGAATCAACTATTCAAGAATGCAAACTAATTTTGTTCTTCCCAAGAAGATGTTTCAGTTCATCAATATCCTTCTTGTAACAAGATTTTTCTTCATGTCCACTGCTCTTGCAATATGTACAAGTAGGCTTCTTCTTAGATGAATCCTATTTTGAAGAGAATTTAGAGTCTACTTTAGAAGTAGATGAAGATTGATCTAAATCTTTCTTTCTATCTCCTTGGTTCCTTTGTTTCTTGTTTTTCTTATTAGTGCCTTGTTTTGAAGTCAAGGCATGAGACTTGGAAGATTTAATAATTCCAATTTGAATCAATTTATCTTGCTCCTTTGTGAGATTAGCTAGGAAATCACCTAGAGAAGGCATAGTAAATCCTTTTCCTTAGGATATTTTCATTGAATGAAATGTAGAAATAAACACTGCATAATCAAGACCAAGTTTTGAAAGAATGCTTAAAATCAACTGTGAGTCATCCTTTCTAACTCCAAATTGCCCCAAATTCATCTTATGGAATTCAACTTAGTAAGGAAATCCCAAATGGTGTCAATATTGCATGGGCTCAATCCTATGAGCTCGTTCTCTAATGAATGTGCTCTCAAATCATCATGTTTACCAAATAGAGTGTAGTGTAGAAAAATGTATCTTTAGACATTTTCATGCTCATTTGGGTCTTTCTTATGGATGTTGGCCTATTTTTGCCTTGATTTAATTTTGTACAATGTGGTCAACACATTCACATTAAGTCTTGGACCCTTGTGAATCAATAAGAACTTTATGATGCCTTGTAAAAGTGTTGTGAAGTGTTGCAACACACCTTCACACTTTTCTAGGACCTTTTACTATAATTCACTTAAATAACCTCTTTTTATCACTTACCAAGCCTTATTTCAAAGTGTTGTAAAGTGTTGTAACAAGCTTTCATGCTTTTCTAGGCTTTTCATCAATAATTTAACCCATTCTTATGCTTAATTGGCCCCTTTATACACTTACAGGCCTTACTTAAGTGTATTTTTGAGAATAATCTCGTTAAACATCATTTTATACATTTTAATTCCTAACACCCACTTAAAATGCCTAAGTGGGAGCAAGTTGCCACTAGGGGCGAATTAGTCCCACTTGGCTCAAAAATCAAAATTATTTAAAATTCTAGCAGAATATTATTCTCTAAGCCTTGAGGTCGGCCTATGATGTGGTACTTTCAAGAAATTTTGTATAATCAAGTATAAATATAGGTTTTTTTCTCTCATTTCATCCTCAATTTTTTTAATCATTCAAGCAATTATCAACCATTCACTTTAGCATTCTAGGCCTTTTCAAGCATACATCCATTGGAGCTTCTACTTGCATATCTTCATATTTCCACTTCAAGGGTTTGGTGAGTTACAAAATTGCATGTTGTTCATTCATCAATCTCTTTTCATTTCATTTCATTTTCAAGGGTTTAATTACCAAACTGGGGTTTGACCAAGGCAAACTCCTATTCACTAACCCTTAACACTTTTTCCCTTCTTTGCATGTATTTTGCAGGTCTTGTGTGTAGATTTGTCAAAGAGCAAGGTGTGAAAAGTTGTGAAAAATTTGTAAAAGTCATTAAAAGTGGTCAAATCCCTAAAAGAATCTTGGAGAACACCTACAAGTCAGATTCTGCAGTTTCAGATCTGGAACCCTATTAGGAACTGAAGTGTAGATCGGGAGCTACAGATTGCACCTTTAAATTTACTAAAATATAGAACTGGAATAAGTCACCATTAGTGGCAAATTAGTCCCACTACTAGGCTTGAAAAGTGGTTTCTGCAGTTCTAAGTACCCTTTTGTCTGAAACCTGTTCTGGCATAATTTCCCCGAAATAGGACTAAGTCGCCCAACTTGGAATAAGTGTCCCAGTGAGCTTCAATAGTAATTTTTATAGGATTCCAGAACTCCTCTCCATCAATTTCTAGATTCCAGGTGCACCTCTCCAATCTCATTAATTTCTGTTACAATTTACTTGCATTTTTAGTCCATTTTTCATATCACACTGTGTTTTCAAACAAAGTTCATTTTCTTAGTTTTGTATTAGTATTTAATTACTTTTATCAGTTATTTACATCTAGGAAATTTCCCTTAGATATATTTCAATCATCTTTGCATTGGAATCTCAAGAGTATATTCTTGAGTGAGTCATTAAGGTTTTTGTGATTCCTCTCTCCTTTTAGGTGCAATACCCTAGAAGTCTAAGAGAGCCTCGCCTATCCAAAAAATATTTGGTTCATTTTGGTGCACCCAACTTTAGAACATCATATTTCTGATTCACGGTGTATTTACATCCTAGGAATAGCCTACATTAACATTACATTGCATTTTGCATTGTTTAATTTGCATCCTAAGGTTTCCAAATTTGCATTAGTGAAAAGCTCATATAGCTTGCATTTTTGCATTGCATTTCATTAAAAATAAATAAAAATTATGCATATTCATATTATATCTACATCTGAAAACCTAAAAGGAATAAAAATCAATTCTAAAATTCTAAAAAAATTCAAAAAAATCACTACCTAGACTCATTCGCCACCCTGGGTGACTTAGTTTTCATTTTAGTTTTATTTTCTAGAATTTCAATTTTAAGCATTTTCTTCTTGTTAGTTTACATTACATCTGCATTCACACTGCCTTTAGAAGCCTTTGCATGAGTTTTTGGTGTCCTATTGGTAATACCTTAGTGAGAAGAAGTTTGAGACTCATGTTATCCCACGATAACACACTTGTTGTGGATCTTGGGTTATCTAGATCTTCCACTCCTAGTATTGCAACTAGTACACTAGGAATGGATATTACTTTTAGCAAATCTTTGCCTTCAAATAACATGCAAGTAGAAACACAAAATGATAATATCCCGCAAGACAAAATAATTCAAATTCATGAGGACTTAGCACATCTCCAACATCAAGTAAGCCTTGAAAACATTTCAACCACTGCAATTCCTACCATAGAAAATATCCATTGCATGCTTGAAAGTGAAGATGGCTTGGACGTTGTGAAACAAATAGTTGAGTTATATAAAAAAAATATTCCTTAAACCTCTAGTGTTCCTCAACCAGTAAACAATGTGGTAACCCAAGGAGGACCTCAAACTCCTCCCACAACCATAGCCTCAATACCTATCTATACCACTCCTCACGTCATAAAAACATTACAACAAGTTAGTAATGTGATTCCTTCCTCGAGTATTCCTGTTAGCATCCCTAATTCCTATGTGGCATCACATGTCCTATTCTCTTCCACAACACCATCTATAAGCATTCTATTCACTTTACCTACCACTACATACACTCCATCACCACTTTCACTTCCCCCACATACCACTTACAATGACCCTCTCATAACACAAATTTTCCAAACTATTTCATCCATGCAGAAAAAAATCTCCACCATAAACCAAAATAAGAATGGACCACCCACCTATTATGTTTGAAGCAGCCCATTGTCTTTTGAAATATTGCAAACATCGATGCCACAAGGTGTAGAGATTCCTAGATTTGAGAAATATGGATGGAAGGGAGATCCTTCTAACCATGTTAATGCCTACACTGCCCTATGTAGTGATTTTTTCCTTGATGATAAATTGTTAGCAAAACTATTTCCTAGGACTTTAAAGGATACTGCCTTGGAATGGTTCTCATCTTTACCAAACAATTCAATTCATTCATTTATGAGGCAGGAGCATCCATGGAAAATTGGCAATCCTGTATCAAGTAGAATTTTCATTTTTTGTTGAGCAATTTTGCAATTTTGTGGTGAGTAAATTTTTCTTTGGAATTAAATTTGAAGGTGGTAAATGATATATATTTGAATCATTAAACTTGACAAATTAATTTCCCTTTGCACATTGTCAAGTTGACTTGTGGGAGAAAAAAGCAACGAAAAATCAGTTTTTAAATATTTAAATTAAAAATATTTGTAAGGAAATTTGGGGTGTTGGGATTTTAATGTGGGGATTTAAAACACCATTTAATGATCCCGAGAAAGTAGAGACTAGGAAGTGGGCTCTAGGACTTGCTTTGATTTTTCTACTTTTTCAGGAGTCAAAAAGGAGAGAAAAAAACTGAAAAAGACTCCTATCTTTAGTGGGCTGGAAGTGGGTTTTAATTGTTTTAATTTGTTTTTTTTGAGGAATTTGGTGTGCATCAGTAGTCTGGGTCGTGCCATATTGAATAGGCCCAAAACAAGCATGTAAAATTTATTTCATGACAGGAGGAGTAAAATAGAAAAAAACCCATTCTTTAGCATGAAAGTTTGAAGAGAAAAAGAAGAATTTTGGGAGGGCAGATTGAAGGAGGCATAGCTTTCTCTGGAGGATTTTTTTTTATGTTATTTTGTAGGTTTTATTGATAAACAATCGCCCATGGAGATTTAAAAATGATAGAGATGAAGTTGCACGTGTTGTTTTAGTGCTGGGAGATGAAATTTTGTTGGAAAAGCTCATATAACTAATCATATGAATGTAATTGAAGGTATTTACTTACATATTTGATGCATGTAAGAAGCTCAATTTCTGCATATCATTCCATTGATGAATGAAACCCCTTGTAATCATATTTATTTTAAAGGTGAAAATCAATGGTTTCATGTGTAAGAAGTTTTATGTATGTTAGTTTATAATTTCTCTATTCTAGTTGAGTATTTGTTGTAAGAATTTGAAGAGTATTTTGTGAATTTAAATTCCTCTCTACATTAGTGGTATTAGAGCAATAATATCTTGAGCGTGTAACAGACCGCCGAAGAGAGGCAATTGCACTAGGACTATGTTGTGGGTGTTGAAAAAATAATGGATTGCAGAGGAGCCCATCATGGTAGAGGTAGAGGAAGAGGAAGAGAGGGAAATTTTGTCCATGATAATGATTTTAGAGCTTTGATAAGACAATTAGAGGCACTTCAAGAAGAGATAATAAGAGGTTTTGCACAAATAAGGGAACCTAATAGTGATGAAGAAGAAGCTTCAGAAAATGCTAGCCTGAACACTTAACAAAGAGAGGAAATTACAACAGTTGCAAATGACCCATTGTTGAGGTATTTGACAAAAATGGGAAAGAGACCAAAAATTTATGTTCCTACCTTCAATGGAAGCTTGAATCCAGAGGAACTCATACACTGGATAAATGAAATGGAGGAGTATTTTGAGTTTGAAGAAATTGGAGACCCAGATAGAGTGAGATTTGCTAAGACAAGATTGAAGGGTCATGCTTCAATTTGGTGGAGAGAAATTCAGTTGGAAAGAGGAAGAAAATAAAAAGATGGGATAAAATGGTAGAGAAAATGAAAATGCAATTCATTCCAGTAGACTATGAGTTGGAATTTCTTAAAAAGATGCAGAGCTTGAAGCAAGGAAGCAAGAAAGTAAAGGAGTACACAAAATATTTTCATAGAATACTCATTAGAACTGGACGTTTTGAGGCAACTAAGGAGAAGGTTGCAAGATAACTTAATGGGTTGTGGTTAAGTATACAAGAGGAGATGACATTGGTGCGAGTTGTAACTATGGAAGATGCTTACTAGATTGTCTTGAAGATTGAAGAAAGAAAGAATAAGAGATTTGAAAACAAACAAAGAGGAAAAAGTCATGAAGGTAAGGTTGAGAGGAGCATATGAAGAAGATTATGATTAGAAAAATCAGAAAAATGGAGGTCAGGGCAGCAACAAACAAAATAGGAATGAAGAATTTTATGGGCCAAGAGATCAAAATTAGAGAGGTAGAGGAAGATCAGGTAGAGGTTTTGGAAGAGAAACCTTTCGAGGAACTTGTTTTAAGTGTGGGGAAGAGGGTCATTGAGCATATGATTGTCCTCATGAAGAGGAAAGACCAAGAAGAAGGACTGAAAATCAGAATAGGGCAGCAAATGTGAATAGAGCAGATGCAAGATCATCACATTCTAAAGAAACAAAAGATGGTGAAACTTTAATGGCTAGGAGAACACTGTTAAATGAAGATGATAAGTCAATTCAAAGAAAAAGTTTGTTTTGAACAAGATGTAAGTGCAAAAACAAGGTATGTAATGCCATTATAGATGGAGGTAGCATAGACAATATTTTTTCTGAAGATATGGTGAGAAAATTGCAGCTAGAGAGAAGAAGGCATCCACATCCGTATAGGATAGCATGGTTACAAGATGATAGGAAAGTTTTGATCAGTGAACAAAGCTTGGTAAATATTAATATAGGAGGTTATAGAGATGAAATTTTATGTGATGTTATTCCTATGAATGTGTGTCATATTTTGTTAGGAAAGCCTTGGCAATTTGATAGGAAGGCGATGCACGATGGTTATGCCAGCACGTACAAATTGATGAAGGATGGAGTGAAACACAAATTGAAGGCATTGAAAGAAGAAATGAGTAAGGTTTACAGAAACGCTAGGTCTTGTTTGGTTAATGAAACCAAACTTTTAGATGGTATGAATCATGAATATGTTAGCTTTGTCGACACTAACCATGAAGAAGATGAGAAAGGTGAATTGTTGACTTAGATTGAACAAGAGATATTATGTGGAAAGAAGCTAGCTATAGAGGGTAAGGTAAAATCTGATTTTATTGTTTCCCTTGATAAGAAAGAGAGTGAAGGAGTAGATAATTTTGTTGCAGAAAAAATTTCTTTTGATAAATTTGAATTGGAAGAGTTGAGTGTGAAGGATAATGAAGAGTTTTATGAAGAATACTTGTTTGAGAGCAATGGAGGTGAAAATGTTTTGATTAGTGGTCATGGTTCCTTGTCGTATAATGATGGAATTAATTCTTTTGATGATAGTACTAATGCTATTTTGAGTGAAGGAAAACAAGTTGCATCAATATCATGCCTTTCAGAAGGCATTGAAATAGAGGAATTTCATGGAGACATAGTGGAAGGAGGTGGAAAAGGTGGAACAACAAATGAGGCAAACAAATAAAATTTTTTTTATGAAGAAGGTATAATTTTAATTGTTATTTTTTATTTTGGTGAATTATATTGGCGGGACAATATATTTGATGGTTTGAATTACATGATGGGTAGTAGAAGAAGGATGAAGCATGGTAATGTTGTAAGATTGCAGAAAGTGGTGCATAGAAATATTTCATTGGACAAGGAAACGAGGTAGATCCAAGATAGAAATAAGGTCTACAAATGCTTCTGAATGAAAATCATGAAATATTTCTTTCTACCATGGGTGTCTGATGCAGAAGCATCCATGGAAAATTAGCAATCCTGTATCAAGTAGAATTTTCAATTTTTGTTGAGCAATTTTGCAATTTTGTGGTGAGTAAATTTTTCTTTGGAATTCAAGTTGAAGGTGGTAAATGATATATATTTGAATCAGTAAACTTGACAAATTAATTTCCCTTTGCACATTGTCAAGTTGACTTGTAGGAGAAAAAAGCAACGAAAAAGCAGTTTTTAAATATTTAAATTAAAAATATTTGTAAGGCAATTTGGGGTGTTGGGATTTTAATGTGGGGATTTAAAACAACATTTAATGATCCCTAGAAATTAGGGAATGAGAAGTGGGCTCCAAGACTTGCTTTTATTTTTCTACTTTTCCAGGAGTCAAAAAGAAGAGAAAAAAACTGAAAAAGACTCCTATCTTTAATGGGCTACTGGAAGTGGGTTTTAATTGTATTAATTTGTTTTTTTTTTGAGGAATTTGGTGTGCAGGAACAGCATGGGTTGTGCCATATTGAATAGGTCCAAAAAAAACATGTAAAATTAATTTCATGAGAGGAGGAGTAAAATAGAAAAAACCCCATTCTTCAACATGAAAGTTTGAAGAGAAAAAGAAGAATTTTGGGAGGGAAAAGTGAAGGAGGTGTAGCTTTCTCTGGAGGATTTTTTTTGTGATGTTATTTTGCAGGTTGGACTGATAAACAACAGCCCATGGAGATTCCATAATGACAGGGATGAACATTTAGAAGTTGCATGTGTTGTTTTCGTGTTGGGAGATGAATTTTTGTTGCAAAAGCTCATATAACTGAGCATATGAATGTATTTGAAGGTATTTACTTACATATTTGATGCTTGTAAGAAGCTTAATTATTGCATATCAGTCCATTGATGACTGAAACCCCTTTTTAATCAGATTTCTTTTAATGGTGAAAATCAATGGTTTCATGTGCAAGAAGTTTTATGTATGTTAGTTTGTAATTTCTCTATTCCAGTTGAGTATTTGTTGTAAGAATTTGGAGAGTATTTTGTGAATTTAAATTCCTCTCTACATTAATTTAACGAGCTTGTTGATGCATTTATAAATCATTTCCAAGTGCATATGACTCCCAAGAAGACCTTGGCTGATTTGATGATATGCAAGCAAAACGAAGATGAAAAGATAACTGATTTTATCTCGCACTCTCAATCGCTTTATTCCAAAATCGATGTCAAGATTCCTGACCCACACCTTCAAAAGATGTTTATTAAAAACTTGCAAAATAAACTTCAGGACAAACTCACTATGATGAAATTCCCCTCCTTCATGCACTTGTGTACTGCCCTTTGCGATTATCATAATTCAGCTAGTAGTCGAGATACAAGGTCCACTTCTAGCTGAGCTGAGAAATTTGAACCTGTCAACAAAAACAATTCCCAATCATTTAGAAAGAAAAAAAAAGGGTTCTTACAGTTCAACCCCCCTCAACAACCAACTCAAACTGTCAACAACCAAATAGTAGCTGTTAAAACCGTGTTTCCCTTTAGTTATGGAGATCCGAAAAGAAAATTCACCCCTTTACCTGACACCCTTCATATCACAATGTCCCAAATTTTACAACAACAAATGATTACCTTGCCTGTTGTCAAAGCACCCAATCCTACTAAGCATTTACCTCTAAACTTTAAATCCAATGCTTATTTCCATTATCATAGACAAAATGGACATGACATGGAACATTGTAAGCATCTTAAACATCTTGTACAAGACCTCATTGATTCTGGTCATCTATCCATTGCATGTGTTAATGATCAAGGCAATAAGTCCATTGCCCCTCCAAATCAAAACTTGCAAATTTTCATTGATCCAATGCCCAGACATAATATTTCATTTGTCAAAGCTAGTGAAACTACAAAGAATAATGTGATGAATGTTGATATAGATGATGAACATCATGATCCTATCCCGCATGTTACCCATGTTAATCCTATGGATGAAATGGTAGTTGTGATAGATCTTATCCCTTGTAAGGGCCAACCTAAGAAATCTCTTGATATTACTTTCTCCTCTAAGGACATACTTAAAAATCTCCCCAATGGTTCTCTTTACATAGCCGACCGTATCTATGACAAGCCCACTATGGGATATTCATAGATCCCGCATGTGGAGAGAATGCGATCACTGAGAAATTTTTGGTATTACATGACCTTTATCAAGATGACTATGATAAAATGAAAGCATGGATCAAGACACACAATGGTTCTGCTTTCCCTATGATAGGATCAATCATCCTTCCATTAAAAATAGAACCAAAAACATTGGATGTCACATTATCCATCATCCCGTAGTCGAACTAGTTTCATTTGAGGCTAGGCCATCCATGGATTCACTCAATGAAAGTTGTCCCTTCGGTTATCCATAAATGGTTAAAGTTTTCATTTGACAATGAAATATTCACTATCCACCATAGTGGATTTAACCCATTGTCTTCCAAAGGAAACTTTTCCTTAGAAGCCTTTTGCCCTGAGTCCATGGAACCTATAACGCCTCGACAAGATTTATTTTTCATAACTTACAAAAAATTCAAAGCAAAGAAAATAGAAGAATTGTCTCTCCGCAACATGTCCTTGTCTACCTCTGACACTCCTACCCTAGATGAAACCATGCTTCAACCTAGACAAGATCCAAACAAAAAAGACCAACCAACACCAAAAACTTCCCCGACATCATCCAAATGACCAAGAGATAATGAAAATAACTTCGTCATGCCTCCTCGAATAAAACAAGTTTACAAAGCAAAGGAGAAAGTGGATGAACAACCTTCCATGGTTCCTTTTGTTCCTCTCCTTCAGGAAGAAAGGCAAACTATGGTTGATCAACCCGCTCCTTCACAAACACAACTCGACAACAAAACCAAAAAAAACCAAGCTAGGGAGCGTAGGTGTAGACGTCGCGCCCTTGCTCGCAAGTTACATGAAGAAGAAAACAAAGAAAATACAAATCCACACTTGACAGAAGCAATGCATGATGACCCTCCTCCCCAACCACAACAAAACAATCCCATACAACAATCACAACATGAGTTACATTCTTCATTGGAAATTATCATTCCTCCTCCTGTTGTGATTAATTTGGATGATGATGATGAGATTGGAAAAATTGACGAAGAGGTGCATAATGATTTGAACACATTGTTTTCCTCTTCCATGCACTTAAACGACAAATCTCTTATATAGAGTGTTGAACTCGGTGCTTCCCATAGTTCAGCACTTGCTCTTGTCCCTTTGGCTAGTTGCCCGCCCTCGGCATATCATGAACATGGCTGGGAGGCAAATGACTTGCTTGATGGTTCACTCGCATTTGCCTTGCTAGTATTTTTCATTTTCTTTTTCTTTTGTGTGTTTGTATGTGCGTAATGTGATCCCACATGATGTTTTTTTTTATGTTCTCTCTCTTTGTGACATTCCTCTATTTGTACCTTCATTCTTCTCTATGTCATACATTGCTTTCGCCTTTTTTTCCTTTTGTCTTTTTCTTATGTTTTCCTTTTGGGGATGATGCAAGGCATTGAGACATTCAGGTCTCTTTCATGTTGACCCAAAGGCTTTTCTTTTTCTTTGCCTTTTCTTTTGTATTTTTCTTGTGTTTTCCTTTTGGGGATGACACAAGGCATTAAGATATTCATGTCTCTTTCATGTTGACCCAAAGTCCTTTTTCTTTTTCTTTTCCTTTTCTTTTGTGTTTTTCTTGTGTTTTCCTTTTGGGGATGATGCAAGGCATTCAAACTTTCATGGCTCCTTCATGTTGACCCAAAAGCCTTTCCTTTTCTTTTTCATTTGTCTTGTGTTTTCCTTTTGGGGATGACACAAAGCATTGAGACACCCTATGTCTCTTCCATGTTGACCCAAAAGGTTCTTTATTTTTCTTTTTTTTCGCTCTCTTTGTGTCATTCTTCCAGTTCTATGTATTTGAGGGATGATGATAGTTACGAGATCTCTAAACAACATTGCATCCAAGAACATACTGACCACAAATCCATAAATCCCTTATGTGTTTGGTGTTTTCATTTCGGGGGCAACCCCTTTCATTTATTTTTCCTTTCCTTCTCATGACACAACCTTACTCGGAAACATATGACTTGGCATAGGGCTTTCCAAGTTGGCTCTCATGCATTTCTTCTTGTTTGCATTTTTCATTTACTACTTTAAATTAATTGCTCATAGTACGGTGTGTAGAAATTCCTTTAAAGTGGGGTTAACATTGGCATTATTCTTTTACATTTTTTCCTTTTTCTTGGTTCTTAGTGTAGCTTTGTTACTTCATACGATGTGTTTTGTCGCTTTGTGGATGACACTGGGTATGATGTCCTTCATGAGAGTGATCTATCTTAGCATATTACATTCCTCTTAGTGGCTTGATGCAACACATTTCATCCCCTAAGTTGCGAATTTTCTATCCTTTGATCGGTCCTCTTTTGGAGACATTAGACACAATGTTCCCTAAGTTAAAGATCTTGCATGAACTAAGCAAGAATCCTTTGAACATCCTTTGCATGTTACATTTTGAATTTGTTAAATGGCCACGTTGCATAACACAACTTGCATGCCTATGGTGTCATCATGTTTGTTCATGAGCTCCAAGTATACAAAGTTTTGCTTGTCTCGTGAAGTTCAAAAAGTCATTTTGTTTTGTGGCACCTTATTAAAGTTATTAGGAGGTATAAATTTGGTATGGTTGAGCGGGAAGCCCATTTTGAGGCATGAATTTCCCCATAGCCACCTGCATGTGTGTGAGTGCATACCAACCATTAGTGTATGTTTCTCACCTTTTTGAGCCTTCTCACACGGTGGACATCCATGAGTTTCGTCGCCTCAAAGTGAGTATGTGTTTTCTGGACAAACAAACTAGATTTGATCCACAACAGGATGGAAAAATGATCGAAGCTTGATCCCACTCTCTTTTTCCTTCTCCTTCTCTCCCTTTCATTGTTTTACATCATTTTTCATGTGTGCTCCTTTGTGCTTATGTTTGGTTTGCCATGTGATCTTGATCGTGGGGGCTTGATCACCCCTCTTGATTGTTGTTGTCTCATATTTCCAACATGGGAGCATTTGGATCCCTCTTGATGTGCATGTTTGGCTACTTTAGTGTGAGTTTGAAGAAATTTCATCCTCTCACTAAAGTGGGGGCTAAATATAGCATATAAAAATGTATCTTTGGACATTTTCACGCTCATTTGGGTCTTTCTTATGGATGTTGGCCTAGTTTTTCCTTGATTTAATATTGTAATGTGGTCAACACATTCGCATTAGGTCTTGGACCCTTGTGAGTTAATAAGAACTTTATGATGCCTTGTAAAAGTGTTGTGAAGTGTTGTAACACACCTTCACACTTTTCTAGGACCTTTTTACTATAATTCACTTAAATAACCTCTTTTTATCACTTACCAAGCCTTATTTCAAAGTGTTGTAAAGTGTTGTAAAAAAATTTCACACTTTTCTAGGCCTGTCATCAACAATTTAAGCCTTATATGCTTAATTGGCTCCTTTATACACTTACATGCCTTAAGTGTATTTTTGAGAATAATCTCGTTAAACATCATTTTATACACTTTAATTCCTGACACCCACTTAAAATGCCTAAGTGGGACCAAGTCACCACTAGGGGTGAATTAGTCCCACTTGGCTCAAAAATCAAAATTATTTCAAAATTCTGGTAGGATATTATTCTCTAAGCCTTGAGGTCGTCCCATGATGTGGTATTTTTCAGTAAATTTTGTATAATCAAGTATAAATATAGGGGTTTTCCTCTCATTTCATCCTCAATTTTCCTAATCATTCAAGCATTCTAGGCCTTTTCAAGCATACATCCATTGGTGCTTCTACTTGGGTGATCCCATAATACTGGTTTACAATTTTCCTCTCATCTCATCCTCAATTTTGTATATTCACTTTAGCATTCTAGGCCTTTTCAAGCATACATCCATTGGTGCTTCTACTTGGGTGATCCCACAATACTAGTTTACAATTTTTGGCCAAACTGGACATTGAACTAATTTTTTCTAACTAAATATTCACTTTTTGGTGCCTATAGCAGCTAAACCTTGAGGAATTTGAAGATGATGGAAACTAGTGATTTGTAACATTTTTTCTGTAGATTCTAAATATATTTTTTTCAAAATTTTTGGAATCATATTGCACTTCTTTTTCCATCTCCTTCAAAAACTAGTTTTTTTCAGTAAACACCATTTTTGAGTGACGTTCACTGTATAACACATAATGTTTTTTCCATGAAGGATAAAATTCTAATTTTTTTAAATTTATACTTGTAACTACGATATCTATTGCTTCCAATTGGTTTCATAGTTTTTTATTGAATATTTTTTCCTTAATCAAGTTTCCAATTCAAACCAATTACAATTCAAACATAGGTGGACTATATAACACATAAAATTTTTTGTATGTATCAAATTTTTTTTTTTTGTTGGATCAAGGACTTCAATATTTGGTGCACTCATATTTTTCAATTTTTTTTTGATAATCTTCTATTTTTGCACATGTGCAGAACATAGAGCTTGATTTTAGGTGAAAACCTACATTCACAAGAAATAAAAATAAATATAATAAAAAAAATATATTTATTTAAAATTATACTTTTGGGAAGCTTATAATAAGGACTACATACAAATAAATTTTAAATGAATTCATTTGATCCCCCAAAAGGTAAATCAAAAGTGTTTTTTTATCAGCATTTTGATAGGTGTAAAGGAGACTCTATTATAGGTATGGTTTAAAAATAGCGGGCTTCTATCCAAGGGGGTTTGATCTAAGGTAGTTTGATCAAACCCTCTTCAATTGGAATTCTTTAAATGGAACTTTTTAAGGCTTAAATCATTATATTTTCTAAAAATATGTGATTTCAGTAAAAAATAGAATCTCGCAGAAATTGTAAACCAGCTTTGTGGGATCACCCACTTGCATATCTTCGTATTTCCACTCCAAGGGTTTGGTGAGTTGTAGCATTGCATGTTTTTAATTCATCAATATCTTTTCATTTCATTTCATTTTCAAGGGTTTAATTACCAAATTGGAGTTTGACCAAGGCAAACCCCTATTCACTAACCCTTAACACTTTTCCCCCTCTTTGCATGTATTTTGTAGGTCTTGTGTGAATATTTTTCAAAGAGAAAGGTGTGAAAATTTGTCAAAATTTTTTCAAAGACATTCAAAGTGGTCAAAGCCCTAAAAGAAGCTTGGAGAACACCTATAGGTCAGATTCTACAGTTTCGGATATGAAAACCTGTCAGGAACTAAAGTGTAGACCGAGAGCTACGAATTGCACCTTTAAATTTCTTGAAATTTGAAAGTGGACTAAGTCACCATCAATGGATAATTAGTCCCACTTCCAGGCCTAAAAAGTGGTTTCTACAGTTTTGAGCACCCTTTTGTCTGAAACCGGTTCTGACATAATTTCCCTAAAATAGGACTAAGTCGCCCAACTTGGCGTAAGTGTCCTAGTGAGCTTCAATAGTGATTTCTACAGAATTCCAGAGCTCCTCTCCATCAATTTCTAGTTTCTAGGTGCACCTCTCCACTCTCATTAATTTTTGTTACAATTTACTTGCATTTTTAGTTCATTTTTCATATCACAGTGTGTTTTCAAAAAAAGCACATTTTCTTAGTTTTGGATTATTATTTAATTACTTTTATCAATTCTTTGCATCTAGGACATTCCCCTTAGACAAATTTCAATCATATTTTCATTGGAATATCAAGGGCATATTTTTGAGTGAGTCATTAAGGTTTTTGGGATTCCTCTCTCCTTTTAGGTACAAAACCCTAGAAGTATAAGAGAGCCTCCCCTATCCCAAAAATATTTGGTTCAGAGAGTATTCAAAGTATTCCATACTTCAAAAATTCAAACATAATATGAAAGTGTATATTAGGAGATACAACCATGCATAAGGTGCCAAAAGCTTCATCACACTTGTTCAACCATTTAGGCTTTTCTTCATCCTTTGTAGGTTCCTTATCAATACCCATTGTTATTCTATACAATTTTAACTTTCTTAAGTGAAGTTCCATTTCATTTTTCCTCTCAAAGTAATTGTATGGTGTGAATAGAGGAACCAATTTATCCATTTTAGATTGTTGTTGCAATGTGAGAGAAAATGCAAGAAGAAACACACAGAGAAACCTCCCCTTTTTCACTCAATAAATAATCCCCTCCAACAAAAAATTATTTGGCACTTTATAAATCAGTGCGTTTACAATGTTGGAGTTGTTTTCTAAAGTTTTACAATGTCTAAAAATGGACTCAAATACTGAAAGTACAATCATGTATCAAAATGAGAGCCTCAAAATAGCACCAATGTGTAGTTCTCAAAAAAATATTCACTTTAAAAAAAGAATCACCTCAATCCGAGGTCATACGTGAAAGTTGCATCCATTTGAAGTTCAAAAAATGATGATTGTCCTTTAGATCTGATGAGAAAACTGATTTTCTGAAAAATTGGGATCACTTGAGAAAACACTTATCACACCACTATGAAGAGCATGAAATTCTACCACAAATAAAAAAAAATTGCATTGAAAAACACTTCTGTATGTCTGAGATATCGCACTCCAAAGTTCAGGTGCAAAATTGAAAACTTCAATGGTGAGGGGTCTTCAATTTTCAAAATTCCACCTTCGCCAAATTTAGCAAAATGCTGATAAATTTGGAGTTTTTCCAACTTTAGTTGAATTGCTAAATGTATTGCTAAAATTGGTTAGTTGCCAAATGAATTTAGAACCTTCGCCAAATATAGGAAACCCACCAAAATCAATGCTAAAATTAGCAGTACCACCAAATTCAATGAAAGTCAAATTGCTGACATCAACATTGTGTAGGTACAACAGTTGAAGTACAGCAGCATAAAAGCTTTTGAATTTTAAATTGTTTTATGTTTGAAATTTTTAATAAATAAAACTTTTTGATTTTGAAATTTTTAATAAAAACCTTGAATTTTTTCTTAAATAAAAGAAATATTGCTGGAAATGAAGGGGCGAGGGGCCCATAGGGTACCCTGCGTACTTCCTTGCAGGTATGTCAATACCAAGACTTGCGTTAGAGCAGGTACCTGGGTACTTTGCTCATAGATCTTTTTTTTGACTTTTTTTTTTTTAATTTGATTTTTTTTGTTTTTAAAAAAAAACTATTTCAATATTTTTTTTGAAATAATGATTTTTCAATACTTTTTTCAAAATTTTCTTTTCGAACATTTTTTTTTTACAAAATAAAAATAATTTTTGAAAAGAAAATTTATTTTTCAAAAAAAAATTTACCCAGTGAAATTGACCTCGATATGCGTGCAAGGAGTACTTGTACAATTTTTTTTTGCCCCAAATTCAACTTTGTCCAAATTGGATGAATTTTATATGAAAATGGGGGTTTTGGGGTCTTCTGGGCTCGATGGCATAGTTCATTTTGGCTCAAAATGCTCCTAGAAAAAGCTCAATGCTGAATTCTCCCAAATTCGAGAAGGGGCTTGTAGATCTTACTGCTTTGATACCATGTAAGAGTTTTTGATGAACTCGAGCACCCAAGATCACCCGCAAAACCAAGATTAACCTTCTACACAAGAGTAGCAAGAGGATGAAATGTTGGAATATGGTACAATAACAAAATGATGATAGGATCACACTCAAAATGATACAATATGCATCAACACTCCCTTGAACTGATCGAGCTGATATGAGCTCATCTGGACTAGATATGAGGGAGAGGTGAGTGCTGAATATATAGTATAATATGAGCATATAATTCCAACAGGGGTAATAACTCCCAAATAACCAAATTAGGTGGGAGTTATGCCTACTTGGAAAATGTCAAACATGTGGCATAACCTACTCAGAAAGAGACAACATAGTGGTTTTTTGAGGTGGCATAAAGGCCAAAAGAGGGTGTGAGATTCAACCACCCAAGTGTGGGTGAGAGCGACACATGTAATCAATGGATTATGCCACGTGTTCTCACATAAACCATGTCTCATATAACCTAATTATGCTTAATAATGTGTAGGAACAATAAATATTAAAAAACCTACACTAACAATATTTTTATCCACATAGCAACCTCTAGGATTTTAGAAGTTGACACTTATTTTTAACTAAGGTGGGGAGGAAATGGGGAAGAATGAAATAAAATGCATACAAGTAACTATTCTAAGGAAATGCACCAGAACGTCTAATAGTATTTCCCATCAATAAGCATGACATAATTTCAGTCTTGTGATGGTCTATAGAAGCTTGAAAGAGTGCTACCATGATCCAAAACTTTACATATGTGAAAGTAAAAATATAAAATCTTGCTATAATAAGTGACCACTACAATCTCTCCATGAAAACACAAAGCTTAATTATATTTAGAGTGAGGAAATAGAATGCACAATAGAGGCCACTCAAGCACAAAATAATGCATTCAATCTTTTTTATTACAAAACTAATTGCTAAGGTTTGAGAAATTACAAATATCAATTACTATCCTTTTTAAGTTTTTTGGTGGTAAAATGATGAACAACCCTCTGTGAAGGATGGGATTTGCTACTCCAAAGTCTCAAGATGAACAAGGTCTAAATAGAGAAAATTTCCCCTAGTCACCTCAAGACTACCTCAATCTTAACCAAAAGAGACAAGATGAAAGAGATTGCGAAAAAATATTAAAATCAGAGTTTCAAGAATGATAAACAACAGATAACTTTGGGGACCAAAAGAGAAAATTACAATCATTTCTAAGACAAATGGAGAAGCTCTCGGCTAGAGGAAATTTTCGCATAAGTGGGAAAAAAATGCAACAAATTATCATCTCAAGGACATGATGGTGTCTCGTATGGATAGAAAATTAAACCTCGACATAGAACTCAAAGAATCTACTTAACTATTTAGAATCTGAGGTCGTTGTAATCTAATAACTTAACATATAATAAGAATGTGCATAAAAGATAACAAGAAGACTAATTTACAAGGAAAGAGAGAGATGTCAACTTACAAGAGGTCTTGTGCTCACGAAACCTCTAGCAAGCTCCCCATGAACAACCTACACACAAGGAAAACAAGGAAAAATGGTGGGGTTGTTTTAGGGCTTGCCTCAATCAAACTCTAGTTTAGTGTTCCTAGGAACACCATGGACAACCAAATAGATAGAGAGAATAAAAGACACAAATTGAAGTAGACACAATAGTGATAAAAGAAAACCCCACTACAGAGGATAACCTGTATCATGAAATAGACACCAAGGTGATAAAAGAAAACCCTGCTATAGAGGAGAACCCATATCAAAGAATATAGAAACAATAGATTATGCTAGCAAACTGATAAGAAGCAAGAGATTGTTACCAGTAGTTTGTGGCTCCCTCTTGGCTTGATAGATGTGATGTTAAGAACTTGCAAGAGATATTTGGTTGTTTATGAGACTTCAATTCAACATAGCTTCATTGTAGAGACATCATGTAGAAGAGAAGAACAAGAAGATCGAAAGTTAGAGTGAATTCTAGTGAGAAGTGTTGCAAATGAGAGTGAAAAGGTTAGTTTTGTGTAGTTGTATGGGAAGGAAGAGTCATTACACTCAAAATTCTACCATGACGACACATGTGTGTCATGGGAAAATACATCCAAGATTCCTCATTCGAATTCATAAAGTAAAGGGACGCTAGCTCGTTGCTTAGATGTATGTGTGTGCATAGGTGTCCAACTGATAATTTTATGAGAAACGAGGTAGCAAACTAGTATGGCTTTATCATTGGTCCTTATGGAGTTGAAATCAAGAAATTTTGACTCATAAGGTTATTTTCATAAATGCGCCTAGGCGGCATAAATGTGGGGGAAAGTACACAAATGTGAAATTTCCACAAGGTGTAGTTTTACAACATTACATTTTTCCCATAGTTTAGTGAGCTAATTTTCAAGAAAAAATCAGCTACGCTAAAAAAGAAAAAGAGAACACTAGAGAAAACTAATTTTTTTTTTTTTTTTATAGATTTACATGCTAAAAAGGATATTGTAAAGGTCACAGAGGTTGAGTAGGTGGATACCGATGATGCCACCTACGATCAAGCTTAGCAAGAAATCACAACATCAGGAATGAAGTTTTGTTCTGCAAAAGTCAAATTTAGGTTATCTCAAAAATTGAAAGAATATACCAAGGCAAGAAGAATGCTTGAGAAAAATTCAATGGTTTAGAAGAAAAATATGATGAAGAGGTGAGTATATACCCCCTCCAACTCTAGCTATTTGGGGTAGAAACAAGAAAAATGATAGTCCACCATGAGTGCTAGAAGAAAAATGGGCCTTGGGGACCTATATATACCTGAGTGGGCCCCTAAAAGGGTCATTTTAACTATTCACTATGAGCAATTTTTTGACTTTTGTGAGAGAAAAGTTAGAAATATGCTACACAAATGAGATTTTGAGGAGCCTACGATCAAGAAGCTATGTCAAGCAATAATCGAGGGAGACGAGGTGGATGAGATAAGTTTGAATTGATCTTCACTTGTCATTTTATGTCATTTTTTGCTAGTTTTTTCAATTTGCACAACACAGGAATCCCAACGGCATGAAGGAGTCTTGCCAATGCACTATCATCTCGATAATGAGCTAGTGGCCTTCGATCACACTAGCATCTACTAGGTGTGCTTTTGTCTAGGAAGCTTCAACGGTGGACCTCAGATAGGAGCTTTTTGTGTAGATGTCTATGTGGTGTGCCTTCGTCCTAGAGGTCATTTTAGAAAATAATTTGATTTAGAAGATTTTTGATACAAATGAGTCTGACATAGATATTTTTTCCTTTTTATATAATTATCATAAGATGCATGAGCACAGGGGTAGTTGTGTGCTTAGGATGTTGTGATACTAGGCCACTCTTCTGCATCCTAACGACTAGGATAATCTCCAATAGGTAGGCCTATGGTGGGTCTACATGTTGCCTGAGATGTTGTACCATGATCAAATGTTGATGGCACTCATGGAGTGTTGGGATGCCGCCACCTTGACCTTCCAGTTTTCATTAGGAGAGATGATGGTTATATTAGAGGATTTCAACCGAATCATAGGCCTACCCATGTGTAAATGATGGTGGTCCATGATGACATGTAATCACCTTGACATGTACACAAGATACAATGATCCTGACGATCCCACCGACCACATCTATATCTGGTGGTGTGAGCATGGATGAGTGGCAGTAACGTTGTTGACAATGGTGATGGTAGTTACTATTGCCCTCTGAGTAACCATGGATGGGCGAGGCTCACACCTACATAGGGGCCTCATCCACACCATTAGAGAGATGGAGGACCAATTGACCACTTTTTCTTGGGATTGCAAGATGCTCACACACTTGTACCAAGAGTTGGGTAGGTTTGTATATTATGAGTATTCTAGCCTGATATCATGCACACTACTACAAGTTTGGGGCTTTACACATATTACCTCCACTTGGCTAGTTAGGTATTGATAGGAGATAGCCCTTAGTATATTGATGGCCCACATGTACCCATTGGTACACTAATGGAGGCTTGGGGACTTATAATTTTCGTAGCTATAGTCTAACTAGTTGTAGTCCAATGAGGTTAGATGGTGACTATATAGGAGCATGCAATGGGCCTCAGATAGGAAACAACTATGGCACATGCATCATGATTGATTCCTACTGAGTCGCACCGACTATGTTATTTTTCCCTATTACTAGCACAGGCTCACTTGACAGTTTAGGATTTCACAAACCATACTCCCGATCCCCTGACATAGCATGAGTGGCGAGGAGCATAATGAGATCCGGTGACCATCATCATCCAACCATATCATATATCATTATCAACAACAATGGGTAGAGCAATAATGATCGACTCCCAATGTAGTCCATCGATGATGTAGGGATCACGTGTAGCTTTGTATGGATCATGTGTAGCTTTCGGACCTAGTGGGACACTCATGGTCCTACCTTGATTTTCCTAGAAAATGCCTCTAGGGGTGGTGTTGGTGCACAGGGACAAGTAGAAGGAGGAGGAGGAGAGGAATAAGGTGGCAGTGGTGATGGTAGGAGAGCAGAGGTGGTGGATGTGGCAACATAGAGGCCCAGGTGGTGATGGAGGCTTTCATCACCTCTTACAGCTATCTTAGTCTCATCGGTAGCACTGGTGACAACTAGTGTCCTTCCCTTGGTAGTAGTAGCAGAAGTAGGCACAAGTATAGGTCCTATCATTGCACCTCCCCTAGACCCACACTAGTAGGTCAGAGACCTTGGTATTCCTATGATTTTTTTTGTTTCCTTTTAGCATTCCAGTTCCATTTCATGTATATATATATGTTCATGGTTTGATATATCATGTGGTGCTAATATCATGTACTACTCTTTGGTTGCAGTGGACACACATGAGTGGATCTCCTTCATCAAGCGGTGCATCTATGAGGTGGCCTAGGTCAAACTAGTCTAGGGTAGCATCCTCGAGGAATATAGGCCAGCTTCAATTGGGCGACACACCGATTTATTCAATCTTGTTACACTCATGAGGATAGAATATGAGGAGGCATGCATAGAGGTTGTACAGAGGACCACTAATGCTGCTACAATGACCAGGTAAAGGAATCAATGAGCAGTAGAGTTGCATGTCACACTCATCGAGTGAGACCAAGTTATGAGGCGAGCAAAGAGTGTTGAGAGGGCATGTGATGCTCCATAGAGCTAGCTTGATGACCTCGATGGGTAGGCAATAGCTATGAGGTTGGTTGTAGATCCATAGTTGCATGAGGAGATGTAGCGATCATAGCTATAGATTATGGAGTTACAAGGTGAGATTCAAGGACTATGAGCAAGCATGTCATTCTCGTGGTCACAACGACCATGATCCATTGTATCTATCCATATCAGACCCCCACCACCTCTAGGACTAGAGGGCTTAGGGAGCTATGCGCCTAGGGGCTAGAGGCACGTTTTGTATATGTGCCATTTTTTGTATATTGATGATATATTGTACAACATTATTTTGGATGTATAGACACACAAATTTATAGTCACCTCATTTTTTGATAGTGGTGTGATACATGTACATGCTACACATTTTTTATATATTTATATATGAGATTCTAGTTCTGATATCATGGTGTTCTTTTCATATCCATGTTTTTACTTTCATGTATGATTATGTGACGGATGTTACATGCTTATGGATGTCTATTTAGATTAGATTATTATCATGATCTAATAACCACACATGGATGCATGTTAATTAAATACAATGATGATCTAATTGCTTAACCAAAATATGTAATCAAATATAATGCACTGACACATAGTGCATAATAAAACACATGTATGAATGTAATTCATAATTAAAGAAATTAACCACACACACACACATGTTCACATCATAACACAAAATTCACTAATTTGTTCATGAAGGAATTTCATAGTATAACAAATTGTGATCCATGAGGGATGAGCATTACACACATGACACATAGACACTATGTGTAGTATTGACAAAGATGCATTGCATTGAAAAGTAATTTTTGATATGTTGCATTCATAAATGAAAATCTATAAGCACCAAAACCATACACTAAGATGATAATGTAATGGCCTAACCAATCAGGGCTAAACTTCCCCTTTTGATCAGGCAATGCATTTGCATTTCTCTAGTTCTCATAGAGAACCAAATCACCTACCTTGAAAGTCCTAGAAATTTCACCATGATTATAGTGTTTAGAAAGTGATCATTGATAAGCTTGGAGGTGGTTGAGGGCCTACCATTGGAACTCATTGAGAAACTCAAGTTGGTGCAAATGATTAGGGGTATGTGCAGGATCATGATGGGCCAAAAAGTGGCAATATTATGGGTATTTGTAAGGTATGTGGCTGATGACTTTTTTTAATCCAAAATCGATGAAACGAAAAAGGGTTTTTAGAGGAGATTCTCAGCTTTCCACCAATATAAATTATGCTTTAATTTGAATTTAATAAATAATTATTATTCATTTTCTATTATAATTACGACTAAAGTCCTCATCGATAGGCTAATTGAAAAACATCTATAGCTTTCAAACAGTATCACATTTTTTGAATCCGAAACATGCATCACATTCTATGCTTCACATAATATAGGATTAAAAAAAGAAAAATTAAATTTCATGAAGTTTTGACCAAGTTAAGGTGGTCAGACATACGAGATTTTATATTTTTTAAAAGTTGTAATAAAAAAATCATAATTAATTATTTACTTAGAAAAAAATATAAAAAAATATGCATCACATCCGGACATGAGTCCTCTACTTATATATAAAATATTATAAAAAATATTATCATTTTATTATGGTTAGGGTGGTTAGACAGACGCCTACTTCTTATTTTTTCCCTAAAATTTAAGTACTACTGCATTGAAATTTCAAATTTTCACCAAATAGATTTTATTTATTTTTAAATAAGCCTAGTAGTTTATAAACTACATTCAATTTTCTACATATTCTATTCTTACATATTTTTGAAATAATATAGATAACTTATTCAAATTTTTATGTCAAGTTGCCTAACACTGATTTTTTTGAATTTTTTGCCACTTAAGGGCCTATTTTTTCCATGATGATCCTGCACATACCCTTAGCACAGTAAGTGTCATCATCAATTAACCCTTTAAGGGAGACCCACAAAGATGGAATTTCCAACTCCAAAGGCATGATATCCTTAGCACCATACACAAAATTACAATGTGTTGTGCTAGTCATCATATAAAAACTTGTAAAATAGGCCCATAAGGTATATGTTAATTTAGTATTCCAATCTTTACCATGTTTGTTCACTATCTTTTGGAGAATCAACCCATGAGTTTTATTAAATGCTCCAGCTTGGCCATTAGAATAAGGATAGTATGTCGTAGAAAAATGATGCTAAATATGAAACTTCTCTACCTCTTTTTTCTTAAATGGAGTACCATTGTTAGAAACAGTTGTAGAAGGAAACCCAAAATGAGCAATGATGTTGTTTAGAAGAAAGTTGCAAATGGCTTCACCGTTCATGGAGAGAAGTAGAACAAATTTGACCCATTTCGTAAAGTAATTTGTAGAAATGATGATGACATGTCCTTTAGAAGAAGGAGTGAGAATGAGATGGCTATGTTGTTGACATTGCAGACACTTCATGACAAAGGAAAAGGAGTCTTGCTCCATTATTTGCCAAAAATATCCCATGTGGATTAGTTTATGCACCAGGGATTTACCATCAAAATGTCAACCTCTAGAGCCTGAGTGGGCTTCATGAAGGGCAAGGGGTATTTCCACTTTAGTGAGACATTGAAGAAGGAGACCATTATAAGATATTTAATAAAAGAACATCAAACAATATAATGTATCGAACTAAAAGTTTTCTTATCCGAGTGTGAGCATTCTTCATCACATCATCAAGAAAATTTCCAACCTTTAGATAATTATAGATGTTGGAATACCGTTCCTTTGAGTCCACATGAGCACACTTGAGAACATCATATTCAAGTTGATTTGAGATGACAGGAGAGTTAATAATATGAACCGTAAAGTGGTATTCTTCTATACCTTCATTCGAAGACACAAGGGAGCCATCACTCACCATTGCATCTATGTTTCGGTTTTCTTTCTGAGGAATACTATCTATTATGAAAAAGGAGAGGCAATCAAGCAAGGATAAGGCTAGATCCTAATACTGAGATAGACTATTTTTCTTGACTTAATACGTCCCCATAATTTGATTTACGATAAGCTTAGAATCACCATGAATGTGAAGATATTTAATATTCAAATCAATCATGACATGCAAGCCAATAATAAGGTTTTTGTACTTAGTGATGTTGTTAGTGCAATGGAATTCCAACCGAAAGGAAAGAGGAATCGGCTTACCTTCGAGTGATATTAAAAATACACCCACTTCAAAGATATTTTGATATCTCGATCCATTGAAGTACATCTCCCATATAGGTTCATGATTTTTTACAAGAATATCTTCATCTAGAAGGAAATCAAGATCGAGAAAGGAGTGAGATGAGGGAGCTTCCACTAACTAGTCAATGAAAGCTTCACCCTTGATTGATTTTTGAGTTAAAAACTTGATGTCGAACTTAGAAAGCAACATGATCCATTTCTCTAACCTTCCCATGAGATAAATCCTAGTAAAAATTGTTTAAGGAGATCACTTTTCGTTATGACATGAGTTTTAGCATGAAGAAGATAATTTTGTAGCTTCTACGTTGCAAAAATGAGAGAAATACATTCTTTCTCCATAGCAGAATAATGAGTTTCATAATTGATTAAGATACAACTGATGTAATAGACCACTATTTCCTTACCATCATCATTCATGTTGAGCTAAAAAAGTTTCCTTAAGGTATTAGGTGATGTAAAAATATAAAGCAAAAAACTTCTATCTTGTATAATCGGCATTAAGATGGGAGGATTGACCAAATAACTTTTGATAGATTCAAAATCCTTCTTGCTCTCATCATCCCATCGGAATCAAACATCTTTCTTCAACAAACATGTGAAGGGAAGGGTACAATCATCCAATTGAGACACAAATCTACAAATTTCTTGGATCTTCCCCTGCAAACTACATAGTTGAAAGATGTTTCTAGGTGGAGGAATGCTAATAATTGCATCAATCTTATTTGTGTCAACTTCGATTCCATGATAAAAAATAATAAATCCTAAAAGTTTTCATGTGTCAATGCCAAAGAAACACTTAAGAGGATTTAGTCTCATCTTATAGAGTCGAATCCTTTAAAAAAAAAGATGAAGATTCTCTATGTGATCTAGATGCATCATAGATTTATCCAAAATATAATCAACATAATCTTCTAAAATTTTGTGAATGAAATCATGAAAAATTAAGGTTATCACCTATTGGTAAGATGTACTTGCATTATTTAACCCAAACGACATGACCACATAAGAAAAATTATCCCAAGGGGTTGTGAAGGTTGTCTTATACTAATATTTTGAGTTCATACAAATCTAATTATATCCCGAGAAGCCATCCATAAAAGACAACAAGGCATGGCTTGTAGTTGAGTCTACAATCATATCGATATTAGGAAACAAAAAATCATCCTTAAGAGAAGCCTTATTGAGATCATGGAAGTCAATACAAATGTGAATACAACCATCAACCTTGCTAACAACAAAAATATTTGATATCCAAGGTGAATAGTCAATAGGATGTTCAAATAAATCCCTCTTTCAAACCCTTCTCTATCTCGGTCTTCACTAACAATGAAAACTTGGGATTAACATTGGGACATAGAATGATAAATTGTGAACCATTACAGACTCATCAATACTAGGAATTTCCTCATATGACCAAGAAAAGATATTAGGATGAGAATGTAATAGATCAAAGTGTTGCTTAGAATCTTCTAAGAAAGGCATTTTCCAATCTTGATCTCCTTTTTAAAAGATTTTGGATCCATGAAAACATCAGTAGTATCTCCTTTAAGGAGAAAACTATGATCTTCAGGATGAGAAATAGGAACATCATCATCCACATTAGATAAAGGATCCTCCTCATCCATACTCAAAACAAATTCTCCAAAGTACGCTTGTTTATGCAAGTGATATAAGAATTATCGTTTGTGGCGATAAGAAGGAAGATGAGAGTAGAAACCTAAGAATTCCTCTAGCACTTCCTTTGAGGAGAGAACATCCAAAGATATTAAATTATATTCTACCTTAGGGTGATCCCACAATACTGGTTTACAATTTTTGGCCAAACTGAACACTGAAATAATTTTTTCTAACTAAATCTTCACTTTCGGGCATCTATAGCGGCTAAATCATGAGGAATTTGAACATGATACAAACTAGTGATTTGTGACATTCTTTTTGTAAATTCTAAATATATTTTTTTCAAAAAAATTGGAATTAGATTGCACTTCTTTTTCCATCACCTTCAAAAACTAGTTTTTTTCAGTAAACAACATTTTTAAGGAGTGATCTCACCGTATAACACATAATTTTTTTCCATGAAGGATAAAATTCTTTTTTTAAAAAAATTTAGATTTGTAACTACAATATCTAGTGCTTCCAATTGGTTTCATAGTGTTTTCTTGAATATTTTTTCCTTATTCAAGTTTTGAAGTCAAACCAATTACAATTCAGACATAGGTAGACCGTATAATACATAACTTTTTTTTTATGTATTGAAATTCTTTTTTTTTGTTGGATCAAGGAATTCAATATTTGGTGCACTCATATTTTTCACATTTTTTTTTGATAATATGCTATTTTTCCACATGCAGAAAAGAACTTGATTTTTGGTGAAAAACCTACATCACAAGAAATAAAAAATAAATATAATAAAAATATTAAATTTATTTAAAATTATACTTTTGGGAAGCTTATAATAATGACTACATACTTACAAAAACTAAATTTTAAATGAATTCATTTGATCCCCCAAAAGGTAAATCAAAAGTGATTTTTTATCAGCATTTTGATAGGTGTAAAGGAGACTCCGTTATAGGTATGGTTTAAAACTAGCGGGGTTCTATCCAAGGGGGTTTGATCTAAGGTGGTTCAATCAAACCCTCTTCAATTGGAATCCTTTAAATGGAACTTTTCAAGGATTAAATCATTATATTTTCTAAAAATATGTGATTTCAGCAAAAATTAGGATCTCCCAAAAATTGTAAACCAGCTTTGTGGGATCACCCCTTACTCTCAATCAGTTTGAGATGAACTAGATCAAGAGGTTGAGCATAAATCATGTTGACACTCCACCATGGTTTCTTCCTAGACTGATCAAGAGAGCAACCAAGCTCACCAAGTTATACTTATGTTGTATACACTATATAGGGATTTGAATGCCTTTTTCATTACATCCAAGACCTTTACGTTCATATCCATACTTAGAAACAAGCCTAAAGCTAGGACCGTAACATGTTTACAAATACCGAGAAGGGGGTAGATCCACATAGAGAGCATCATTCCACCAATGAGTATTAAATGCATCCACAAGATCACAATCATCCTTCTTCACAAGACTATAAGCATTGGTTTCCTCAACGGAAGCATGATTATCTTCCTTAGCACAGATACAATCATTTTCCTTAATAGGATCTAGATTATTTTTATCAATGGGAGGACAATAATCTTTCTTGGTAGAGGTGTATAAAACTGTTGGAAGGTCAAGGTGGATAGGGGAAACTTTGTACTCCCCAATGAAAGTTTGGGAGAAATCCAAGGACCCCCAATTATCACCAGGACATGCATTTGATTCAGAAGAAGAAGAAGGGGAAGACTTAGGATTCCTCACTTTAGGTCGATCTTCTTTAGGGTCATCTACTTCAGGGGTAGCCTTTAAGGTAGGCGCCACTAAAGATCATGCCAATATATCAGAAGATAATGATGGAATAAAATTCTTAAGAGTGAAAACAATTGAGGCCCAACCAACTGTTTCCATCTCATAAAGGTGCTCATCCTCAAGGTTGGCCTTGATTATAATTACTTTATTATTAGCAATAAATTTTATACAATGATGCAAGGTAGAAGTAACAACTCCCAAAGCATGAATCTGAGGTATTCCCAAGAGAATATTGTAAGGTAATGGACTAGACATTACATAAACTGAGGTGGGTACAATAACAGGTCTTAGCCTCAAAGGTAAGATTATCGTGCCTAGGGCTTGATGACCAACATTATTGAATCCATGAATATAAAAAGGAAGAAGTAGCTAAAGAATAAGAATCAATCTTAATCTTAGGTAATAAATCTATGTCACATACATTGAGATCAGAACTAGTGTCAATGAGAGCACGTCCAATACCAATGTTATTAATGTTGACTATAATTGTTAGAGGATCTACTTGCTTTTGTACTTCCAGGGGTAGGAGTTCTTGTAGATAGAACGTGGTATTCAATGAACTCGCACAAATATGAGCTATCAATACATTAACATCTGTTGGCCTAGAAAAAGAAGGAAAGAGGATCTTTTACAAGGCTTCTTGAAGCATACCTTGATAAATAGACTGAAGCAAATCCCATAGCAAAATATTAGCTGGAGTAACATGGAGTTGCTCAATAAGATCATAATCACTAGGTACCTTAGCTATAAGTTTAGGTGCTAAATGAATACTTGGTTAAGAAGGTGGTAAAGAATTTGAAACTGTAAGTAAGTTGAGAAGTAGGTTGATTTAAATTTTGTTGCTTTCTTCTAGTATTCTATGTATGTCCTACGATATTATAAGAATTCATAGCTTTTAAGAATCTCTTGTAAAGGTCTGACAAGTCCCTAGAGACTAGAACCCCACAGATAGAATGAATCCTCTTAGGAGAAGGGCTAGGAGGATTCAAGTAAATGATGGGTCTTTTAGTCCTTTAAGGGGCCACATAAATGGTCACTACATTCATAGACTCCTCGACTTGCAAAGAGGAAGTAGATGATTGTGATGAAGAATTTTGTTAAGGAGATCTATAGATAGGAGAAGATGCCTCTAAGAAATCATCTAGGGAATCGTCTAGCATATCAATATCTTTCTTGGAAAAAGAATTATCATAGAAATTGAAACATTGCAGAAAAAATTTGACATGACTTCATTCACATTGGGTTCACCAAAAATGTCTAGGAGCGGATTTTCTACTCCCAAGTCCTAGGACGAACAAGGTATAAGGGAGTGAATTTATCTTGGTCATCTCAAGACTACCTCAAGATTAATTGAAGTGGGATGAAAACATGGTGTGTTTTCATCTTAGGGACATTCTAGCATCTCGTATGGATAGAAAATTAAACCTTGGCTTAGAACTCAAAGAATCTACTTAACTATTTAGAATCTCAGGTTTGTTTAATCTACTAACTTAACAAAAAGTAACAATATGTAGAAGGGACAACAAGAAGAATAATTTACAAGGAAAGAGAGAGATTTCAACTTACAAGTGCTCACGAAACCTCAAAAAATCTCCCCATGAAGAACCTACACACAAGGCAGATGAGGAAAAATGTTGGGGCTATTTTGTGGCTTACCTTAGTCAAACCCCTGTTTTGGTGTTCTCACCTCCATGGATAGCTAGAGAGATAGAGAGAATAAAAGACAAAAAGTAAAGTAGACACAAGAGTGATAAAAGAAAACCTCGGTATAAAGGAGAACCTGTATCATGAAATATAGACACAATATATTATGCTAGCAAATTGACAAGAAGCAAGAGAGTGTTACAAAAAAAATTTGGCTCCCTCTTGGCTTGATAGATGTGGTGTTGAGTAATTGCAAGAGAGCTTTGGTTGTTGGTGAGAATTCAATTCGATAGAGCTTTGTTGTAGAGACACAATGTAGAAGAGAAGAGCAAGAAGAGAGCAAGTTAGAGTGAATTCTAGTGAGAGTGTTGCAAATGAGAGTGAAAAGGTGAGTTTTGTGTAGCTACATGGGCAGTAAGCTAGACGCTACACTCATAATCCTGCCATGATGACACATGTCATAGGAAAATACTTCTAGGATTCCTCATTTGAATTTGTGAAGTATAGGGATGCTAGCACATTGCATAGATGTATGCATGCACGTAGGTGTCCAACTCATAATTTTACTAGAAATGAGGTGGAAAACTATTGCCACTTTATCATTGGTCCAAGTTATGGATTTTAAATCATGAAATTCCAACTCATAAGGTTCCTATCATAAATGCGGATAGGTACCATAAATACGGGGGCAAGTGCACAAATGTGAAATTACCATTGGGTGCAATTTTATGACATTACACCCTAAAAAACCTCAACATGGGACTAAATAGAAAAAAATTACCCTAAGAAGAGAACTACAACAATAGAAAAGATTCCCCCACTACCACGCCTATAAGTCTCGCCATGATGGTGACGATTGAAATGGCCTGACTAGGAAATCATGAGTAGCTCTTGTAGGAGGAAATGATGCCATTTTTTCCTCTATGAGCCCCTTGCAACCACTCGTGAGCCTCATTATTGAAAATTGATAATGGGAATTCATTCCTTAGGATGCACATGGGCTTACCACGTGTCGACCTTCACAATTTTCCATGGTGGGCCTACTAGAAATCTTTGGCCAATCACGCATCATATATCACTTGCAATGTCTAGTGGATCCTTTGGGCTACACCATCTTGACACGTGGCTAGGATGAAAATGGGTGCTTGATAAAATACAAACACTACTCCATCTCCTCAATCAATGTGTGGAGCTCCCATGTTGTAGTCGACAACATCAAGCAACAAAAACATAATCCTTGAACTATGTAGTAGCTACACGACTTTGACATGTGGCTTCTCTCCGTACAAAATTAGATATAAAGTACAAAAATCATGGCAGCTGGTGGAAAAGGAATTATTTCTAACAAAGCCTCGAAAAAGAACCCTTCACAAAAATAAGGGTGTGGTAGACAAAGTCTACAATAATCAATCTAATAATTTAGCTAATCTTACATTTCAAAATAAAATTTAATGAATTGAATTTAAACTTGCTAAAGAACTTGTTGAAATTTACCTGTATTAATGTCATATGTTTCATTTAGCAAATCATCTATCATTACCATCTGATCCTTTATAGGTGCATCCTAGCCACATGCATCCTAACTATCCTCATACCCATAAACACAAAGAGATATGTAGTTTTAACATACGTGAGGTGGATGTTGAGGCCTTGAATACTCACCCACATCACCCTATTCTAGAGGCCTAGTATGTTATATAAGGGTGTAAGTCAGTGAGATAATAGACTCTAGGGTCTCCACCTCAACACCATCCTTCACAATATAAGGGATAATGAAATGCTCAAACTCAAGTCTAGCTAGGGGTCTCAGTGCTTGGTTTTGAGCATGTTGTGTAGTGTGGCCTCACTCTATATTTTGTGGATCCCCCACCTCTACCCTAGAACTCTCACATGTTAAAGTAATTAGATATCTCATTGAGGATAAACTCACAATAATGTTTCCTCAAAAAGTATTTTGAGACCTCATTGTTAAATAGCTTGGAGGATGGTCAGAAAACATCCACCACCTATCTCAAAAATTATTCTATATCCCTAAGTGGTTGTACAAATGCATAGGGAACCTCTTGCAAGTGTCATGTATGAGTTGATTGGCTCGAGGCTTGTGAACAATGAACACAAGTTATATTTCAAAGAAAAAAATTCTTTAATATGGTCATAAGATAATTTGTTTGAATAAAGTTATATTAGTTCTTCCCTATTGTTTGACCAACTATTGATTTGGCCACTCATGGATAATATGTGGGATATGATGGATTCTAGTGAACTGGCAAGGGTGGACCTATGGGAGTTTGTTGTTGCTGGATCTCTCAACTTTCCAATTAATGCCTCATTTTCTCTCTTATTATTTTTTATTTGAACTAATATATTTTTGTGCATTCTTGGAGGATGCCAAGGTATTGAAAGATGATTTTATTGCGGTTGTTCTTCAATAGGTTTTTGATGAGGAGGTGAATTGGGGTTTCCATCAACTAGTGGTATGTTATCAAATCCTAGAAATTAAACATAATCTACCCAAAAACTAGTTATTTCTATCTATATTTAATAAAAAAATTACACTTAAAAAAAATTACTCTTCCACCTTGATCACATCATGGTGGCATTTTGATAGTGATTTTGTAGACAAATGATGATGAAAGGCCTATCTCACAATGCAAGTGTGCTTGAACATAGTTGAAATTTGCAAGGTTGGCTATGGGGTAGGAATAGAAATAAACTTTTGAGGTGATTTTTTTTTAAATTTCAATAGAGTATAACACAAACGTGTTATAACATGCTCATGTTATGGTCTCTAGGGGAAAAAAGTGGGGTGACAACTTTTTGGTCCCCATATTTGTGCACATTCCCACAAGATGTCCCAAAAAGATCACTAGTCCACATTAGAGTTGAATGGTCCATCATATGCAACATTTACCAAATAATAACTAGCACTTATCATTATTAAAGAGCACTATAATAGTAATTCAAGAAACCCTTGCATATGATCAATCAATGGATGACAAGTGCAAGAAAATATTACTTGGTTCATTACATTAGGCATACACATTGGAGTTTATTATCACAAAAACATAACCTAATCCTTTTTGTTTCTCGTACAAAAATTATTGTGTTTAACATACAAGCATCAACTATATGTTCAACCCTTAAGATTCTAATAAAATAAATGTAATCGCTAAATAGTATTTCAGGAAGATATAAAGCATGTGAAAAATGTCCTTGTCAATGAGATGAACTTCATAGTGCCAATGTTTTTGTTGAAAATAAATACTAGATTTCATGAATACTTTATCCAATAATGACACCTATTCTTTAATGGCACATATGTTAGTCTTGTAGGTGATATGGAACAACTACCTCATGTTATGGATAAACCTATCTATGCATTGCACTCAAATTACAAATTCCTATGGAAACAATTTTCTACAACAATTATATTAAAAACGTCTTTTTATCAACAGGTTGACACTCAAACTCAAATTGATAATTTTTAAAACATTATGAAACATACATCATGCAAAACCAATTTGGTAATTACTAATGAACCATATAAACAAATTGCTATCAATAGATGAAAAATTATATTTTGACCACTCAATGCACCTATTTTTTATAAATGATTTAGTGAGACCATACAAAAATAAAAATTCTCAAACTACTAAATTTCCTAGTTGCACCCAGTGTTACAATAAAAACACACATAAAATCAAACATTGATAATGATCTTGACCAACTTCTCCAAGAACTATTACAAGGTAGAGGCCAAAAAATTGTGTTAACAATAAGCTTATGGATTCAAATAGGGATTGTAAATGTTCTATTAGAGAGGTCATAGATTTTGTGTACATAGTTGGCTCTAGACCACCTTATTTACCATTTTATGTTGTAGTGCTAATTAATAAATATAGTTCTCCACGAAATAAAAACAACGCATAAAGTATATCTAAAATACTTATAGCAATAGGTAATCATGTAAAAATACCATTATTGATGACATAAATAATTACTATACATAAATCCCAAGGACAAATGTTAAACAAAGGAAAACTTGTTAAAAGGAAAACTTGTTATCAGTAAAACAAAAAGAAAAGACAACTTTTACACCTATATCTAGAGTTAAACCAATAAAGAGACTTTTGAATAAAACTTTCATTCTCCTTGCAGAATTGATATTCAAGAATGAAAAACAATCTATACACAATTATTAGGAAAAAAGAAGAGTCTCAGTTATATTTACTCTCATTATAATGCATTTAGGTATGCAAATTTTAGTGCCACCTTTTGTATATAACCTTTCAATCTATTAGTTTCATTACCAACTTCATTCTATATGCTTTACAAAAGGAATTTCTCATCTACTACATTCACACCTTCATGATGTATAAGTCTAGGCTGAGAATTAAATATTGATGCATTAGGAATTCTTTCACCTTACCAATATTATATTTTCTTTTTTTATATATTCTTTGCTTAACACAAACTAACTTTCTATTGTCTACAATATATACCTTTAGCATAAGACCAAACACACCTTTTTGATATAAGTCCAATAATTTTTTGTTGATTGTGTAAGAAATTATAGATTGCATTCCTAATGAAATTGAAGTTGCACAAATAATTTTTTCAATTGATTATAACCAAATATGTAATAAAAACATATCTAAAATATCGTAAACAAGATTGTATTTCAAACAAGAAAAGATAAATTAAACTAATATATCGTTTATACATATCAAATTAAGGTAGATAGGTAGAGAGAGGTAAGGTGAACATAATAGAGAGAGGTAGGTAGAGAGAGATCTATGTTAGGTGGTAGAGGTAGATAGAGGTGGTGTGTGTGTCATTGATCATGAAAATATTCTTATTAAACAGTGATGATATTGATAAAGAACTAGTACAAAGGAGAAGTATCTTTAGAAATATATACAAGACTAAATTATATACGTATCATTAGAATATCCAAATCAATAAGTCCATCCATATGTATAAAGAGAATACTTACATTATGATGCAGGACAAAAATAAAAATACTCTCTAGAGAGAGAGAGAGAGAGAGAGAGAGAGAGGGGGGGGAGATACCTGGAGTGGTAGGGTGGGAGGGATAAAAGGACCCAAAATGGACTTAGTAGGAGAGGGAGATATGTTGGCGGATTGTGGGACATAAGGACCCAAAAACACTTGAAAATAAGTTGACCAAGGTGAATGAGAGATAATGTATTGACTGAAGAGATTCTTCCCACTCTTGAGAAGTTGAGAGATAGATAAATAATTGTAGGTTGGAAAACACAGTGGGTTGTGAGTGATTGCATTCTTTTTATTCTAAGCTTAAGGATGGAGAGTTTCAAGAGGATTTCAAGGTGGGAGACATAAAACTTATCAAATTTACATGAGGGGTGACTAACCAATTGAGTTGTTACGTGTAGAGGGTTTTACAATAATATGTGGGTTGCAAGTTTCATAACACCCAGTGTTTCCCAACCTGTAATTGTTTTAGTGAAAACCTTTTATTATTTAGAGTGTACAAATGTAATGAAAGGAAATTTCAAAATTTACCACAATTATTACTTAGAGTAAAAATTGTGTTTCAATTTCCTCATATGGTGGAAAAAGAAATGCCAAAAATAGTCATAGGTTGAAAAACATAGTGGGATGTGAGTGATTGTATTTTGCTTGTTCTAAGCTCAAGGGTGGAGAGCTTGGGAGGATTTCTAGGTGGGGTATACACAAAACTAATAAAATTGACCTAAGGGGTGACTAAACAATTGGTTTGTTACGTGTAGAGGGTTTTACAGTAATATGTGGGTTGTAGATTTCATAACACCCAGTGTTTTCCAACCCGCAATTGTTGTAATGAAAACCTTTACTTATTAAGAGAGTACAAATGTAATGAAAGGAACTTTCAAAATTTAGCACAACTATTGCTTAGAGTATTAACTTATTTTTTTAATGATAAAATCTTATCTTTTATGTCCTTCTCTAAGTGGCTAATTTTAGTCTTCTATCATTTTGCTATAGTTTCAACACTTCTAACTATTGCTTTTACATCTACAAGTTGATCATCAACACATTTTTCCTCGTCTACACTACTCTTACCTGTTAACATCCCTTGCTATTCTTTTTCATGATCATGTAACTTCTTTTTCATATCTTTTACTTGAAGCTTTAGATCAACTGCTCCCTCATCAACCCTTAGGAGAGAAACATCCCTTACTTGAAGCTTTTTTACACTTAGATCTAATTTTTCCTTTTCCATATCATCATTTATTTCCAATTGTATTTATCCCATGGAATTATTAAGTTCAAGAATCTTTGACTTCATTTTTTCAACTCCATTTATAGCATTATCTCTCACTTTCCTTGCTTGCACAAATTCATATGCATCAATTAGGTTGTTACGTGTAGAGGGTTTTGCAATAGTATATGGGTTGCAAGTTTCATAACACCCAATGTTAAATCCAACTTGCAATTAGTGTAATGAAATCCATCTATTATTTAGAGAGTACAAATATAATGAACGAAACCTTCAAATTTTAGCACAGTTGTTAGTTAGAGTAAAATTTGTAAATGTTTCAATTTCATCATATTATCAAAAAATAAATGCATAAATTAATCATAGGTTGGAAAACATAGTGTGTTGTGAGTGATATGATTGTGCTTTCTCTAAGATCAAGGGTGGAGAGTTTGGGGAGGACTTTAAAGTGCAGGATACATAAAACTAATCAAATTAACCTGAGTGGTGACTAACCAATTGGGTTGTTACATAGAGGGCTTTACAATAGAATGTGGGTTGTAGGTTTCATAACACTCAGTGTTTTCCAACCTACAACTATTGTCATGAAAACCTTTTCTTATTTAGAGAGTACAAATGTACAATACAAGACACCATCAAAATTTACCACAATTGTTACTTAGAGTAAAAGTTGCATTTTAATTTCCTCATATGATGGAAAAATAAATTCAAAAAATAATTGCAAGATGGAAAACATAGTGGGTTGTGAGTGATATGAAATTATCACCTTACATTTGTATAAAATTTAGATTTTATAACCTCAAAGATATTGAGGCAAGATTATTATAATACATCTAATAATGAATCCAAAGTTATGCTAAATGCCAAATACAACAATCTCTTATTACATAAGCCACATTAGATCTCATGCTATGTGAGTATATCAATACCACGAATGTTAGTTTCATGAATCCATAATTGGTATATTTAGAATTTTTAATCTCACCAAATTTTCAAAAGATGGATCCAAAAAAGGTAAAATAAATTATTGAAATTTCTACACAAATGAATATTATAGAGGTAATGATTTTTCATGTGCTAGTTAGTTTGAACATAATAATTTCATTATATATTTCTATGAAATGAATGAGATTCTGAGAGTAGATAAGAAATAATTTTAGAGAACATCAAGATCAAATAGAAGCTATGAATTATTAAAGAAGAAATTGATAGAACAACTATTGTTAGCATTACCATATTTTGATAAGGTATTATAAGTTGATTATGATGCAAGTGGAACTGTAAATGGAGCATTACTAAGTCAACAAGGAATACTACTTATAAGAATTTAGAAGTAACCATTAATTTGAGAAATCATCAGTACTTTTTTTAATGGGCTATATGGACATGTGGAAAATTTATAGATTGGGGTAGTAAAGTAGATTTATTTAGAGCTATTAAGTAAATTATAACTATAATTAATACTAAAAATAGGATATGTACCTAAGCGTAGATTTATTTTCCCATGTGGCATCATGTCAATGTTTGTGTTAAGATTGAAGATATATGAATCTAAATTTTATAGAATGTAGCCAAACCTTGAGTTCTCTAATTAACACTTCATTATTCCTAATCATCAACATGTAAAGCTATGATTATCTCAACTTGATTCGTTGGAAAACCCAATTCTAATGCATATGGATCAAATTTTTGATACAACATACATGGTGACTACTTTAACTCATATAAAGACACTTTTAGTTTGCAAACCCGATGTTCTACACCCCTTATTTAAAATTATTTAGGTTGAACAATATGGATTTTCTCATCTAAATATCCATACGATAATGTTCTATCAAAATTATTTTTTTCAACTTAAAAATAAAAAGGTATAGCTATAAACAACAACATACTAATCAAAGTCAACATAGATACAAGATAAAATATCTCACTAAATTATATTCATTATTCCTAGAATAACCCATTGCAACAACTATCTTTATGTACCTTTCTAATGTTTTTTCTACTCTAAATTTCTTCTTGTACACCCACTTGCAACCAATGGATTCCTTACATTCAACTCAATCAACCAAGTCCCACGTCTTGTTTTTTGTAGTGCCTCACTCTTCTCTTTCATGGATTTTATTTAAGATTCCTTCTCCTATAGAATTTGATTCATCATTAGTAGAAGTTAGAGGAAAATTAAATTGTATTTCTAATCGACCATTCCTTTTTGGTAACTTCTATTGTCTTATAGAACTTACTATTTCCATCAATTTAATTATTGCATTCATAATCCCCCATTCCTTCATCCATACATTTTTATTTTATACCATCCCCCAGCCACATATCCCATCTATTCCATAATCCTCACCAAATCATTGATTTCATGTGCACTTGCCTCCCCTCGTCCCTATTTATCCTTCTATCTTTCATCTTCCACTTTTCCTCTCTTGCATCTGATGTACCATGACATGAAACCTACATCCATATGTGATAATGCACCATATCAACTATCATCCATCATCATTGATTAATACATTAGGTTCATTAGGATAATATAGATTTGTTAATATAATCATCTTTCATTGATCATAATCATTTCATTATCCATTAGATCCATTATCCATACATCTTTTCATCCAAACTGTTATGTATCCCCCATCTCCCCTTCATTATATCCCTATCCACCATTCATCACCCCATCCTAAAACTAGTATATAATTTACAATTTAATATAATTATAAAAAATAATATAAATTTATTTATATAATAATAAATATATAATAGTAAGATATAATATAATATATTATAACATAATAAAATATTATTTAATATAATAATAATTATAAAATAATAATACAAATTTAATTACATTAAAAAATTATAATAATATATTAATAATTAATTATTTAAAATATATTTTATTTATATAAAAACTATTTTATTTTAGTTTAAATTTACTTAAACATTATTTTTAATTTCTTCTTTTAAAAAGGTAGCAAATTTAATAAATCATAAAGGACAACTTTTAAAATCATGCGAGGGGTGGCAAATTTAATAAAACATAAGGGGGTGGCATTTTTTAAAATCACGCACGGCACAAACATAGATGCGTTTTGTCTACACTTTAGCCGCGTCCAAAATTGTATACCAAGAAAAGATAAGTTAAACTAATATATCTTTTATACGCATAGATAACCATTAAACATCCTTCCCATGCAAGTGCTACAATAATTTCACATCTCGAAAGCAGCTCTAAATAGATAGCTGTCGCGACTTAGATAGACAGGATCGACATTATTTAGGATATTTTGCCCTGCCAAATATTAAGTCTTTGAGCAGTCGTTCATCGTTTCGACAACTTAAAAAGCTGCTCTACCCTTGCGAATGGAGGACAACTATTTACGTTAGCCTTGATCCAAACAAAGAGTATTACGGACTGGAGATATGGATGTAATGTATTCTCACCTTCTGTTTCTCATAACCATTCTCTCTTTATTTGCAGGTCAGTTATACAAATTATCATTCCAAACTTTCCCCATTTTATACTTGTACTGTTTTTATTTAAATTGATTGTTTTGCAGGGAGAGGCATTGCAGACAAAGCTCAGGCGCTGTTTGTGTTCGGAGACTCTCTTGCCGACACAGGAAATAAGGATCCATACAATCACACAATAAACCATCCATGGAGACCACCATACGGTTTGATCTGGCCTGGCTATCCTGCAGGCAGATTTTCTTCTGGAAAAACCCAGACAGATTTTTGGGGTAAACTTTCCTTTCACTCACAAATGGTGCAATTTAAGGTTTTAAGCAGTCATGTCTTATAATTATGTGGCTGGTGCGTGTGCACTGTGCAGCGGATATTTTAGGCCTTCCCTACCCCATTCCCTATGAGCTGCTGAAAAGTCATGACTGTAAATCAACTTCGAAGAAGATTAGACATGGAGTGAATTTTGCAGTGGGAGGCAGTGCAATATTTGGAGCCTACGGTTTCATAACAGTACCAGAGCAGATGAAGCAATTTAAGGAGGTGATAGGAGGAAGACAGGGGTTCGATTCTCACAAGCTCTCGCGGTCTGTAGTTCTTATTGCTGCGGCTTGCAACGACTACAGGGCATTCCTTCATAGCACAAACGGCTCCACTGAGGTAGTTCAAGATCTGAGGTCTTTCTTCGCCTCAAAAAATTCCAGAACACGTATTTTTTCTCACTTTATGAGTTTATTACAGGGACTGATCGATCTGGTGAAACCTGTGGTAAGCGGGACAATAGACGTTGTGAAAGAGCTGTATAAAAGCGGGCTTAGGAGTTTTGTGGTGAGTAATATTTGTCGGCTCGGGTGCGAGTCTCAGATCGGCAAAACATCCTGTGACTCAAAATACGATGACATTATAGCTCTTCATACAAGATTATTGAGGGAGAGCGTTCAAATCCTCAAATCGGATCTCAAGGAATTGTCCATCATAATTCCGGATTTGGCGGCTGCAGTTAATCATATTTTCTTGAATCCTGCACAATTTGGTACTTCAAAATCTATGTCTTTTCTTGTACATGTCCAATAAATCTTCAAAATCTGTGCCTTCTGAATAATACATCTGTTATTGAAATTGTGTGACAGGTTTTGTGGATCTGTTCATTCCTTGCTGTGCTGAAAAAGGCGGAGTTGAAATGTGCGGAGAGGTGGACGAAATAGGCAGGGCTTTATTTGAAGTGTGTTCTAACGTACATGAAAAGTACTACTGGGATGCAGGGCATCCATCACAGCGAGGATGGCATGCAATAATGTCGCTCTACAGTAATGGACCAAGAGGGGCGAATAAAACAGTCAGATTTATAGAAGGCTCGCCAAACGTTATTGGATGGGTAGATTCCCTTGGATTTGTGGCTTACAATATCCCCATGATGTTTTCACTTAAATAGGCTTTTTAGAGGCAATTTGTGGATCTTTCAAATGAATACCATGTACCTATTTGATTTCAGAGGTTTAACCATTTAAGATTCTCTGTAAGGGGCCGAATATTTATTTTACATGAGAATGAATTTGAGGTCTCTGTTACTTATCAATAAAATTGTTTGGTGCAATCGTGCAACTCTCAGAAACGTAGAGTAAATGTCTTCTGCAAAATATTATGGCTTACTTTGAATGGTGAAGAACACCTTTGGTATCAAGCATTTGTTAGTTCCTGCCCTGGAAATATAGCATCGATGGTGTTTGTAAACAGTGTTTAATTCCTACTTACAGCCAAATACAATTCGAATTTTTGCTGTATCTGTTTTAATGCTCATGTTCAATCAAGAAAAGTGCGGGTTTTTTAGGTTAAATTTTATTTAAAATGTTTATCGGTGACATTATTGAGCCCGAATTTGGTTGTGAAAGAAGACGCGAGTTAGCTAATTAGGAAGCAAGAGAAGGCACAAATAAACATACTGACAGCCCCTTGATATGTCTCATAAATTAAGTTTCCTTAAATTTCTAAATTAGGAAGTTCATCCACAACCCACATGCAAATTTTGCAGGCATTGACAAAACTGCCATGTCGTCAGATGGCGGGAACTGCGCTGGAATGCAGCTCTTGTTTCAATGCTCACCTTACTTATATTTTAGTCTTAAAGTATACATCAAACTGGAATTAGTAAATGAAGATACAAATATATTTATATTATATGTCAACATTTTACATACATACATGAATCATGCGTAAGAGTTGACATGTAGATAAATATTTTATTGTGATAGAGCACTTTTCTTTTTAGACAATTTAATATTTTTATGTTCTCGATAAAATCATACACATTAGATTCCTTTTGAACGTTATATAAGTATTTTTATGTCTTAATATAGAATAATTTTTTAAAGATAAGATCAAAGAAAATTAAATATATATGAATATATATTTATTGTCCTAATCCAGTCTCACAATCCAATATTCAGTTATAATACTTTAAGGGCACCAACACTAAGGAGACACCAATCTCTTGGTTTTAGGAGCACCTACTCCAAGGAAGCACCCACTCCCTAATCTAAGCACTTACCTAAATATCTAATAGCAACCACCAATCAGATTTACAATAAGAGATATAACAATTTGATTACAATCCTATGTTGCAACCTATTTGCAACTGCTCAATCCTCTATTGCTATCTCTACAACTCTCTTCTCTGCACTACACCCTTCTATTCTGTTTTGTTCTTCTTATTTTTCCTTAGTGCATTCTCTAACCACCTTAAGAGCCCAAAATACCTTCTTCACTGTGCACTATTCATTTCCTCTACTCTTACACACTTACCACACTTCACTACATTTGATTATCTATTTTGTGTAGTTTCTAACCAATGGTGATTGCCTCGGGATTCCCCACCACTACAAGATCTTCAGTTAGGGTTCTAAGATATCTCCTACACTACCATACTCCTACATTGAGCCACACAACATTAATTTCTAATGTAGAGAATTTTCCCTTATTCTCTTTGCCAAACCCTAAGATCGGATATGCATTTGATTTGTTCTCTGTTTATTCGATCCGATCTGATCTTCATCATCTTCACAACCTCTGTCACCGCTTAGCAAATCAAATCTTCCATCATATTGGTTGTTGGTGTAGTTGATCCAATTAACTTCGAGCAGAGTTGATTTCTAGTTGAAACCCTATTCACTTAAAACTGGGCATTATTATTCTCCATATTTAAATCTGGGTTGCCAATCACCAGTCTTCACACCATGATCTTGTGACTCTAATTCAATCGTTCACCTTTAAAATCTGATTGTCAGATAAGCGGTCTTTAAATCTCCATCGTCGATCATACATCATGCATCACTATTAAACATATGCCTTTATTTCTTCTTCAGTGATGTGAATGGACATGGCGATTACCATTGGATCAATCATTGTCCAATCTACACCATCCCCCACTATAGCACTAGCTCTAACAACGGGCCCACCAAATCTGAGCAAGTTGGCGGGCTATCGCCATTTGTCATCCACATCATCGCCTTACAACTCACAACAACAATGTGAATTGGTATATTGAGCAATCATTCTTCACCATCTAGACATGCCGACACATACACTATCAGCTCCTATCAAGTGGGTGGTCCCCACTATCCACATGTCATCCTTGTTAGCACTGTGCAACAACCATCAGGTATGTGACTTGACATATTGGTCAATCACATGCCTCCACTTGTCCTCACACATCACCATCGCCTTCTAGCTTACATTCATTGCTCATCACAAAGACCATCCTATCACTTCACTTCACAACATCAATGTGAAGTGACTAAGGGATATGTCACCACATGTCTGCCTTGCATCATCAAGACCCACTATTGTCTTCGTTCTCAGGTGATCCCACAATAGTGGTTTACAATTTTTGACCAAACTGGACACTAATTTATTTTTTTTAACAAAATCTTCACATTTGAGCACCTATAGAGGTTAAACCGTGAGGAATTTGAAGACGATGCAAACTAGAGTCTTGTCACATTTTCTCTGTAGATTCTAAAAATATTTTTTTCAAAATTTTTGGAATCAGATTGCACTTCTTTTTCCATCTCCCACGAAAATTGGTTTTTTCAAAAAATAATATTTTTAAAAAGTGACACACAACTGTATAATGCATAACTTTTTTTCCTTGAAAGATAAAATTCCAATTCTTTCAAATTTAGATTTGTAACTCTGATATCTAGTGCTTCCACTTGGTTAGATAGTTTTTATTGAATATTTTTTCTTTAATCAAGTTTCAAAGTCAAATCAATTACAATTTAGACATAACGCAACCGTATAACGCATAACTTTTACTGTATGTATCGAATTTTTTAATTTTTTTTGTTGGATCAAGGACTCCAATATCTAGTGCACTCATACTTTTTTTAATTTTTGTTTGATAATCTTCTATTTTTCCACATGCGTAGAACAAAGTGTTTTGTTTTCGGTGAAAAACCTATATTTAACAAAACTTAAAAAACAAATAGATAATATAATCAAAACATATTAAAATTATATTCATTAGATAGCTCATTTTGAGGGAAATCTGATACCAGTTGGGTTTTTGAGATCTCCTCCATTTTCATTCTCAAATCGAGCTTCAAAGTGCAAAATTCTGAGCAATTTTGGTGCCTAAGAGGATGTGGGTGAAAATAAGTGGGTTTGGTCGAACAAAAAAATAATGTTCGGTCGAATGGGGGTTCGACCGAACCCATTTAACATACAATAAAAAAATAGATTTGAATGGGGTTTGTTTGAACATTCTAAACATGTTCAGTCGAACCCCCTCTATTAAAAATTATTTTTTAATATTAATATAAATATAAATGATATTCTTTTAAATTATGACTTGAGAGAGAGATATGGAGGGAGTGGAAGAGAAAGGGAGAGTGGGGTTAGGAGGGAGATACTTGAGAGAGAGAGAGGGGGTGGAGTGGGAGAGAGATAAACGGTAGGGGGTATAAGGGTTTAGGGTTTAGGGTTTAAGGGTTAAGGGTAGAGGGGAGAGAGGGAGAGGGTGTAGGAGGGAGAAACTTGAGAGAGAGAAGGGGGGAGTGGGAGGGAGATAAAGGGTAGGGGGTCCTAGGGTTGGAAGGGTTATGCAGGAGCTCAAGAGGGAGAGTGGGTAGGGAGGGAGAGACTTGAGAGATGAGGGGGAGGGAGAGAGACAAAGGTAGGGAGTAGAAGGGTTTAGGGTTTAAGGGTTAAGGGTGAGGAGACTCGGGAGACAGGCAGGAGGGAGAGACTTGAGACAGAGAGGGGGGGAGTGGGAGAGAGATAAAGGGTAGGGGGTGTACAAGGGTTTAGGGTTTAAGGGTTAAGGTACCTAGAGGGGAGAGAGGGAGAGGGGGTAGGAGGGAGAGACTTGAGAGAGAGAGGAGGGGAGTGGGAGAGAGATAAAGGGTAGGGCTTAAGGGCTTAGGTAGACTAGAGAGGGAGAGGGGGTGGGAGGGAGAGACTTGAGAGAGAGAGGGGGGGAGTGGGAGAGAGATAAAGGTAGGGTTTAAGGGTTAAGGGTAGAGGGAGAGAGGGAGAGGGGGTAGGAGGGATAGACTTGAGAGAGAGGGGAGGGGAGTGGGAGAGAGATAAAGGGTAGGGTTTAAGGGTTTAGGTAGAGGGAGAGAGGGAGAGGGGGTGGGAAGGAGAGACTTGAGAGAGAGAGAGGGGGGAGTAGGAGGAGAGATAAAGGGTAGGGGTATATGGGTAGAGGAGCTCAAGAGGAGAGACTTGAGAGAGAGAGGGGGGAGGAGAGAGATAGAGGTAGGGAGTAGAAGGGCTTAGGGTTTAAGGGTTAAGGGAGGGGAGAGGGGTAGGAGAGAATTGAGACGTAGATAAAGGGTAGGGTTTAAGGGTTTAGGTAGAGGAGAGGAGGAGAGACTTCAGAGAGAGAGGGGGGGGAGGAGAGAGATAAAGGGTAGGGCTTAAGGGTTTAGGCAGAGGAGAGAGGGAGAGGTGGACAGAGACTTGAGAGAGAGAGGGGAGGGAGAGAGATAAAGGGTAGGGGTGTACAAGGGGTTTAGGGTTTAAGGGTTAAGGGTAGAGGAGAGAGGGAGAGAGGGTAGGAGGGAGAGATCTGGAGAGAGAGAGAGGGGGGTGGGAGAGAGATAAAGGGTAGAAGTTTCAGAGTGGGGGGAGGGAGAGAGATAGCGGGTAGGGTTTAAGGGCATGGGTAGAGGAGCTCAGAGGGAGAGGGCAAGGAGGGTGAGACTTTCAAGAGAGAGAGGGGAGGGAGAGAGATAGAGGTAGGGAGAAAAGGTTTAAGGTTTAAGGGCTATGGGTAGAGGGGAGAGGGAGAGGGGGCAGGGAGGGAGAGACTTGAGAGAGAGGGGAGGAAGAGAGATAAAGGGTAGGTGGGCAAAGTTTAGGGTTTAAGGTTAAGGGTAGAGGGAGAGGGAGAGGCAGGAGGAGAGACCTGGAGAGAGAGAAGGGGGAGTGGAGAGAGATAAAGGGTAGGGTTTAAGGGTTATGGGTAGCAGTGATCTCAGAGGAGAGTGGGTAGGAGGGAGAGACTTTCAAGAGAGAGGGGGGGAGGAGAGAGACAGAGGGTAGGGGTACAAGGGTTTAGGGTTATAGGGTTAAGGGTTTTTTTTTATTTGCATTGATTTATGTTTTATATATGTGTACAATAATTTTATAATTACATAATACTTAATTTTAAAATTTACATAGTTTCCCATGGAACAATTTGATGGAACAAATTATATAAGTTGTATATAAGTGTATATAAGATTCTTGAACTTAAGAATTCCATGAAACAAATATAGGTTGTATATAATTGTAATTTAGGCAAAATGATTTTAAAAAACTTCACTACGTTTCAAATAAGGATTGAAAGCATATATGGGTTTACATGCAGCCAAAAAGTGAGAGATGATGCTATCAAAGATTCTTGAACTTAAGAATTTTCCATGGAACAAATATGTACATATAATTGTAATTTAGGAAAAATATTTTTAAAAAAATCACTATGTTTCAAATAAGGATTGAAAGCATATATATGGGTTTACATGCAACCAAAAAAAGTGAGAGATGATGCTATCAAAGATTCTTGAACTTAAGAATTTTCCATGGAACAAATATGTGCATATAATTGTAATTTACACAAAATGATTTACAACTATGTACAAGTTACTATAAGTTCTCATTTGAACATGTATAGGGTTACAAGTGAACTTGAAAACCATGGATATAATCTAAGTCAAAGATTTTGGTTCAGCCCGCTCTTCAATAACATGTAGAATTTTTTGATGATCATCACTATCTAGTCTCCATTTTCTTCGACCACGTGCATGTGGAACTACATGAAGATGTAGAGTGGTAGCAATTATTAAGACTATATTGATATACCTTTGTTATCAGGGTTGATAGTCAACAAAATTAATCCCATGTGAACAAATTTGACTTGTTTTAATATGTCCCTTGCACTACAATAGAACTTGCATAGTAAACATGAACCTAAGGTAAGACATATGAAGCGTGTGCAACATTTTAGTGCTCAAGGTTTGTACAATATATATTTAATGTTTATAATGTAATGTGCACATGTGAATACAATGTATATAAAATTTTAAATTCAAACTCACCTGTGGGAAATTACATTCCATCACTTGTTTCAGGTTCTGTTAGCTTATTCCTCTCTTCTGTGCAACACAATAAATAATAGATAACACCTTCAATATTTCCAGGCTCTGCTATGACTACAAAAACATCTCGTGTACACCAAATTTACACAAAAAAATTAGAAATGTCTCTAAAGATCATTAACTAGATATATATAATATTTAAATTATTGAAAACTTACACATGTGTACCTTTTCTAACCAATCCTTAAATAAGGTCATAATCAATTGAAATCAAAGGAATGTCTTCAAATCTTTCTTCCTCATTTTCATCATATGTTTCTGAAACAACTAGTGGCACCATATCCCATTTACCAAAATATCCAAGTTATTGACTGTTGCATGCATAATCAGAGTTTCCCTCAATGCACTCAGTGAAAAAACAAGAGTAATCCCTTGTGTGTAATATCCATCCATGGCAACTATCTAAACTCCTAACACAATGCAAAGATCTTGCTTTTTCTACCCTCTTCAATCCATGCATCGATCTTCTATCCAAACCTAGATACATATGTACAACAAAAAACTTATGTGAACAAATATGTATATATATATATATTTTAAATTTAAATAAATTCAAATTTTTAATTTAATCTAATTTATACATACCCGATATCTCCCAAAACACTCTATGTGGAATGTGTCAGTTTGTTCTTGAAGATGTTCCGACCACATTTGATGCAAAGTGTTTCTTGCACCATTCAACAACATCATGTGCATTGTCTAGACAATCTTTTGGATAACTCATTTGATGCTTTCTTAAATCTCATTTGATGCAAGCTCCTGCTCCATCATGCTCACCCTTTCCATGCCCACTCTAAAAAAAAATCTAAACATGTGGTGTTTTGTAGATTTTATGATATCTACAAAGTGCATAGAATGGCCGTGAAGATTTGAATTGTGCCACATATCCATCTGACCATACAAAATGATTTTCAAATTTTACACCCTTGCTTCTCAAATTCTCAAAAAATATTGTAAAGCAATGTTGGACAAAAAGTGTGTCATGCTCTTTATCATCACTAATATAAAAGTGATATTCTTTCTTAATGGCTCGTTCTTCATCTATACTCTCAACACCATCCAATTCTGATTGTGCATGTCGATAACACACATGAACCATAATAGTGGTCTGCTTTGAAAAGTAATACTCTGATTAAATCTCCTTTTGATGTACAAAGGAGTAATTTTTTGCAAAGTCAACTACTGATAGAACTGTTCCACATGGAAAGTATCTCTCAATGTTTGGAATTGTTGTGCTTGCCACTTAGCAAAAAAGAAATGATGTATGTATGGTCGTATCAATTTTTGAAAATCTTCCATAAATTTTCCAATGGGAATCTCCTCTTCTACATAGTTCAACCTTGTGGATTCTTTCCCAAAATTTGTTTGCAACTTTACATACTTGTACCTGTGTCAGTAAAATATGTGAATAAATAATAAACCACACTTGATCAATGAAACATTACATCGAAGAGAATCCAAATAACAGTCTATGAGAAATTGAAACAAATAAACTCTCTAAAAATAATACTTACCTCTTGCAATTTACTGTCTTTGTTAGGTCAGTATCCTCAATTCTTGAAGGAAATTTAGCCAAATTTCCACATGTCTCATAAATTCCTTTTATGCAGTTTATTTGAGGTCCATTTTCATGATAACATAATATAGACTTTATGAAAAAACTTGCCTGTTTAGGAGGTGCATTTTGAAACCCACATATTTCTTCTCTCATCTTTCGAAACACCTAATAGTAGAGATCAAATTCAATATGATAACGACAACAACAAGTTTCAAAAAACTTGTTTATCTTCACATAATATGGCTTTAACCTTTGAAACATTGTTTGCCCAATATTTATATGAGGATATGCATTACAAAAGTTCATATACATCTCAAATTGTGTTATGTCTAGCCAATGTTTGATATGATTTTCATAAATACTAGGTCCAATCCTGTGTCTCATAACATCTCTAGTATTTGATGATGGACGAGTTTGATCATGCCAAAAACCTGAGACCAAGTTCCTAACAACATCTTCAATCTTGTTAGAATGGGGAACTCTACACATAATTGCCCAATTTCCTTCTAAACTCTCATCCAAAAACTCTCTTTTTCTCATATTTTATCAATGTGGTTCTACTATAACCAATTTCAGCTGAAAGTGCAGACATTTTTCTTTTTCTTTCTATATCTTGATGTACAATAGATGCCAACATCACCCTTCTTGTAGTGGCCTTATCCACTGATCGATATCCTTTCCCAATGGAATCTAAACCCTTTTTAACATTTTGAACAATATCCTTTTGTAATCCCATGTGTTTCTTCTTATTTGATGCCAAATGTACACCCAACAATTGTAATGACTCTTTGAGCTCATCACGAAGAAGTAAATGTGATAACAATTGGGTTTTTTCAAGTGTATCAAGACGATTGAAATGATGATTGATCATTCCATTTACAAATTTAGTTATTGACCTCTTTCTCTTATTATAAGGCTGGTTGGCATAATATTTCAGTTTCTCCATATCCATTTCAAGTAAATGATCTTCTCACCTTCTCAGCTAGTTTTATATGCTCATCCATACCAGTAGGAGGAAGTGATCCCGACCCCTCTCCAACATGCATTGTTTGAACTTGTGCCTCCTCCCTATCTTGAAGGACCATGCATTCTTGAGTGGATTCATTTGATCCAATGTCTAGATTTGGCTCGACTTGAGCATGAAAACTTCCTGCTTGTTGAGCCCTTCCTACATGTCATAAAATATTTTGCAAAAAAAAGTGAGAGATGATGTTATATAAGTGAATTTTATGTATGCAAGCAAAAAAACTTGAATAAAACATGATGCTATAAGTGAGAGAAGTTTGTGTGCTAGTTTTATATGCTCATCCATACCAGTAGAAGGAAGTGATCTTGACCCCTCTCCAACAAGAATTGTTTGAACTTGGGTCTCCTCCCTAACTTCAAGGTCCATGTGTTCTTCAATGGATTCATTTGATCCAATATCTAGATTTGGCTTGACTCTATCTTGAGGAATCCCTAGAGCATAAAACATAAAAATAATTTGAGAACATTGAAGTGATGAAAATAAAATAATTATTCCTTGGCACCATATAGCTTGATTTTTGATGTATAGATGTGTTATTCTCTAGAAAAACTCACATTGCATTGGCTTTAAGTATAATTTGAGTTCTAATTTTCAAATAATTCTAGAGCTTAGAATTGGGCATTTATTAAAATATTTAAAAAATATTTTTTTAAAGGAACTATTGATCATTAGATTAAATTCAATGGGAGTTTAGAAAAATATTAAGCTAATTAGATGTTGCAATGTAGATTGGATAGGGGATATTGATCACCAAATATCAACATTAGAATGCTACTTCATTGTACATGAAGGTGTAGTTTCATGAATAATTAAGAAAAAATAATGGTTTCTTTCAAAGTGCAAAGTTAGAATATATAGGAATTTGCAAAGCCATAAAATAAAAAATGTGGTTGAAAAATTTATGAAAATCAAAGTGGCATAGTGAGGGACACAAAATTTAAGGTTTCATTGGAGAACTAAGCATGTATTGAAGTACACTATCATTTTCTTCATGAACAAAGTAAAGAGAAATTTGTGTAGATGCAATACTCAACAATGATAATGTGATGACAAAAAAATTAAACAAAGGTATTGGTAAAAGATAAGTGTAAGGTTTGTAGGGAAGGATTTAATGTACAATATTTTAGTTTAAGAGTACATATTAAGTTGGGGTATTGTAAGTTGAAAACTGGTCATACATTAAACATTTCTAATTTTAATAAGAAAGCCAATGCAAAATGTATGCACATACAATTTTAAACACACACTTGAGAGTGAGAGAGAGAAGAAACAAGCATGTACCTTGTTTCTTTCTATGATAATTTTCCAAGTTTTTTTCATGCCTCTTATGTTCTTCTTTTGACAATTTTCGTTGAGACACATTTTTTCTTTTTCTTTGTTGTCCTATTTTCTTCTTCAACTTAAAGATGACTCAAAACAAGTCCTCTACCAACTTAGTTAAATTATCCTCCAAATTTTTCCTTGATTGATAAAAATTAAAATTTGTCGAGCTCCAATATTTGCCTCCTTGATAAATGTGCAAAAAGTTCTTCAAAATCTACAGTCCAAGTGATATAAATGACTATTAATCTTGCAATTTGATATCTAGAATAATGAAAAATAAGCTTTATTTTTATGCATATCCAGGATGGGAAATTTTTTTTTCTAGTGTACATGGAATAACTAGATCCTAGTTTAAATGAATCAAGTAGTAAACAAACAAGTTATTTCATTCTGGAGTTTGTTGTTATTTAATTCATAGGTATGCACAACATATCTAGTAATTTTAGAATTTTGTTAAAGTGTCAAAAATGTATATTAGAGATATAATTTGAATTGTGTTTTCTTAATTATATTTGAATTGAATTTCAAGTTACTTGTCAAAAATGTATAATAGAGGTATAATTTGAATTAAATTTTCTTCTTTATATTTGAATTGAATTTCAAGTTACTTGTAAAAAACGTATAATAGAGGTATAATTTGAATTGAATTTCAAGTTACTTGTCAAAAAGATTAAATCTTGTTCTCAACTCAATGGTTCATGTTGCTTAAGTCATTTAAAAAAAAAAATTATTGTGATCAACATGAATGAACTTAATTATAAAGTGGCATTGATTTCCCTAAAATTCTACTAGAGATCAAATGTATATTGAATATAAGGAAATGTAAGTTGTAAGAGATCATAAAATAAGAAAACATGTATGTATATTGAATATTTAAAGAAAATGCATACATATATTATGTGTAAACATGTTTAAACCATAAGCAAACACATGTAGATACATGTAAAGGGATTCAATACATATAAACATAACACATATTATAAGCAAAGAGGAAAATGTATGTATATATCATATAAGAAAATATATGTACATATCATATAAGCAAAATGTAAATTAAAGATCATCAAATGTCGAATACTAAAGATCAAAAATAAGCAAATGTATGTATATCATATAAGCAAATGTAAGTTAGAGAATACTAAAGATCATCATGTATAAGCAAATGCATGTGGTAAAGATAAAAAATCTAGTGTGCATGGCCTAATATGAATGTCTACTCCTAGTCGAATGGCCATCTGAATGAGAACGGTCCTGCTCTGATGGATGTGCTGAGCCCTACAAATAAAATTGTGTACAGGATGTGTTAAATACATATAATTTATATTAAATAAATTTTATGAAAGTTATTATTAAATGAACTTGTATTTTTAAATATCAATCTAGATCTATGCATACATAAATATTGCATGTACATATAAACATGTGATTATATAAAAATGAAAAACTCACATGTCCACTGGCAACAGATTCATCCACAGAGTCACATCGATCATGCACACGATCTGGACCAAGGCTAGGAGTGATATGAGGTATGTCCACCTGTAACAATATATATATACATATATATATATATATCAACTTACATGAATATCTAGTTAAAAAAAATTTAAAATAATGAAAAATAATTGAAACATGCACATGCACACATACATGAATATCATCTGATATCGGATGACCTAAGTCCTCTGAAACAGTCGCCTCCACCATATCCACCAAACGGTCAAGCGATGAATCAACATCTGCATCCATATGATCTATCCAATGTCGTGCCATAAATGATGAATGTAGATGACTATGAAGGTGAGATGGCATCGGCGATGATGAACCACAACCAATCAACATATCAGTAAAACCCATAGTCTATGCAGCTGCCAAATGAACTGTAGGATGCACACTAGTGCTCGGATGAGAGTGATGGGATCCTAGAAATGAATGACCTCTATGTCTCAAATGATCTCTAACATGCTCTATACCAATCCCATTGTCTGATGCAATGTTGGCATATGCCTCCAACAGGTCCTCAGCCAAACAATGCAGAGTCATGCGTGACATATCTCCTGTAAGTGCATCAAGCTGTGTAGGAGTAGGGATGCCGACCACTTTAAAAGGATCCATGGTGGTCCATTGTGCTGAAAATGGCATGGATCGGGAATGTTTGGACATCAAATACTGACCTACACGATCATCAGATATCCTAGTGGTGGCAGCCGCAATCTCACCTATAGTGTCAATTGCTTCCTTTTGGGAAGCAACAACAACCTCATCTACTATGGGGGCTAGAGTTGGGGTGAGAGAAGGAGACCTCTCACCAACCAATACCCTAAAAACTGAGGGTGGTCTATCTGCTCGACGATAGGTGGGCCTATCAGCAATCCTGTCACGCCCCTGACCAACATATGGTGGAATGTCCAGTAGTTAACTTTGAGGCCCAAATGGACTCAGCATACAACTGCTGAACAAAATACAATGGAATCTGGTCATTGTTTGGGTATAGACCATGTGTTGAGAAATCATGGGTAGATCAATGAGGCCATAGCATGATTGACACATCTAGTGACCTGGTATCCCCTAACCTTACACACATTTTGATAAAATGGAAAACAAGTGGTTTTTATCATTTCTTTGGTGACACTATCCTATATTTGTTTAAGGGGAATGTCACCATGTACTTCTTCCCCGCATGTGGGAAAGAATAGCAGTCACTCTATCTAAGGAATATGCATTAGTCCTCTCAAGTTCATCTTTTAGTTTTTCTAGACTATGCAATATTAACATGCATGGTTCACTATATATCCCCTGGTTTGCACCCTGTGCTAATGAATTTCTCAATTTTTTAATCTCATTACTAGTATTTGCAAACAAATAATCCGCTGGTGGAACATGATCTGCATTTTCCATGTTATATATATATATATACAATACACCTAAAAGAGCAATGAGACTTTGGTAAATAATATATCTAGATAAAGGGAATACAAATCTAAAATAGTTGTAATAATTCATCTACTCATCATTAATATTTTCATACCATTAACAATTTAAAAGAATTGAAGACAACTATAATCTATAACATAGCATCCTTAAATGGTTCAAATTTTAAATGAAATGATGAAAGAAAGAATAAGAATACAAAGATTAGTATAAAATTATTTGAAAATAATTGGGGATAAAAATATTTAATCTAATAGTTGTTAACATAAATGAACTTCAAAATAGTTCTATTGCCTTCATTGAGCCTAAATTTATCTAGTTAAGATATGTCTAAAATTAAGAATTCACACTAGAATATCAATATTCCATAAGAATCTCATAAAGAGGATGAATTTAATGGAAGATAATATAAAATCCTCCATATGAGGATGAATTTTATCATTACAATATGAGTGAATCATCTCAATTATATAGCCAAGAACATCAAAAAATTATAGATTGGAAAGAAAAATAATTAGACATTTATCATATTTTTATATGTATAAAGTTTAGATACCATCAAACTATTTAAACTTATAGATTGCATAAAGCTATAAATTGAATCGTTAAAACTAATTTATTAAGAATAAAATCTAATAAAGTTTGACTTCATATTGCATGTACTTGTTATAAATATCTCACTAATCCAACCATACATTTTATATATGTTAAAAAATATATAATCAAGTTATGCCCATAATTTTTCACTATATCTTGATGCACGGATCTCCTTCAACTAGATCAATTAAAAATTATTTGTAATGTTGGAGGAAAATGGATTTAATATCATTAGAGTTGTCATGGAACTACCTCTCTTGATCAACGATAGATATTATCCACTCATGTAAATATGTTCGAGATAACTAAAAAATAATTTGTATCCCTTATATCCTTTCATCCAATGTAGCCTATCTCTTAATTGAGATCCTCTACCACAATTAAGTTCAAATCTTCTAAGTTTTATTTCAACAGAAGAAAACACTCATTGTAGAAAAGTTATTAGTAAGTGCTAAAGCCAAAACAAGTTTTTTTTTTCTATTTGGATCCATATGTTTTTTCCATTCTAGATCTCTTTCTAGCCATATTCTTATTGTAAGATCATAGTAAGGTAGTGCAATAGATTTAATCACATCATTCCACAATTGTATCCACTTACCATTTTGATGAGGTCTAGGAACATCAACCAAAGGGATATTAGGGAAGCAAGGTGATCAATTTGATTGAGGTGGGAAGTGTTGAGCTTGAAGGATAGATTATTAGGTATGAGGAATAAGAAGTTTGAAAAGTTTAAAGAATTGGGAGGTGATATGTGAGATAGGTTTAATAGAATCTATTTAAATAAGGGTGTTTTGTGGAGAGGGGACAATGGAAAGAGAAATAACTAAGTTTTAATCTATCAATACAACTAATTTTCCCTTAGTTCACCATCTCTTTAGTTGGTCCAAGTGAACTAGTGATCAATATAAGAATATTTTTTGTCTAAAATGGGATCTAAACCCCTCATGGTATTTCTAGTTAGGATGTAGGAATTCAATTATTTTTTAGAGAGTTTATGAGAACTAAACCAACTTGTATCTTTGTTTTTTCCACCATATCATATTCACCTCCTTGTAGCCATTTAGTCATAGGGAGGGCATAAAAATTCATTCCCACAATTTAACTTGAGATGAGGAGTCATTAGGCATGTACAATAAAGAAAAAATGAATAGGTATTCCTTGGATTAGTAACTGTAAGCACTAAGCACAATTGTTGTTGGGATCCACTCCTCAATAGATGATAAACTTAGCCAGGTATTGGGAAAGGTGGGTCAACCTTGCATCCTAATACTTTGATTTATTATTTTGTCCTCATATTAGGAAATGAGGCATCTCACTTTGTGTTGGTAGTTATTTGTCATTTGTTGAATGCTTCAAGGGAGGTGTCTAAGATGTTCTAAATGCATATAATATTATTATAGCTTTATAAGATGAAACCCTCTTATGACATATTCTTATGACATTTAAGAGCATGACTATAGAATATTTACAGAAAGTATTGACCAACATTATGAAAAATCATAAGAATTTTTTTAAGAAATAGCAACTGTGTCAAGGAAAAAGATGTGGACATTTACAAGAACTTTTTTTTTTAAGCAAAAAGTGGGAGACCACTTATAATTTTATTTATATATAATATTTTACATATAGCTGGTTCAAGGACATACTGGTGGGAAAGAACCAGCAAGAAAACCCCCACCACCGAAAACAAATTTTACAAAATATCAAAAAGACCTGAGGTCCTAGTACAAATGACCAATGTTACAAAAGCACATTGGTTGAATACATCAGTACATATGCACATTCTCTTATGCACCCAAAATACCCAAAAGAAGACATCATACTAGATATACCTGTGACCCGAATACATAACACAGTGGAGATTACAAAACCTTACTAAACATAAGACTGATAAGCTAGGAAGCCACTTTCAAAAAGATGCAGATTTTCCACCAACATGCTAAAATCCATTAACCAAGCTTTCTTTTGTTTCCACTTGTTTACCTTTGTGTTGGCGATCATGCTCAAATGAAGGTTTTGATTTGTTTTAATATCAGGCACATAATGATAACATAATTTCTTTTTGGATGAAGATCATGGAAGTTGCAAATCATAAATGCAAACATGACTTCTCAAGAAAGAAATGGCATGATATTTTCTTTTTAAATCATCAATCTCCTCCATGGAAATGTTAGATCTGTATCTGTTTAGAATTTGGTAGAGATGTGAAGAAGTGTCATGCATTGTGGATAATAACATGCCTTGGAATATGTGAACATAGGTCTCTTCTTATGAAACAAAACCTTCTTTGAATAATTAACATTAGAAATTAATACAGTTTGGCAAGCATATTGTATAATCACACTAGAAACCAACAATGGAAGATTGAGAGTCTCAACTAAGTATTCCACCAAGTATAGATAACATTCATACTAGAAGCCCTTTTGTTTGCTAGTTTTTTGGGTGGTCCTTTTTTAGGGCCCTTTTGTCTTTTGTCGCTGTCTTTTCCTTCTTTGGGACAGCTATCCGGTTGTTTGTCCTTTCTCTGTCTATCTCTTGTTGTTTAAACTCTGTGGTTTCAGGTCCCTGTAAAACCTGTTTTTTCCTTTTCAAAAACATTCATACTAGAAGCCAACAACAAAAGACCAAATTTCATAAATAAAGTTCATGTGTTATATATCATGCCTTTGAGGGGTCCACAAGTACCATGAGCCTTTTGAAATCCTTCTCCATCTAAATGCATCCATTCCAAGACCATTGGGAGGTGGGTATACAATATGAACCAAGTATTAATTTCTAATGTTAATTATTGAAAGAAGGTATATAAATTATTCGAGCATCTTAATTCTCATATACAGAGTTACATCTTAGTCAATTTCTCTTGATGTATGAGTTCCATATATTTGTAAATTTTTCTTAATATAAAAACATATTTTATTTCATTAAAATTAACCTATTTATTCCATGTTACAAAGGATGCTCTTATTTTAAATTATAAGTATATAATTCAAAATTAATTAGTAATTTTCAAGATAGAGTACACACAATTTCTTTAGTTAAAATAAAATAATATTCTTATTTCCATGTGAGAGTTATGTAGAATGGTAGTTTGATGTCTCGAAAATATTTCTTTCATATATACTAATTTTTTATCACTGTACATTATGAGTCTCAATTATATATCCAAGCACATCAAAAATTTATAAAGTGGAAAGAAAAATAATCACACATTTATCATATTTTTGTAAGGTGTTTGAAAAGACTAAAAGTTTCCCTAGAAAGAACTAATTAAGGAATAACAAAAATGGAAAGTGTTTACCTCATTGTATGTTGACCTTTCCCATATAAAAAGATCATGGAAATGCTAAATGAGTTGATATAAGAATTTTTAAGAATGAAGGCACAAAATTCATAACACTTTAATCCTAAAAGCAACAAGAAAGGAAATGAATAAAATCTTCCTGGTTATTTTGAAAGAAACTTTAAAAGGTTCTAAATCCCCTTCACACCCCTTTCTAAATGAAGATAAAATAAATAAGTTACCAAATATTTCTTAGAGTTTAAGGTGGTGATTTTAATATGATTTGAGAATAAATAAGATAAATTAGATGAAATCAAGTTTTGTTGTAAAGGTGATGAATTTTGGGGGAATAAGATGAAAATAATTTTGAACCTAGTTGACTCATTAAATGGCAATAAGATAGATTTTAAAGGGGCTTTATTTAAAATATGTAATAGTTAGATATGTACTAATACATTATATTCTCTATTAGATAGTTATTTCTTCCATAAACATTTCTTACAATCTTATAATTTAGTAATAATAGTGATGTGTGCATCCCTAGACACTCTTTGATAACCACACTATTAGTGTTTCTATTTTTACTAGAGGATACTCTAATTGAAAAGCATGTATACCATTAAGGATAAAATTTAGACTTTAAGTTGAAAGAAAATGTCAAATATTTAGAATAAAAATGGTGGGGATGGAATACAAGCTTCAAGAATCTCCTTGTAATAATTAATTGCAATAATAAATGATTAAAACTAAACACGAATGGATATGTCACCAATAATTTTTAGATAAAATGACTAAAATTAGAGCCAAGATATCTTAGTTCAAGTATCATGATAAAGGTATCAAATTCTTATTCAATGTAAACATAGCGAGTTTGATAGATAAAAAGTTGGCCCCATTAATACTAGGGGAGCATTGTCTAATGAGATTAAGTTGACACTATATTCAATTTTTAGAAGTTAGAACCCTAACATTTATATGAGGCTTGTAAAATAGAACCTTATTAGGAAGAGTAGGAGAGGAGAAATGAACCCATAATAATTATACTTATACAAATAAAAATAATAATAATGTTTAACCATTTCAAAATGTTAAATTTGTTTCACTATGGTGATCAATAGCTAATTTGTACAAGGAGGTACAATTTATAGGGAAATGAAGACTACATAAGAGGATAATTTATAACATAGTAGCTTGGTTGTAGTTGTTTCTTTAGCATTAACTATTTTCTCTTTTTTCTTTTGTTGTTGAATATTTTATTTGATCTCTTAAAACTTATCAATGGTACTTGATCTTCATAATGATTATTTTCTTCTTTTTCAATTATTATCATCTTAGAAGGAATACCATTTCAATTTAGAGCAGGGAGAAATGTATTTTTCTTTTAAAGTATTTAAAATATTATATTTATTTGATGGTTCCTTCTTAACCTCTTCCACTCCTTGGAAAAAATTATCCAACCACTTGAATCTCCTTATATTAATCAATTTACTTCTATGATTTATGTATGTGTTTTTAGTGATTTACTCTTTATCCTTTCAATTTATTCATGATATACTTTAATATAGTTATAACAAGTATATAATAGTTTTTCATAATTGGATATGCCTTAAGAAACTCTTTAAACGTGAAATTATTTGATGAGGGAAGATATAAATTAAGGTTATTCTTTCTTACTTACCTCATGCTCATCCATATTTTTTGTCCATAAAAATCTCAAATCAAATTGGATTTCACAAAGAGGATAGCTATATTTTAAATATTCGCTCTTAGTCAAAGTCATTTATTTCTTTGTACAAATTTAAAATTGATTTATGTAATTTAATTTTTAATAGTTTTAACATAGATATATTAAGTATAGTTTTAAATATATATATATATATAGTAAAGTGTACATATTTTTATATTTTCCTAATAAGTATAATGCCTAATTCTCCTCAATGGGTTAAGATGACTCTTAATAACATAGTTAGCTCATGCAAATGTAATAGTGTAAAATACGGTCATGAAGGTGCATTTAAAAATGATTTTTCCCCTATATGGGGGAGATAATGTGATGAGGAGCATATATATGTAGTGGGTGAGGATCATAAACAATGAATCCCTATCCAAGTGATGAAGTAACATAGATCTAATTGGCTTGATAATTATCATGTCATAATCAATTATGAGGGACCATGCTGACAAATAATCATGTAAGTGTAAATAGATAATGATGTGATTGTGAAGGTATATGTAAATCTAATTGTCCCTAGATGGAAAGGATAACACAATAAATATCATTAGGTGAAATGGGTATAAGAAAGGTAATATGTGATGAGTAAGCACCATTTCCCACATACAATAGGATCACCAATAGTATAATTTAAAATGCATGATATTATCTAGTTATTTCATATATTTTCAATTGGGAGTGAAAAAACCAAATGCACAAGTGTTGAACTAGGGAATAATGGTAAAAGGACTAATCCAATTGGGTCAAAATTTACCAAAAAAATTACTTATATGAAATATGGATTATATTTAGATTTATATGAAGGACGAGTTCCCCTCATGGTAAAGCTCATTGGACAACACCATTTTTATCTTTGGTATATGTACATAGATCAAGTATAATGAGTTTACTTGTTGTTTATCCAAGGTCTCAAACTCTTGTAATTGGTGTTCTTGATATGTGTAATCATCAATGCTATCACTAAGGGAGATACATAATGATAGAATCTTAAGCTCAAGAGGCATTATGGCAGGCTCCATTTCATAAACTAAAGAGTAAGCCTAATGGGAGTTTGTATTCTAGTACAATATGCTCATAATGTTGGGACAAGCTATGTGTGCATATTAGTACCATTTTTGTCAATTAGATTTTGTAATATTTATTTAATAGTCTTGTACTAGAAAATTTAATAATACCTTCATTCCTTCTAATCCTAATAGAACTATTTTATTATACATTTCATTCAAACAATCTAGTTTCTTTCCTCTAAATTTATTCTTCGATTCATACATTTAGTTCACCAACCATTTTTGGAGTAATGTCATAAGACTAAAAGGAAAAATATGAAGAATTTTATCCAAGTTTCCATTGTATGCACCCTAAACTTTATACCATGAACTATTTAATGAACTGTTTGATATAATGCCTCAAATAAATTTCCAATAGTGTTTTTGACGGAGTATGATATAAATAGTGTTTTTGATATAATGCCTCAAATAAATTTGTTAATGAACTATTTGATATAGGGTGCATACAATGGAAACACTATTTCTATCATACCCCATCAAAAATTACCATGAATTGTTTGATATAATGCCTCAAATAAATTTGTTAATGAATTGTTTGATATAGGATGCATAAAATGGAAACACTATTTCTATCATACTCCATCAAAAATTACCATGAACTGTTTGATATAATGCCTCAAATAAATTGGAGCTACCCTGGTAGAAATGTATGCAAAATGTGGAAGCATAGACAGGGCATGTTAGTTTTTCGACAGAGTAGAAATGTATCATCAAAATAATGTATGTTGGAAAGACTTTAGATACTTTCAAACAAATGCAATTTCCATTCAACAAATTTGCAAAATTTCGCATTTAGAGTTTCAAAATTCAACAAACAAATGCATTTTCAACTCTACGAAATTTGAATTTTACAAACCTGGTGCTCGATATACAAGTTGGGTTGATGAAATTTGGAAAGATGAAGTTGAAGTTGTGTTCACCGAAGAGATGAAGTCGAAGCCATTTGCAGAACACGTTCGGTTCGCCGCGCGCATGTAAGCACAGGGAAAGCAATGATAGAAGGCGAAAATGACAGTGACATTCATGTTTTTTTGTTTTTTAAGGGGTTCGGTCGAACCCATGTTCGACCGAACCCCTTAAAATATTATTTATTTTTTTAGGGTTTGGGGGTTCGGTCAAACATATAATGTGGTTTGGCCGAACCATTGAGTTCGACCGAACCCATCGACTATGGCAAAAGGAAAAAAAAAAGAAATTTCCTTCCTCATCTCAATTATAAACCACTATTGTGGTTTGACCCTCTCCGTCTGATCAAAACAACATTTGATCTCCACCATTTCTCACTTCCCTACAAGCCATGGACTAGGTCCCACCACAGGTGTTGTGGGCTAGCAAGCACCATCAAATATTCTTGATCACAATTGTTGATCAAAATCCATTGTTGATGGCCTTGATGCAATCATTCATTGCCACTTGTCATCATGACATCACCTTCCACTAACTTTGTTTGTTGCCTCCATAGGTCCCATTGTGCATGTTGTGAGCACCTTCGATCCTCAACATTCAATCATTGTTGTTCCCTGCTATCCCTTAGAGCTTAGCTGGGACCCACCATAGACTCAATAGGAAAACAAAGAGGTTGTTAGATCTTGCTACCTCAACCAACAATGTTGATCTTGTTGAAAGGAATTATTTGAATAAGACTTAGGAAATACTAAATGCAGCAAGTATTTTTTGAGTCGAGAAACACAAGGTGAAGGGGTTGGTCACCCTCATGACACCATAGGCTTAAGTTATAAAGTTTAAGCTACTGGCAACCTGCTATAGACAGTCAACCTCAAATTAGAAATTTTGATTAAGCGTCATGACTGTTAACACCTAGGGTTTAACTGATAAACCCTAAATCTTTCCAAGAGCATAAATAAACCATTTTTGAGCTCATCCTTCAACCTTTGGACCCACAACTTATATTCCTGAGAAGCTCTCAGAAAACCCATGTCAATTTTGGTCTTCGATTTTACTTCAAATACCTAGAAGAGTACTCTACAATTTCATGACAACAATGCATGACAACATTACATCATTCTAAGCAACTTTTGCAGCATACACTCCATCTTCTAGAACCATATCCTCAACATACCATATGTCTCCTTAGACATCAATGACAATTCACCCTTCATATAGGATTAGTTCCATCTCACACTTGATCCCCTTTTGACATAAATGACAACAATATGCTAACATTAATTTCCTAAATTATGCATTCCATTGCTTATTTTAAAATGCTTCTAATAATTTGCAAGCATAAAAAAAATACTCTCATTTAATACTTTACCCCCAACTCCTTAAATTTTGGAAAATAGGCGTAGGACACTGGTGCCTGAGGTGCCTATGTTCCCCATTTTTGGCTCCAAATTCAAATTTGTTGGTGTCAATATTTTATTATTTAAATTTGAATATGTAAAGTTAGTTATTAGGGTTTAATTTTTAGAAAATTATAATAATATCATATAAATACCAAGTTATTGCATTATTTCAAGTCTATCTAGCAAGTTGGAGAATTTATGATCAAGCAATTATCATGAGCATTATTTAGCAAGTCAAGAGCATCCATTAAAGAATTTATTGTAGCAATTTAAGATCCAATATCATATCAAAATGTATGTGAGTATATGTATGTTCATGTTTTTATATTTTTGTGAAGGCTAATCTTTGTAGGTCTCCAAGCAATTCAAGCCATTCAAACAATCAGGCAAGCAAGATCAAGACCTTGAATAGATGTGTATGATTTCATTCCTTCAAGGAAGCCATTGAAGGGTGGTATATTGCAACAATTTGTGATTCATCATTCCTTCCTATCATTTATCATTTATCATTTATCATTGACATTGCTATTGTGGAAGTGGAAACACTAACATGAGGTTTGACTAAGGCAAGCCCCTAAATGGCCCAACCTCTCTTCTCTCTTTGAATGTGTAGGTTTAAGGTTTGAAGAATATTGAAGGAAGATTGAATATAAATTATTTGTTGATGAAATTGAACCCTACACTTTTTCAACTCATAGAAATTTAGTTACATAATTGTCTACTAGTGATTTGAAAGTGTGACAATTGGGAAACAAAAGCTTTGATCTGACACCAGAGGACTGCAAAAAATAGATCTGAATTATCCCTACAAAGATAGTTGCACTTGGGGAACCTATTTCCTACCTTTTTAGCTCCAAATTTAAATCATAGGTGCACAACGTCCTAATCAATCCCTTTTTGTAGTTTGATTTCTTCTGCGACTTCTCAAATCTTTTGTATTTACATTAGAACAATAATTTGCATCATTAGGTCAATTGAATCATTGCATTTCATCCTTAGGAAATTTCAAATTTTGGTTAAGGTTTGGTTGACTCATCTATTAGGCTATAGGTTAATCATGTACCAAATCCATCAAACCCCCATCACATCTCATTTCACACACATCACAACAAACATTCCAATGAAATTTGGGAAAGGTGTCAAAACCTAAGTTGAAAAATCAAGGGTTTCCCTTTCCCCCTATTTTAGCTATTTATAGAGTATCAATTGCATCATTAGAGTCCTCTTAAGAAACAATGGATTCAAGAACCAATGACCTTATCAATTTTGATGATAACAATGGAATATACATGTAAGGATCAAACATTCCCACATTTGGGGAAGATTGATGGGAATTATTATCAAAATTTTCCACAAATATAGTTGATCAATACTATTAACATTAATGTGAGTAGAAATAGTTGTAGATGGAGGAGGAGGCTCCACTTTGGGAAGGATTGATGTAGAAAGCTTAAGAAGTGGAGTTGAAGGATGGTTATTCATTGTGTATGTGGTAGGATGACATGGGATAGTACTCTAGCTTATGCCTAGGTGGAGAGTAGGGGATGCCATTTCTTATGGTAGGAAGGTAGATGATATATGGAAAAACTTGATGGTGGCTGCATTCAAATAGAAAAATTAAAGCTAGGGTAGATGTAGAGATGATGTTAACATTTGGCATATCTAAAGGCCCATATAAGGGAGCCATATATGTTAGGATTAAGGTTCCACCTATGTTATAAATCCTATGGCATATCGCATGGTTCCAACATCCTTGGAAAGTGTCTTTGGACACTTAGGGTGTATTGGGAAAATATTTTATAATATTTATTATCGCCATTGTTTGTAATGAAAATATTATGGGTTCCACTAGTAATGGTATAGGTGACTTGTGGACATAAATATTTATTTATGTTTTCCCCACATGTGGACACCTACAATGGGATGGTAAAAGATAAGAGGACATATGAGTGACTATCGGGCTTCTCCAAATGGGCACTTGTAAAGAGGCAACTAGTGTTTCTTGATATTCTATCTTTTGTTTTTGAAAAGGAAAGAATAGGTTTTACAGGGACCTAAAACCGCAGAGTTTAAACAACAAAAGATAACAAAATAGGTCCAAACAAGCAAACAGCTGTCCCAAAAAGGAAACGACAGTACAAAGAGACAACAGGGCCCAAAAAAGGATAGCCCAAAAAAATAGAAACAAACACCACCGCACTACTCCAAGGTGTTCAATAACTCCTTAGCCTCCTTTTCAACATCCTTCGTATCTTGTAACCCCTACTTGAGGATTTGAGCCGTATGTGACGAAGTCAGGGTCTTCCTCTTAGTGTTAGCCCGGGTACAAGTCGAAATCCCTTCACCAGCAGATCTGCAACATCCTCTGTCCGCATCCAAATCCAAATATTCTATCTTTTGTTGTATTTAATGTAATGTTTAATTTCCATGTTTGGGCACCCAAATAGGAGGAAAAGTATTGAATCCAGAATCAATGTTCTTTTGTATTTTGAGAAGGAAATCCAAGGGTTAGGATGTTTGGAATGAAGATTCATCTTTGGTGCTTAACACCTCTTTAAAAGTCTATATAATCAACTCCTTGGATGTAAAAAATTAAAAGGAACAATTGAATGTAGAGTTACTTTACAAGAACAAGGATAGGTTGAGGTATAAAGAGGTTGAGCATAGGTACACAGGTGCTACCATGTTAGGGGAAAAGATGGAATGGAACTGAATATATTGTAATATCATTTATTTGAAGACAATATATACTTGGCCTCTCTTCTTGGTGGGATTTTTTTACCACAAGGGTTTCTCCAAATAAATCCTATGAACTATGTGATGTCTTTTATGTTTTTTATTTGTACCTCTTTGTTGTTATCTTATGGTGATGATATGCTTTATTTATTATTTTTATAAGTTCACATTGTTATTGATCATGTTGTGTTAGCTAATTTTTTAGCATCATAAAGACAATGGATCTAATCATGTCGATTCCATATTAGGGTTACTCAATTTCAAAATTACATATAAGTTTCAAATTTTCATATTGTAGTAGTCTAAGCCTTGTATCTCATCCATTGAAGACATAAATTTACTATTTGGATAGAGATTGAAATTACCAAATAATATCAAGGGTTATAAGGATGAGGGGAGGTTCGATAGATGGATCCAATACTACTTAAACCCTTTTAGGGTTCCTCTCATCTAGATTTGAAGGAAGTCCAAAAGAGTTTGAGGTAGGAAGAGACTTAGGATAAGGATGGGGAGGAAAAAGTTGAGAAAGAGGAGAAAATATAGGAGACTTCTAAATCAAAGGAGGACACTTAATATTTGGGGTTAAATAAGCTAGAACACTATTTAAAGTTGTAGCATAACAATGAAACTTGTGATTTCTTGCAATTTAGCTACATTTATTGTAATCTTGAGACAACTATGGGAAGAGACGGGTCTACTAGATTGGGTTGCTTTCCTGCCTTCATTGGGGGATAAGAGGAGGGATAGACATAACTACTGAATGATAAGAAACCATGGGATCATGGTGTTAGCACTTGCAAAAAATATTCATTTCAGCCAAAATTACACCCCGAAGCAATGAAAAATCTAAGATAAGTAATTGGGTGGTCTTCTTGGTTGATGCAAGATGGCCTTTCATCCTGGGATGCTCTTGCATCAACATGCATTTCAATATTTGGCTAGTTTCCAATAGTAGTACTATTCACTTGGCACATCACAACACAATATCACCATGCTAGGAATATCAACATTAGTGATAAAGATTGGCTTTAACAATATTCATTAAATAGTTAGGAGTCACATATGAGATTTCCATTTTTAAATTAACTTGAATTTTTAAACACACACACAAACAACTATGTATTCCACATTCATTATTATTCAACTTCTACATGTAACTCCAATTCTAAATATATTCATTATTGAATTAATTAAATTTAAACTACTAGGACATTTATCGTTCACACATTAAAACAACACACATAATTTTAAGTTTTTTTCTTGAAGATATTTTTTATCTTCTCTTAATTCGAACAAGCATCTAAAGATCATTATTCTTGAGCCATGAGATCAAGTCACTAGTTGGTACACATATTTTATAATACTTTTAATGCCCCGTCGTGTGAACCCCAAAGGACAACATAATGTTGCACTAATTTTTTTTTTTTTTTTTGAAAGCGAAACATTGCATATGATGAATATGAACATACATTACATGAAAGCAATTATGCAATTACAAAGTCATTCACGTCCTCTGGGGTACACAAAACGATCATTACGAATAATAAAATTTTATCAAACGAAAGCGAATAAGCAACCAAGATTACACAATGATGACATACAACTATTAATGATCAAAAGAGTGGAAAACAATACATCATATTATTGCAATTCAATTTATAGTTCAATAGTGCAATTGTGGAGCATATTTCCACAGATACAACACATCATGGGCACAATAATACATTATAGAATGCTTCCCTTATATCAACAAGCAGAGTACATCAAGTACAAGAATGATACATCGATGAAGAATAAGGTACAAAATGAGGAAAAGTCTTCAACAACGTGAAGCTCTGGAAACTCTGCATCTGCTTTTGCATCATGAACACAACCTGGGAACCCAATGGGGTGCGTAGCACGTTCCACCCGACTGTGTGGGTCTGAAGACCCACCCCCCGTGCTAGGAGGTGACAAGAAAGGACCCAATACCATGAAAGATAGGAAAAAAAATGATCACAAGACCAACTCACAAGGCCAACCAAAACATAACATATGACGATCTCAATGACCACTTACAATCTCAATGACCACTTACAAGGTGACTGCTTCCAAAGAAATATGAAGGAAAAGGAAAGGGACACTATAACACCAATATTCATAAACTCCCAAGGGAAGGGTACACAAATACTTGGGTTCCCAAGTAACTCATGTCATGGAACCACAAAATGACTCTTTAACTTCCATTATCACAAATTGACAGTTGCAGAGTAAAGGGGACAATATCACAACGAAAAATAGAAGCCAACACTTTTAAGAAAACTCATCTTCATACAAGATTGAACACAATAACCAAAGTTTTCCTAATAATCAGATGGCACCCACGGGCTCCCTCCAGATACACAATGATTTTAATACACTCATATAAATGAAACCATAAAGCACCCTATCTCATCTAGATGACTCTTTCATTTACTAACAAATCAATTATTTACATACTTAATTGACACCATAAATAGATTATTGGCCTCTAGAATAACCATATTCTAAATGATTAAGTTACCTTATCTACTCCCCATTACCTTTACATTCACCTATACGTAATGCAATCTGGAAAAATATAAAAGATGGAAAAGTTTCCTTACTAATGTAATTGATAGGTGTATGATGTATATTTAAATTCCTAATTACAAATACATCAAAACTTATCAAACAAAGAATACAATTATACCCATGAATTCCTAGATCTCTTTTACTTAATTTACAACAATAATATTCCCTCCTGAATAATAATAATAGTAATTTTAATATTATTTAATCTATTAACATTATGATGATTTATTTATAAAATAATATTATTACTAAAACAGTGTATTAACTGTATCCCAATAATTAATTCTTTCTATAACAATTTACTCCAAATTCTTTAATACAAATTTTAGCATTGGATGTAGTTTTGATGTTGATTTTCATATTAATTTTATAATACCAATATTTTATTATTATTATTGTTTTACATAGGGTAAACCCCCTTTACCCTTGTTTAAAAAATTTACACTATTTAATCATTACCAAGGAAATAGGATCACAAAACAAGGATTATTTTATTTTCATTTTTAATAAACATACTCTAAAATCATATTTCTAATATTATGAACTTGGCCACAATTTTCGTTCTAATAATCATACTCCAAGCACCACATTAAAGAGTTCAAAGTTAAACAATGTGGATGTGATATAGTGGATGGAATGGGATCTTTATCGGAAGAACGAGTTGATGATAGAAATGGCCCTACAGTTATGATTACTTGACACTTAATTATTATTATTTTTTTTGTTTAAGATAAATTGAAGTCCTTGTGGGCAATATAGTGCTACAGTTTTATGCAGAACAGTATACCAGATTCATTGTAAACAACTATCTTTTAAAAGTTTGAACCTGTGCAACAAGAAGTTTTAATGGCGCCTGTATTCTAAAAATACACAGAATTATAATTATTTTTAATTAATATCTTATATGAGAAATTTAACTTTACACTGTCTAAGGTGCCTAATTAGGGGTTGCTATTGCTCTAGTAGGCCTGAATGAGAAATGTGAATGCATAAACATGGAATGTAGGCTGTTTGACAAAATGCCACAAGGAATGGGGTCTCATGGATTGCGCAGGTTGCAGGGTACGCACAACATGGGTTTAAATGCTTAAGAAACTTTCAAGCAAATGCAATTAGCAGGTGTAAGGCACAAATCAAGCAGGTTATTAAAACCTTTAAACTTCCTATTATGTTCTAGTGTTGCGACTGAGACAGGTTGATAATGGAATCGGCGAGATTATTTAAACCTCTACAACCTTCTATTATCAAGTACTGCAAATGTGACAGGTTGCCAACGAAATCAAGAAGGCTATTTACACCTATACAGTCTTCTATGTTCAAGTGTTGCGGTTGTGACAGGATGCAAAAGGTATCAAGAACATTATTTAAAATTTTATACACCCTCCAAGGTCTGAACTCTACAGCAAAATGCAATGATAGACGGTATACAAACTGTGGACGCATAGACAACGCGCGATAATAGTTTGACAGAATTCCTGAAGGAAAATACAGAGCACAGGAAAGGTACGTGAATTGTTTGACAAAATGCCTCAGAGAAATGTGAAGCACAGACGAGGCATGTGAATTGTTTGATAGAACAGCTCAAAGCAATGTGGTCGCAAGGAATGCAGTGGCTGCAAGATATGCACAAAATGAATTTATTAAAAAGGCTTCAGATACTATCAAGAAAAAACAATTGGAAGATGTAAAATGTGGTGTCACAGAAAAAAAAACTTGCAATCTTTTGATAGAATGTCAGAAAGGGCTTTCATTTCATGGACTGCAATTTTCATTTTAATGAACATACTCTAAAACCTTCATAGGTAACTCATTTCAGGTTGCAGTTCACCAAATTGAAGAAGTGAAAGGGGCAATACCAGAGAGGAAGAGTTGGAGGGCGGCTGCATTTGCTCATTGATTTTCCAAACCTTTCCAACGTCCTAGCCTCCCGTGCCAACATACTTTCTGCCATCGAAATTCTCCTCCAAAAGCACTGTCAAGCGGCCAGGGTAGGGAGAGTGGTGCACAGTCCAGGAGAAAATTCGAGGACTCCAAAGATACCCAAAATCTTCTCCTCTCTTTGCATGCCCCAAAAAATGCAGGAGCCTAAAAGGAATGTCTATTCTCTTTTGACCGAATGCCCACTCCGAAGAGTAAACTTAGGAACTATCGTAAAGCCCCCGCAGACAGGTATGCAGAAAAAAGAAAACAATCCCTAGGCGCGTTCCCCTCCTACCACGTACAGGGCATGCAAGAAAAGTGAAAGCCAAAACCAAGCACGTGGAAAGCAGAGAGAAAGCATGCAGCCAGGTGGAGATAAAAAGCAAGGATAGGAGGAAGCTATTTTAAATTGTTTCTCGTCAAAATTGAGTAATAGAGTCCTTAATAATAAACAAAATACATATAATTCATTAAAATTGATTAATGATATAATTAATAATCTAAAGACAATTATCACAATCATTAACTAATTTACATCTTACTATTTTGCTAATAATTTGTTAGCTTTAATAAAATAATTATTAATAATTTGGAGGGCTCACTTGAATATTTAATCTCACAATTTTAATTTAATAAATCATAATCAATATCACCATACAACACCTTTTCAAACATATTATATTTAACCATTATTTAAAATTACTATGTAAATCAATTTTAACTTAATTAAATCGATTAAACGGGGTTAATCAAAATATTAGCGTTATCACATAATCCAACAACACACAAAACAATGAGACCACTTATAACCACTTACTCAAATATTTAGAAGGACCGGTTCGAAGGGGCACTACAATACTTGCAAGGTCTTATAATTTTCTCTCCTTTTTCATCTACAATCACATTAAACCATAATGAATGAGGAGCTCAATTAGGTAATAAAAAATAATCATAGTCAATTTCATGAGTTCAGAAATATAATCATTCATGTTTATTCCAACAAAAACTAAGTATAACTCCTAGAGTGTACAAGAAAATGTATTAATCCATTTTCACTAAAGTGTGAAGGACTTTGTTAGAAGCTTACTTTTCCATTTGGCCACCCTTATAGCAAGATACTCAACTTTATGGGGGTGATAGAGAGGTGCATGTTTCTTGAAGATTTTTTGGCTTAGTCAATCAATATAAATTCTTTTCTTACCTTTCATTTTATCACTATATCATCTATTATAAATTCATTTTGATACTAAGACTTACAACTAGCTATATGCACGTGATTTAAATAAATAGAACACAGCCCTTAAATCACCACCACACACACATTATATATGCATGCATATATATTACTCATTTCTATCTACCTTCTCAATTCTTCCCATCTTAAATAGACACAACCTTCATGTTAAGTTTGTACCCACCAATCCATTATCTATCAAACTTTGTCACCATCACTCAATTATATTGAGCTTATCCCCATCACCTAGTAATTATCAAACTATACTTGTTCGCATTAGTTCTAGAACTGCATTCTGCTCATCCCCATCATCGAGTAATTATTAGATGAATCTTTTCCCCATTTCTTATTTAATCAATACTTCATAAAATTTCCTTGAGTATTCAGAGTTTCTAAGGTACTAACCCATTATCACATTAAACCATATGCACATATATACATAATTCAACCACCAAAATCATATGAGACTCACATAGTACACACACATAGAACATGTCAACAAGATTAAACATTATCAAACAAACAATTATTTTATACCTTATTAGAGCCTATTAATTTTTGGGATCTTTTATCATTTCTTTTTCTTATATCTAGCTTCAACAAGCTTCAATATCTCTTACCTTGATACTTATAAAATCTCTAAGCTATCTTTCAAATATTTTGTTGGTTGGTTTGAGTGGTACATTAATGTCATCATGTTTTTTCAAATAAATTACTTTGAATGGGTGAGTGCAAGATCATGATGGGCCAAACAACACTTGGCAATGTAATAAAAAATGTGACTTGAGGAAGGTAAAATCACATAAATAAAGTTTGACTTTTTACTTGGGTTGGTAAAAAGTACAATTGCTATGGTAAACACCAAAGCAAAATGGATATTCATTAATAATGGATATCCACTTTTTAAAAAGAAGATATTTGTTATAAATGAATATCTGATACTATATAGAAAAAATAGATGTATGTTCTTGTATAGAACAAATAGTCATTCTTCCTAAACCGGATATTCATTTCTTGTAGAAAGCAGATATCCATTATAGATATATTTATAATTTATTAGAGAATGAGTAATATATTATATCTATTATAATATATAATAATAATTATAATATATTATTATAATTATATATTATATAATAATAATAATATTATGTATTATGTATATATAATAATAATAATAATATTATGTATTATGTATATATAATAATAATAATATTATATTATTATTTTATATATTATTATTATTATTATTATTTTATTCAAGGGGCAAACGCTTTTGACCGGAGCTATGAACCGGATACAACCATTCAACAATACCAGCCCAACGGGGTTTGAACCTTAGTGGCAAGAACAACAATGCCACCAATAAACCATCACACCATGCCAATACCAACATATATTATTATTTTAATATATAATAATATATTGTAGATATTATTGGTTATATAATAATATATAATATTATTAATATTTAATATATAATCTATATTAATATCATAATATATTATTAATATTATAATATTATAATATAATAATATTATAGCATATTTATATTAATCTACTATATATATATATTAAGGGTAAAAAGCATAGAACCTATATAATTATATTAATATAATAAAAGAATTACATAAGTTTGTGGATCAAAAACCTGATCAAATAGTGATCAGTAGACATTTAGTGTATACAAGATGAGAAAAAACTAGCAATAGCCATACCATGCTAGCCATAAAAATTGCTAACAGAACCTAGCCATGACTAATACACTATTATGAGCACAATTCTAGGTTTACAACTAACACCAACTACCAAGTTCTAAACAAAACATGTTTAGGATGGATTTTGGGCTTGTAACTGTGACCAACTTGCAAAAAACTAACTAGAGAAGAGATTAGGAAGACTTTAGATTTACGTCATGATTTAAGCCATAGCCACCACTAAGTACCCATGTATCTTACATTACTAGAAGATAGAAATATAGCCTGCAACTACATTGTTGATACAAAAATATTGCCACCACCCTGAACAAAGAACCTTAACCCAAGTATCTTATTTCAATCAATTTTTCACCCCACTGTTCATGCCTTTTGACCTCATTTTGAGAATTTTTAGTTATTTTTATGTAAAGAACTAACCTTCTTGAAAATGGTTGACATAGTGGAACAACATCTTGATGACAGATATGAGCAAGGAGAAAAGAGATGGCCTAAAATTTTTCCCTGAAACCTTCAATTACATCCAGCTCAATTTCTTTATTCTACCTTCTTAGAGCCCTATTCATGAAGCTAGGGGTATTCAACTCAAAATAAAATTCCAGGGCATCTAAAACTAATACAAAATCCCTTTTATGTAGTAGAAAGTGGTGCGGGAATAACCCATCCACATAGCCTTCCCCATTCCAAATATCATAATTTTGAATATTACATAGTAATGCATTATTTTCCAATAGAACATTGTTAACCACCTTGGATGCAATAATTTAAACTGAATAAGCATTGAAGCAAGTCCACTAGGTTGGAAATAAAAATTGAAATAAAATTAGAAGGGAAAATCAACCTTCTTGCCTAGGGGTGTAGGATTTTTTCTCCAAGTATGCACTTGATACATTTATAAATGTTGTGGTGCTACATGTAATGTCCCTCCAGTTGCAAAACTCTATCTTATTTTGTTTCAATTTGGATGATATTTGCTTTAATTGATTTTGATACTATGTTGCTTATTTTTAGTTATGACTCTGACATTATGTTGTTTTTATATTGTGTTGATGATACATTTGACATCGTGATCATTTGAATTATGTTCATGAGATGACATTATGATAGACATGTGTGTGTTATGGTTTATACTGTTTCCAAGTTTTTAATGAGGTTATCATGATGTAATGGTTGTTTATGATATAATGATTCTTGTCAGTCTTGGTGAAGAAGACAGTGTAGCACTACTCACTCGTGAGTACCCTACTACACTGCGACTCTTCTTCACGGTGTGTTTGTTGATATCTGATGATATGTTTAACAGTGTTGTTTTATGCAGTTGCAAGTACCGGGTATCGACTCCACCTGCTTATCGGTTCTGAGCATGCCCTAACCCAATGGAAATATGTTGATTTGGAGATAGTGTCAGGTCCTCATTTTTAGCCATCGTTCTTCATTGAATGAGTATTTGTTTGTCACCATTGTTGTTTTTTTGTTTGGTCCCCTTGTGTTGATCTTGTTTATGTTGTATTGTTTGGGAATTAATTATTTTAGTTAGATGATTATTTGTATTAACCTATTTGATTTAATGCATTTTTTGTTTAAATATAATATTAAAATGTTTATGTTTTGGTTTGATTTATTAAATTAAATTAAACAAGTTATTTATTTAAAAAGTGAATGTTTTTGAAAAGGAAAAAATAGGTTTTACAGGGACCTGAAACCACAGAGTTTAAACAACAAGAGATAGACAGAGAAAGGACAAACAAATGGACAGCTGTCCCAAAGAAGGAAAAGACAGCAACAAAAGACAAAAGGGCCCTAAAAAAGGACCACCCAAAAAACCAGCAAACAAAACATTACATTACTCCAAGGTGTTAAGTAAATCCTCGGCTTCCTTTTCAACATTCTGCATGTCCTGTAACCCCTGCTTGAGAATTTGGACCGTATGAGATGAAGTCGAGGTCTTCCTCTTGATGTTAGCCCTGGTACGAGTCGAAATCCCTTCACCAGCCGATCTGCTGCCACCCCTGTCCGCATCCAACTCCACAACCAGCGATCCCTTTTGGTTTTTTTCAAGCTTTTCCACCATCGCATTGATGATGATGGTGTTATGCCTTGCAATTTTATGATTGTTAGCAACAGTAGCCCTAATGTTTTGTTTAATCTTGGACATGCTGCACTCGATGCTAGCCAATCTATCCTCCTATAACTGTTGTCTTTTCCTCGGTAAAGGAGTTTCCCTTTTCATCATTGTCTCCACTGTTCCCACTAATTTTCTGCTCCATATCCTTGACCTTGTTGCTGAGATCAGTAACATGACCTTTCAATTATAGACTTCTTTCTGGGTCCATTTGAGAATGGTAAAAAGGCCATCCGTACTTTTTTCCGCTATACTAACCAAATCCTCAGGCTTAAGCTTATTCAAGGCAGAATTGATTTCATCCTGAATAGGGGACTCTAAATGATCATTCCCAGAATTACCAGAAGCAGGAGCACTAGGGGCTGACTCCTTACTGACCACGGGCTTGTTAGAGAGGATTTCCATAGAATTCCCTGAATATGAAACGAGTTTCATAACAGGGTTACCTTTCACACCTGGGGACAAACCAGGAGTAGGGCAACCAGGAGACGGCTGGGGATTAAGACAGGGCGGGGTGATAAAACCCGGACTAGGGCACTCAAGCAGAGGTCACCGCTTAGGAAAAGACAGTGGGGCAGAGCCTTTAAGGGTTTTCTGACAAGACAAGGACTGGGGATGAATGTTAATCTTGTGAAAAGGTATTTAATTAAATGAAATTGTTGAATTAATTATGCAAATAGGATTGATGTGAAAAATAGATATTTTAAAAAGAGGTTGCTCTCAATATGTTATAGAATTTGGATTTGGAGTTGAAAATGTGATCTTGAGTGAAATGGTTAAGTTAGAATTGATTGATCAATTTTGAATGCATGATTGACAATTAGTTAAGATTTGTGAATTTGAGTTAATTAAAATACATAAAAAATCTTTTGGGTGTGCAATTTTATTCACGAAAAATTTATGCAAGAATTTTTTTCACGGTAGTAGTTTTTGGAAAATAATTGCACGATATTTTTTTGGAAAAGCTTTCATCTTAGATTTTTTTTGCAAGCATATTATTGGGCTGGATTGTTTTGGATTTCTTTGTCAAACAACCAGTGTGTTGAAGAAAATTGATAGAAGCTTCAAATTTTGTTTTATCTCAGCTATCAAGGTTTGCCAGGTTTTCTTCTTTTGGCTTTCTTACAAATTCTTGAGAAATTTTTTTGGAAAATAATTTATTTACCAAACCTACACATGTAATAGAGAAGCAATTAGAATGAATCTTCATATGAAAAAAAGAAGTGAATTATGGCTATATTCAACTATTCATTATATGATTATTGTATACATGAGCTATCGTTATTCTTCAATCAGGAGATGAAATTTTTGCATTGATAATCATGTTGAAAGAGGTTTTGAAATTGAAATTTTAGTTTGCTTTCCAAATTAAGCCTACCCACATATGTATACAAATTAGACAAAATCTATAATGGGATAGAAAGCGCTAGTTTTTCCTTTACAGAATTACAACTTGTAAATAACATTTTATTTCAATCTTTCTTTAAACCAACGCCATCAGTGAATTATTTTATGTGAAATTTTGACTTCTTGGAAGCTATTCGTCTAGACACCCTTTCACTATTTTCTTGTAAAAATTATTGAAATATGAGGTTACCCTTCTTTCTAAGTAATTCATTTGATATTATAAAGAAACTTTGGTGACAGAAGGAAATCATTCCCCATCATCTCTCCCTCTCTTGAAAATATGGCTTCCTTGAAATTAGCATAGGTGTACATATTGCATAAGTTTTAAATGAAATTTTAGTTTAGAATTGCCTTGAGTTTATATTCTCCTTTATGCGCATGAAACAGTCTAAATTTTTTGGTTGTATTTAGAATCTTTTTAAAATGTTAGAGTATCTATATGGATATTTTATGGATTGCACTAGTTTACACACCTCTAATGCGCCTCCCTTAACTCCTTTGTTTTGTCTAATTTTATTGTAATATTGAATCAATGTGAAGGTATAAATATTATTGAAATCCTAATATATAACAGTCATAGTATAATTAGAATGTTAGCTGACCTATTTTTACATGTATATGATTAGCAACCCCATTTGTAACTGTAGACATCCAAATTTGGACACTTAATTTATCCAAATTTATCACTTTATCACTTTTCATCTAAACATCCTTTTATCCAAGTTATTTAAGTAATATTACTATTATTTAATTAATACCCTTAATTTTGCCAAATCCCTAAGGTATTTAATTAATAATTAAATATTTTACTCTTTTAATCCTCCTTTCATCAAATAAATTAAATAAATAATACATTTATTTAATTCCTCACATGTCATTTTCATCTAATCCTAATCCATCTCCTAATTTCTTCATTAGGGATGTGCACATGCCTAATCCTTGATTAGGATGTGTCATATCCTCCAACTTTTGCAAGTTGGCTTCTAATCCTCATTTATCTTCTAATTCTTGATTAATCTTAATCAGCCTTGGTCAACTCTCTCCATCCCCAAGGAATTTTTAATTCCTTTTTATTCCTCCAAGAATCCCCTTTTCCCATGCATCTTCTAGAACCTTTGACTTGTCACATCAAGTCACATGTGACAAATTCCCACCTTTTGGGAACCTTGTCTTATCCACCAGATTCTTTCAATCATTGTGAATTTTTAATTCACTTTTATTCTCCCAAAGCTTTCCCTCTCCCCATGTGATCATTGAAAGGTCACATCAAAGTACTTGGAAGGTACTTGTCTTTTGTCCACCTCATGTACCTTTTGGCCACCTCACTTATAGCTCATCTCCTCTTAGCCACTTCACCATCCACATGTCAAGATGTGAGGGATTGTGAGTTCTCAACCCACCATAGCCCTTCATCTTGACCTTGTTGGATGAATCTCAACCTTTGAATTCTCTAGAGAATTCAAATTCTTCTATAAATACCCCCTCCTCAAGGGCATTTTCAACACTTTCATTTTGAGCAACCTTATGCTGCCAATTTGCATTCTCAAGCATTTGCTATCATTTAGCCATCCATTTAGTCATTTTCCATTATCAATCTTGCATCTAGTAACATGAAAAGCCATCTAAGGAGCACACAAATTCATCTAAATCAAGGGCTAACCAAAGAGTCTTGAACAGCAAGGAAGGTATAATCGATTTGCATTTTTATCTCATCTATTTTCCTTGTTTTATCACTCTTTAGGCTAATCTTTGAAGTGTTCTTAGTATTTTTCCACTTGCATTTTTAGTTATTTTGCACATTAGAATGGGGTAAAATTCCAAGGTACACATTTCTGGCACGCCCGGTGGGACCCACAAACAGGTTCTTCCATTTAACCTTCATTTTTGCTAAGTATTTTGCAGAAAAAGGTCGCAGAAAGGCAGAAGTGCCCTCTGTTTTACCGCAGAAAGGCGGAAGCGCCCTCTTTTTTACTGCAGAAAGGTGGAAGCGCCCTCTTGTCAGCTACAAAAAGGAGGTCACGCCCTATATCTAAAAATTTGATTTTGGCTAACAGTTTGATGTAGTTAGGCGTATACGTTATTTTGCTTAGAAGATCTTTTCTAACACTTTTTTGCAGTAAGGCATACAACTTTTCTTTTTCAAAAATCTGATAAAGTTTCCTGCAGAGGGGCGGATACACCCTTTTATTTTTGAAAGGCTCTTTTCCTCTAACATTTTGTTGTAGAAAGGCAAAAGCGCCCCCTTTTTACGCAGCACCCCTGTTTTACGCAGCGCCCCCTTTTTACGTAGTGCCCCTGTTTTATGCAGTGCCCCCTTTTTACGTAGTGCCCCTGTTTTACGCAGTGCCCCTATTTTACATAGCACCCCCCTTTTTACGCAGCGCCCCCTTTTTATGTAGCGCCCCTATTTTACGCAGTGCCCCCTTTTTACGCAGCACCCATGTTTTACGCAGCGCCCTTGTTTTACTGTAGAAAGGTGAAAGCGCCCCTGATTTACTACAGAAACGCCCTTGTTTTACTATAGAAAGGTGGAAGCGCCCCTATTTTGCTGCAAAAAGGTGGAAGCGCCCTTCTTTTACTACAGAAAGGTGGCTACGCCCCAAAACAACACAGTTTGGAAGCATATTATGGCGTAATCGACCAAGAACGAAGGATAAGATAGCTAACATTTGCTTGCAAGGCCACCTATTTGATCAAATTTTTGAAAAATTATCCTTGGTGTTTGAACATAGTCTAATTAGGGGGAAGTAATCTTTATTGCTTGTTGTGTTTGTTTATTATTGTGTCACCCAAGGGGGCACTAATTTGTTTTCACTTTCCCCTTACACTTCGTGTGAGCCTGGGGAGTAGTTGGAAATGATTAGTGTCTTCTTTCTAGTGGGACCTGCTTGGAGATTTCATCACCCCAAGGGACGATTCCAACCACGTGTACCGGCGGGGTATATAAAGGGGGGAGAATGAAAGTTGTACCCCAATCCAGTCACGTCGTAATTGGCGGAGCGTCGAAGCTAGGGTGATACCTAGATAGACGTGAAGAGTTGGTCTGAGTCTTTCAGTATCTCGTTGGGGTTCCCAACTCACGCTTGTGACGGACTGGTGTTCACGGTTGTGCCTCACGGACCGAGAGTATATCGAGGACTCCCTAGAAGCCTTGTGCATCCTAGATTAAGACCTTTCTTGGCCATACCCTTAACATTAATCATAGGATTGTGCTTGCTTGAAGTGTTTTCTTGTGAAAAACCCTTGAAATCTTTGATACATTGGCCTTATTTTATCATATGGAGTCCTTGCCATAGCCATTTCCATAAAAACCAAGCTTTGTTTTATCGCAGAAAGGTGGAAGCACCCCTGATTTACCACAGAAAAGCAGAAGCACCCCTAATTTACTGCAGAAAGGCAGAAGTGCCCCTAATTTTACTGCAAAATGCTGGAAGTGCCCCTAACTTCCCGGGGCTGTCATTTACAAACCGTGCATCGGATCAACTTCATTCAAAAACCAAAATTGCTCAATTTTTTAAGCTCTATCTAGTGGTACCTTTTGTTTCTTCCTATCAAGAATTTGACCATCCCAGGGCGGCCACGCCCCACACTATAGGGTGGACATGCCCCTAACTTCTCGGGGCTATCATTTACAAATCGTGCATCAGATCAACTTCGTTCAAAAACCAAAATTGCTCAATTTTTTGAGCTCTATCTAGTGGTACCTTTTGTTTCTTCCTATCTAATCAAACCAATCCATTCCTCTAATCAAATACATACAATCATCTAATCAATCCAAGCACACCAATCCTATCAAGTTCATCCAATCACAATTATCCAATCAACATCATCTAATAATTTGATCCTATCCAATCAAATTGATCTAGTACTTTAATCAAATTCATCAAATCATCTACCCGATCCAATCATCCATCTACCAAATCCCATTAAAATCAAAATCAATCCCATCTCATCATCCAATCATCCTAATCTGAACTTTAATCCAATCCCGATCTAAGCTTGACTTAAATCCTGATTTGAGCTTTAATCTGTTCCCATCCAAAATATTTTATCCATCCTCTTTATCCTTTCACTATCATGAGTCCTTATCCTCCATCAATAGTGGTCAAGGGAAACCCTAATTACGTCAATAACGATAACGAAAGTATTTTTGATCAAGAAGAATATGACATAGATCCCCTTGATGGTATTGTCACTAGTAAGCTTTCTCCACCCACTTTCCACAATCCAATCACCCCTTCCAGTTATCCCACCATGTCTTCATCCATGCCTAATCATGCTCCTTATGCCACCTTTGACAATGGATATCTAGTATCTTCTTCATCCCCATATTTGTCATGTCCTTCATCTACATCATCCTCTTATACAACATCTACATCCTCTTATCCTAATTTTCCATCCCAATCCTCCTATTACAATTCCCCATCCATTTCCCCCTATTGTAATCCTCTTTTCCAATCTTCCCATACTAATCCTACATCCACACCCTTTTACCTTAATCCTACATCCACATATCCTCATCCTAATCCACCATCCCAATACCCTTATTATAATCCATCCCCCACATCCTCTTGTCCCACTACACCACCTATATCCTCTTGTCCTAATCCATAATCCATGTCCCCCTATCTTAATTCACCACTCCAATATCCTTACCTTAACCCTCCTATCCAATCCTAGTCCTCCATCTACTCCTAGTCCTCCATCCAATCCCATTCATCCATCTACTCCTAGTCCTCCATCCAATCCTAATCCCCCATCTACTCATAGTCCTACATTCAATCCCTTTCCTCCATCTAACCCTAGTCCAACAATCCATAATCCCTCATCCATTTCTACCACCCTAGCCAAGCCAACCATATGCAAGTCTCTCATTTCAGAAGTTCTCCAAGGACTCATTACAAAGAAGCCATCCCCAACTCCACATCTTGAATTCATGGAACCATGCCATCCCAATCCATCATCCACGGTAACTAGTGATGAAAGCCTTCTCCATACCACACCTATCATTGTTGTTACCACCCCGAGCACTGATCAAAGCATTGAAACCATTGAACCCACTAAATCCATTGAACCCACATCTCCTACTATGAGAGCCACTGAACCCATCAAAGACACCCAAGTCCAATCCACTCCCTCTACTCCTAGATCCACCCAATCCATCAAAGACACCCAAATCTAATCCACTCCTCCCACTCCTAGTAGCACCAAAACCCATTCCAATGAACCTCATATACTCCCCTCTCCCCCACTTAAACAGTCCCTCCACCACTCTATCATCTTTCCATCCACACAAGATGAGTCACGACAAGAGTCTAATCCAAAGCATGCCAACATATCCCCTTCTCCAGATCAAGATCCTACCATCCCATCTAGTCCACCAAAAGATCACAGTCCCCCATCCATTCCATCCCATGATCCCCTTGTCATTCAAGCTTCCACTGCTCGATCTCCATCTCCATCACATGAGCCCACTATCACAAATCCAAATCCTATCATATCCCTTGATCCCTCTCCTGATACCACCCATCCAAATGCTTCTATCCCATCATCTCCCTCTCATAATCCCCCATCATCACCTAAAACTGCTATCCCCACACCACTTGCATATCCCCTTGGTGCCCTCACATTCTTCCATGGTGGCCTCCTCGCAGAAGAAAAGCATAGTGTATTTACCACCCATCATCCTCCACCTAATAATGGACTCGCATCATGTTTTCAGAATAACACAAATCCTATCATGGATCACATGCTCAAGAAAATGAATTATCAAGGAAGAGGTCTAGGCCTTCATGAGCAAGGTATTTTAGAGCCCATCCAAGTCAAAAAACAAGTCTGCATGCAAGGTCTTGGACCTATTTCCCAAGACTCACAATCTAAAGATGTTGGTACAACCTCTAGACATCCTCAACAAGTCTCTTCCAAAATAAATATAGGCTCTTTCCATTGCTCCACCAAATCATATGCTGCCATCCCTCCTCCTCTATCGTATCACCTCAAAACCACTTTCCATATTCCTCCTTCATCTGCTCCATCCATTTTGGGTCCTTACATCCCTACATCTACCATCTCCAATCCTCTATCTACCATTCCCATGTTTCCTCCAGGTCCTACGTCTATTCTAGGCTCCTATATCCCAAGATCACCTCCTCCGTCTCATCCTTTCATCCATCCAACACCTATCCATCTCATCCATCATAAACATCCCTCTCACATATCCTATAATCAGGATCAACAAAGGCACTTACCTAAACATCCTCCATCTACACATAATCCTCATAATTCTACCTCCATCACTCCACATCATCCATCTCCTCACACCCATCCCATTGCTACTAAAAGCACTTTGGCTGTTAAAGAAAAAATGCATAAATCCAAACATCCACATGAATCTATAGCTCCCCATGTCCCCTCCATAAGACATGGTGAAGAAAAGAAAAATCTAAATATACATCAAATCCATAGGCCACAAAGGCCCACCAAAGCAAAGATCAAAACCATGTGGATCCCAAAGAAAAAAGATGTAATGCCATCACATGAAAAATATGTAAGAACATCCAAAGTCGCTAATCCAAAAGCTAATCATACACCCCTTTCATCTCCTAAGTCTGTTTTGGGTCCCTATGTCCCGAAATTCATGATTCCATCTCCTCCATTATCCCCACATTCTCCATCCCTTAATCCTATTATATTTTCACATCCACCACCACATGTGCCAATGTTGGTCTTGAACACATCTGCCCATCACATATCCACCCCATCATTCCATCCATACCCTTTGTATCATCCCATCCATTATCCCATGTATCTCCCCTCTCAAATCCCTCTAATTCATCCTCTTGCATAATCCATTTATCCTCATAAGGTTGTACCAACATCCAATAGTCGGTTCGAACAAAGGCTATTAATGCCTCATATAGAGCTTGAAGCTTAAGTCCTTCATCCATATCCTTATCGTGTGTCTTTTAAATCCACTTATTTGCCTCCCTATCCTTATCCATCTCCTTTTGCATGATATCTAAAGTCCAAAAATAAAAAAAGTCAAAAAATCCACCAAAATCCAAAAAAGTCCAAAAAATAAAAAAATAAAATCAAAAAAATAAAATAGTAAAGAGAAATAATCCATCAAATGGTGAAAACTTTGCAAAAAAGTGCCTTGGATAAATACCATGATGAAAACCTGGCAAACAAGCGTCATGCGTAAATCCCCATTTGCACTTGTGGGCAACTTCTTGATATGCATTCTCTCCATCCGCTATGCTTCCAGCTATGCACCCATCTTCCTGTTATCCATCCTCTTCATAAATCCCCCCCATCCCACCTATCTTGCATCCTACCATCATATCCCATTTATCTCCTATCCCTCCATCCTTCTTGTGATCTTGATCAAAATAGGGGCACCTATCTATGCATGCTTTGGACACCTATTGGTATACATTCCCTTCATCCATTCTCTATCATATTCCTTATTCACCCATCCTATCCTCATCTAGTTATCTCCTTTATCTTCCCATCCACTTGTCTTCTATCCCTCATGCCTCCTCATATATGACATATCTAGAGTGGGGGCATCTTCTTCCTTTGTGACATAGTCCTTGGAGACATCATCTATCATAACATCCCTTCATCTCCCTATCCATCTATCATAGCATCCCTTCCATCTCCCCATCCTTATCTTTGTATCCATCTATCCTAGCATCCCTTTCATCTCCCAATCCTTATGTCCCTATCCATCTATCACAACATCCCTTCCATCTCCCCATCCTTATCTTCGTATCCATCTATCCTAGCATCCTTTCATCTCCCAATCCTTATATTCCATCCATCCAAACCTCCCTCCCATCCCCCATCCCTATATCTCTATCCATTCTTCCATCTTTATCCTCATCCCATCTCATCTCACAATCCTTGTCATTGGTATCTGGCTATAGGCCTCCCCCATGCAACCCAATGCCATTTATCTCATCGTCATCACCCTGCTTCTCTTACATCTTTCCAATCCTATCACTTTTCATCACTCATCTATCTATCATATCATCCTCCCAAGTCATTTTAGTGCTTCGAATAACTATCCCATCACTGAGCTTTATGTGATCGTCATCATCCTATCCAATCCAATAGGTCTATCCTATCTTGTCGTATCGGTCCCATCTTTTTATCCACTTATCCTATCATCTTATCATCCTTTATCCATTGTTTTCCTTTGGTCTTGTCAAACTACGTTGCCCCTACGCTTTCACGTAGGCAAGGTCGATCATTTGATCTACCCCCAGGGTTCCATCATCGATCTTCATTGTCCACTTTTCTCTTCTCTCGTCTATCATCGGTCATTCTACTTTGTCCATCCACTCCTCTATCATCTAGCGTCAATCTTTTTGCTTTCTCTGTCCACTCCTATATCGTCTATCATTAGTCTTGGCTTTTGTCTCTCCGTTCCTTGTCATCTGTCATCATCATTCATCATCCTCTTTCTACTTTTATCCATGGTCAGTCGACAGCCTTTTACCGAACTACAAGGGCTCTGCATTTTCACATAGGCAAGGCTAATCTTTGATCGGCCCTTGAGCCCCTAGGTCTTTAGGTTGTGTCAGTCTCATGTCTTGTCTCCCTTGTGTCGTGTCGTCAAGCTATTCCCTTATCTAGCTGGTTCTTAACAAACAAGATCCACTTGTATCAACAAATCCAATCAGTTTTGAATATCCTACATCAGATCGATCTTTTAGCTTAGTATCCATCATCGGTCTCAATAGGATGCATCCTTCCTAACAGACCTCATCAATCCCATCTATCCCCTTGATCCTATGGCGAAGGACATTTGAAATTGATTGTGATCTTTTGATGCTTTTGGCTTTTGTTTATCATTTGAGCTCCCTATCATCACTTGTCAAGGCCGCCATAATCCATCATATTATGGTGTGTTTTGATTGGTCCACATAGGGGCATATCTTGATCTTTTGTTTGATTGTGTCTTCTTGGTTGTACCACGTAGTACCCACCAAGATCCCTGAGGTCTTGTGTTATGTTGGGGCATCCTTTTGTGCTTGTGGTTATCTTAATACCTGGCCCGACCAAGGTCTTTCTTTGTGACTTTGGGGTGTTGGGATAGCCTTCTTGTCTGTTGTGTTTTTTTCATGCATTAGACATTAATATGCCTTGGTTCCACATACCCTGGCATTGGGTGTCTTATGCTATAGAAAAAATCAGTGCTCCGAAGATGGCAAATCGCATTAGGACTGCATTTCATTTTCCATTCCATCATCTTGCATGTATCCCCCATCCTCCCATCTATCAAAATTCCCCCCATCCCTTCACCCTTCATCACTCTCCCTCATCTATCCATCCAATCTCTTCTCATCAACAACACTCCCCCTATCATCTTTATACCTTTCATCCATCTCACATCTCAATCCTATCCTCATCAACTCATACCTCGCACAAATAATCTAATCAAATCCTTGGTCTTGTCCCCAGTCTTGTTACCCACCTTGACCCATCATCATCATCATCCATCTGTATCCTTCCCTATCCCTTCAGTGTTGTTTTGGGATGTATCATTCCCTCATCAACAACACTTTCATCCTCATCATCTGGAGGTATTCTTCCCTATCCTTTTGTGGTATTTTGGGATGTATCCTTCCCTCATCACTACCACTAAGTGGGATGTATCCTTCCCTATCCTCATGTTGTTTTGGGATCTATCATTCCCTCATTGACAACACTCCATCCATCATCAACCCCTTTTGGCTTGTACCTTGACTGGGGCAACATCACCTTTTGTCCTAAAATCCATTTGTGCTTCCCAACCTCTTGCCGCCTTTTCATCCTTTCATATCCATCCCTTTGCATCCTCTTCCTCATCTCCCATTTCATCATCTCATCCATTTCGAGAGCACATCTGTGTTCTCTTGAACCCGCATGTCGTCTCAAGGGGAAATCCTCAATCCCTAACCTTCATCTTCACCCCCATCATCTTTCTTCCTAGTCATCCCTTTGATGACTGGGGCATCTTCTCCAATCTAACCATCTTCTTCCGGGTTCTATGTTTTAATTTTCTTTGAAATGATGCTACTTCGTAACACCATCTCAAAGACGGGAAAAATGTAGACATCCAAATTTGGACAATTAATTTATCCAAATTTATCACTTTATCACTTTTCATCTAAACATCCTTTTATCTGAGTTATTTAAGTAATATTACTATTATTTAATTAATATCCTTAATTTTCCAAATCCCTAAGGTATTTAATTAATAATTAAATACTTTACTCTTTTAATCCTCCTTTCATCAAATAAATTAAATAAATAATACATTTATTTAATTCCTCACATGTCATTTTCATCTAATCCTAATCCATCTCCTAATTTCTTCATTAGGGATGTGCACATGCCTAATCCTTGATTAGGATGTGTCATATCCTCCAACTTTTGCAAGTTGGCTTCTAATCCTCATTTATCTTCTAATTAGATTAATTAATTAATCTTAATTACCTTGGTCAACTCTCTCCATCCCCAAGGAATTTTTAATTCCTTTTATTCCTCCAAGAATCCCTTTTCCCATGCATCTTCTAGAACCTTTGACTTGTCACATCAAGTCACATGTGACAAATTCCCACCTTTTGGGAACCTTGTCTTATCCACTAGATTCTTCCAATCATTGTGAATTTTTAATTCACTTTTATTCTCCCAAAGCTTTCCCTCTCCCCATGTGATCATTGAAAGGTCACATCAAAGTACTTGGAAGGTACTTGTCCTTCCTCCACTCATGTACCTTTTGGCCACCTCACTTACAGCTCATCTCCTCTTAGCCACTTCACCATCCACATGTCAAGATGTGAGGGCTTGTGAGTTCTCAACCCACCATAGCCCTTCATCTTGACCTTGTTGGATGAATCTCAATCGTTGAATTCTCTAGAGAATTCAAATTCTTCTATAAATACCCCTCCTCAAGGGCATTTTCAACACTTTCATTTTGAGTAACCTTATGCTGCCAATTTGCATTCTCAAGCATTTTCTATCATTTAGCCATCCATTTAGTCATTTTCCATTATCAATCTTGCATCTAGTAACATGAAAAGCCATCTAAGGAGCACAAAAATTCATCTAAATCAAGGGCCAACCAAGGAGTCTTCAACAGCAAGGAAGGTATAATCGATTTGCATTTTTATCTCATCTATTTTCCTTGTTTTATCACTCTTTAGGCTAATCTTTGAAGTGTTCTTAGTATTTTTCCACTTGCATTTTTAGTTATTTTGCACATTAGAATGGGGTAAAATTCCAAGGTACACAGTAACTATTGGTAAACTGCCAGTCGATGCCCTATGGATGAGTATTTTCCCTTTAGAAAACGTGCTTTTGTAAGCTATATGCAGGTCTATATTAAAAAAATTTCATGCTATAATCTTCCATTGCATGTATCCTCCTTACATGGCGTGTATTCTATCCCTTTATCTTGGCATGGGAGTAATTTTAGTTTATTGAGACTTAGCATGCTAGATTAGAGTTTATGTTCAGGTTTATGTTTGACATTGACTAACAGTTTACCAACAGTTACAAATGGGTTTGTTGATCATATACATGCAAAAATAGGTCATCTAACATTCTAATTATACCGCAGATATTATATATTGGGATTTCAATAATATTTATACCTTCACATTGATTCAATACTACAATAAAATCAGATAGAACAAAGGAGTTAAGGGAGGCACATTAGAGGCATATAAACTAGCGCAATCCATAAAATATCCATACAGATACTCTAAGATTTTAAAAAGATTCTAAATTCAACCAAAAAATTTAGACTGTTCCATGCGCATAAAGGAGATAATATAAACTCAAGGCAATTCTAAACTGAAATTTCATTTAAAACTTATGCAATATGGACGCCTGTGCCAATTTCAAGGAAGTCATATTTTGAAGAGAGTGAGAGATGATGGGGAATGATTTCCTATTGTCACCAAAGTTTCTTTGTAATATCAAATGAATTACTTAGAAAGAAGGGTAACCTAAGATTTCAATAATTTTTACAAGAAAATAGTGAAAGGGTGTCTAGACGAATAGCTTCCAAGAAGTCAAAATTTCACATAAAATAATTCATTGATGGCGTTGGTTTAAAGAAAGATTGAAATAAAATGTTATTTACAAGTTGTAATTTCGTAAAGGAAAAACTATCACTTTCTATCCCATTATAGATTTTGTCTAATTTGTATACATATGTGGGTAGGCTTAATTTGGCAAGCAAACTAAAATTTCAATTTCAAAACCTCTTTCAACATGATTATCAATGCATAATTTTCATCTCCTAATTGAAGAATAATGATAGCTCATGTATACAATAATCATCTAATCAATAGCTGAATATAACCATAATTCACTTTCTTTTCTTTTTTTCCATATGAAGATTCATTCTAATTGCTTCTCTGTTACATGTGCAGCTTTGGTAAAGAAATTATTTTCCACAAAATTTACTCAAGAATTTGTAAGAAAGCCAAAAGAAGAAAACCTGGCAAAGCTTGATAGCTGAGCTAAAACAAAATATGAAGCTTCTGTCAATTCTGCTCAACATACTGGTTGTTTCACAAAGAAATCCAAAACAATCCAGCCCAATAATGTGCTTGCAAACAAAATTTGAGATGAAAGCTTTACCAGAAAAAACTATCGTGTAATTATTTTCCAAAAATTACTATCGTGAAAAATATTCTTGTAGAAATTTGTTGTGAATGAAATTGCACACCCAAAATATATTTTATGCATTTTAATTAACTCAAATTCATAAAGCTTAACTGATTGTTAATCATGCATTCAAAATTGATCAATCAAGATCACATTTTCAACTCCAAATCCAAATTCTATAACATGTTGAGAACAACCTCTTTTTAAAATATCTATTTTTCACATCAATCCTATTTGCACAATTAATTCAACAATTGCATTTAATTAAATACCTTTTCACAAGATTAACATTCACTTTTTAAATAAATAAATTGTTTAATTTAATTTAATAAATCAAACCAAAACATAAACATTTTAATCCAATATTTAAACAAAAATTACATTAAATCAAATACGTTAATTTAAATAGTCATCTAACTAAAATAATTAATTCCCAAACAATACAACACAAATGAGATCAACACGATAGGACCAAACAACAAAACAACATGGTGACAAATGGATACTAATTCAATGAAGAACGATGGCTAAAAATGAGTACCTGACACTATCTCCGAATCAACATATTTCCATTGGGTTAGGGCACACTCAGACCTGACAAGTAGGTGGAGCCGATACCTGATACCTGCAACTACATAAAACAACACTATTAAACATATCATTAGATATCAACAAACACACCTTGAAGAAGAGTCGCAATGTAGTAGGGTACTCACGAGTGAGTAGTGCTACACTGTCTTCTTCACCAAGACTGATAAGCATCATTATATCATAAACAACCATTACATCATGATAACCTCATTAAAAACTCAGAAACAGTATAAACCATAACACACACGTGTCTATCATAATGTCATCTCATGAACATAATTCAAATGATCACAATGTCAAATGTATCATTAACACAAAATAAAAACAACATAATGTCAGAGTCATAACTGAAAATAAACAACATAGTATCAAAAGAAACTAAAGAAACTATCATCCAAACTAAAACAAACTAAGATAGAGTGTCGCAACTAGAGGGACAATACATCCTCCCTACCTAGGATAAGGCTTACTCCTAGAATCCTACAAACAAATAAGGATAAAGCTCTCATATGCATGCCACATTCTCCCAAGTAGCTGATACATCACCACTAGGATCCCACTGGATCCTAACCTGATCAATGTCTCGACCCCTGAGGGTGAGCCTCCTTCGCTAAGGGATAGGTTACCCTAGTGAATCTTCCTAAACTATTGGCCCTCTTCAAGAGTTACCCTGGCAGTCTCTACTGATTCTCAACCCCTATACAAACTAATGTGGAGTCGTTCCATCTTTCAAGAAGAAAAGATAGGTGACTAAGCCATTCCAGGCCTTCTCAACCTTACCTCAATCTAAACAAGCATCAAGGTGATAGGCGAGGCATACAATTATCTGAATTAATGTTAAATACTACCCAAACCCGAGTACATTAGTTAGGTTTCCACTGGATTACAAAACCCACGATAGGTTACCCTGGCAACTACTTAGGGTTACAGCCCCTATCACAAGCCACTCTTCCTAAAAATACTAATGCACAACATCAAAATACCAAGGACAACCAACATGCATATGAAACAAAACCATAATAAAACATATCTCATTCGTGGCCCCATCATTGAACAATTCAAACACCTCTAAGGTGACAAATAACTCTTGCATGGCTAAGTCCCAAAATAGATCATGGTATAAAAACATCAATAAACAAACATTAAAAGGTCATATCTCAAATCAACCCTCTAGCCTTTGGAAGTAAAAGAACTCATAACTCAAAATACAACTTCCTTGATATTGGCATGGGTGTCCATATTGCATAAGTTTTAAATGAAATTTCAGTTTAGAATTGCCTTGAGTTTATATTATCTCCTTTATGCGCATGGAATAGTCTGAATTTTTTGGTTGTATTTAGAATCTTTTAAAAATCTTAGAGTATCTGTATGGATATTTTATGGATTGCACTAGTTTATATGCCTCTAATGCGCCTCCCTTAACTCCTTTGTTCTGTCTAATTTTATTGTAATATTGAATCAATGTGAAGGTATAAATATTATTGAAATCCTGATATAAAATAGCCGCAATATAATTAGAATGTTAGATGACCTATTTTTGCATGTATATGATCAACAACCCCATTTGTAACTGTTGGTAAATTTCCATTTGATTCCTTGTAGATGAGTAGTTTCCCTTTAGAAAACGTGCTTTTATAAGCCATATGTGGGTCTATTTTGAAATTTTTGCATGCTATAATCTTCCATGGCATGTATCCTCCTTGCATGGCACGTATTCTATCCCTTTATCTTGGCATGTGAGTAATTTTAGTTTACTGAGATTTAGCATTCTAGATTAGAGTTTATGTTTGGGTTTTAAATGTTGTACATGTGTGGTTGTAACAACTAATTTTTTTATTTTATTACCGTGAAAGCTAAATAGCCTTAGTTTATATAAGAACATTATAATATGTGTTAGTTGTGTTTATATTGTAATTAGCAATTACAATAAGTTTATAATATTTTCAAAAGGGGAAAGTTCATAGATTCATTTTGTTGGAAATCTAACATTTATTGATGAAAATGCATAATCTATTTTAACTTATAGTTCTTAAAGATTTATTGGTGGTGTATGAAGATAATATACTTATGTATTTTTAAATAATTTAATAGTGACAATGAATTATTTTTAATGAATTCTAGTCCATGAACTCTTGGTAACAATATATGTTGAACAATCGATTATTGTTTATAATCTTTGAGCAAACTTTTGAGTTATGAGTTCTTTTACTTCCGTAGGCTAGAGGGTTGATTTGAGATATGAGCTTTTAATGTTTGTTTGTTAATGTTTTTATACCATGATCTATTTTGGGACTTAGCCATGCAAGAGTTATTTGTCACCTTAGAGGTGTTTGCATTATTCAATGATGGGGCCACGAATGAGATATGTTTTATTATGGTTTTGTTTCATATGCATGTTGGTTGTCCTTGGTTTTTTGATGTCGTGTCATGTTTTTTTTAGGAAGAGTGGCTTGTGATAGGGTCTGGAACCCTAAGTGGTTGTTAGGGTAACCTATTGTGGGTTTTGTAATCTAGTGGAAACCTATCTAATGTACTAGGGTTGGGTAGTATTTAACATTAATTCAAATAATTGTATGCCTCATCTATCACCTTGATGCTTGTTTAGATTGAGGTAAGGTTGAGAAGGCCTGGAATGGCTTAGTTGCCTATCTTGTCTTCTTGAAAGATGGAATGACTCCACATTAGTTAGTAAAGGGGTCGAGAATCAGTAGAGACTGCCAGGGTAACTCTTGAAGAGGGCCAGTAGTCTAAGAAGATTCACCAGGGTAACCTATCCCAAATATGTGATGACATTCTTTGCCTACAACATGATTGTGGTCTCTTGTGTAGAGCTACCTTTAGTTGTGTTTTGTCCTCTAGGAGTTTGTTTGTTGTGGTTTTGAAGTCATTATGTCATTATGTGAATGTAAGCCAAGTAAATGCTTTGTTATGTTTTCTTGTTTGTTACTCTTTTGGACCTGACATTATCTCCTAGCACAAAGGGAGTGGATCTTCAGGTTCCACGTGGTTGGGAGGAAACCATGTTATTTCCTCCATTGGGTCCTCTTATAGATGTTGCTATACTTGGATAACATTGTTTGTGGGATAGGTTCTTGATCCTACATTGTTCATGATGTTGGATGCTGAGCATACTCATGAACGAGGCTGACAAATGCGACATGTTCTTCATCTTTAATGTACATTCTCTTGGTATATATGAGAGAACTTTTGTAATGACATTATGTTGATTCGAGATTTATTAAAATCTCACTTGTTGTAATCTAGTTGTGTAACTTGACTTTATAAATTTTATGAAATTGGATCATTCATGAGTATGATATATCTTTAAGTTTTATGACGTGATGTTCTTTTTTGTAAATGTTTAAGTAACGTCATCTTGGAATCCTTAAAACATTTGTGTAATCGAATGACTTTTAAAAAAAAAAAAATCGGTTAATTTGTTACTTTATGCTTTGTTTTATTGGATTCCCTAGTGGGGTGTTACACTACACTTTGAAAAAAACCTACAGGTAGTCATGACCCAAACATCCTGAGAATGATCTTTCCAATGGAAGCACTAAGAAAGGGACTCTATAGTTTTGCTTCTTGCACATTTAATTCTATACGTCATGCTTATCTAATCTCTCGCATGAGCTATTGTTTGATGCCAATTTTGAACTTGTGTTGTGCAACTGATGAAATTATTGTAAATGTCTACTTTTCATGTGGGTAGGTGAAAAATGATAGGGGGCTGCATTGTGGCCAAAATTTAAAAAAACTTTTGATATGGTATAACACGAGCACGCTATAATGCACTCACATTATGGCTTGGTATGACCGAGCCTAAGGCTTGGCCACATCGATCCTATTATGCAAGTTTGTGTTATAACGCGAGTGTGTTTATGTTATTAAAACCAAAACAAAAACAAATGGAATTCATTTTTATTGATTGTTGTTTTAGTTTCCCGTGGATAAAAAACCATGTTTCTTGTGCGCTCACATTTTGGAAGGAGGTTTTGTAGCATTTTCATCATCGATTTGTTGCAATTTCATTGCCAAGATTTTGCCACATTAATGCGTAAGTCAAACAAGTAAGATTGTTTATTTTTATTATGAATTTATTTTGAATTTATTAGTTTTAGGTTGTTTCTTATATTCATTTGTTTAATTTGTAGGAAATGATAATGATCTTGAAAAACCCTCTTCAAAACCCTCTTGAAAATCCTTAACAACCAAAGCAACAACAACATGATCAAAATCCTCAACAACCACAACAACAATCTCCTCCTCGAATCCCTCAACATCCTCTTGGAACTCAAAAAAAATTAATGGGGGTAATTGAAAAGAATAAAAAATATAATGAGGAGTTAATCACGAGGTTGAATGATCCTGTAGGTTCAACCATGGAAAGAAGAAAACTTGAAAATTCACTTAAAGAAATGTTAAAAAATGTAGATGCAATCAAAAAACAATTAAGTGGTTGGCAAGATAGGAGGCAGGCGGATAGGAATTTTTTATGTAGATAAATTATCATATAAAGAATTAAAAGATGAAAAAATTACAAAATTACATTTGTGCTCATTATTTACCAACCCACAAACAAATGAAAATCTTGACCTCAATGTGAAGAGGTTTCCTATCCATTGGTGCCAACACCAAGGGATTAGGAACTCTTTTTAGGATAGGTGGTACATGGTTTTTTATTACCCACCATGCAACAATTACGAAGTCCCATAATATTTCCTGAGGAAACTATACTGTGAGTTCATCTTGAAAAAAATCCTAAATTATTTTGATATGAGGGAATTCTAGGGGAGAGGCATGGGGTCAGCTCAAGAGACTTGGTGCATGACAAGATCCTAGGTGGTAAGCGAGACGAGCTCTCACTAGGCCGAATCATGAGCACATAATTATCCCTTCCATCACGAAGGAGAGTGTCGAGGTAGACACTTGCAGGCTACAAACTCTTTGACCTAGAGTGTCATCCACCATGTCAGTCCTATACTACAACGCCATCCAGGGGAGTCTTTGAGTGGTATTCTTCCACCACATTCATGTCAGGCTTGTGGGGTGACTTTTTTATATGACCCCATCGACACTTAGGAGGCTTCTATGGAAGATATGTCTACAGCTACAAAGATGGTGAGGGAAGCTAGCGTTTTGAATGAGGATTATTCCATTGATACTCAGGTAAATGTTAGCATGTTCATTGAATTTAATTTATTAAATTTAATTTTTGAAATGCAAGATTAACTAATTTAGTTTTATGATTGTAAGTAAATTTCAGGGTCACAATGTTGATACTAGATACACCGACCCTACACCTGCTTATTACTCCACTGCATCTACCATTGAGGTATGTAACTAGTAAACAATTATAAATTTATTAGATAAATATTAATAGCATTATTATATGAATGGTATTCAAATATCTAATTTTTGATGTTGAATAGGCTAATATTGGAGGTTTCATGGGAGCACCTCGCAGTGCCAGTGAGTTAGAAAAACCTACACTCAGGTAATAGAATAAAGAATTTAACTAATGAATTGTACTTAATAGATTTGTGTAGTTTATATTCATATCATTGATTACCTTGCATTGCACATCCTTCAAACTCAAAGCATTGCTTCACATTCCATAACTAATAACTAGATGTTGATAGATGAGAAAATTTCAACAATAATCTAGTTGTTTAGAAAGTCAACATAAGTAGTGATGCAATTACTTCACATAGCATAAGTAATAACTAGGAGCAGCTACCAATTGCATTTGCTTATAGTCATGGCATTCCATGAGACCACTTTTTACTGAGGCATCTTTTCAAATAGTTCACTACCTTTTCTATTCTATGGATGCTTGGAAGAAATATATGAAATAATAATAGTAAGCAATCTAGCATAGACAAGGCAATGAGTTGTTTGAAAAAATGCCTCAAAGAAATGTGGTCTCATGGTGATGTCCATCACCATGAGACCCAATTTCTTTGAGGAATTTTTTCAAAAAGCTCACCGCCTTTTCTATGCTACCACATTTTCCATACATGTCTACCAAAGGATTTTATCACAGGGTATGTGCAAGATCATCATGGAAAAAATAGGCCCTTAAGTGGCGAAAAATTTAGAAAAAATAGAGTTAGGCAACTTGACGTAAAAAATGAATAAGTTATCTATATTATTTCAAAAATATGTAAGAATAGAATTGTAGCAAATTGAATGTGGTTTCTAAACTACTAGGTTTTTTTTTTAAATCTATTTGGTGAAAATTTGAAATTTCAATGCAGTAGTACTTAAATTTTAGGCAAAAATAAGAAGTAGGTGTCTATCACCACCCTAACCACAATAAAATGATAATATTTTTTTATAATATTTTAGATATAAGTAGAGGACTCATGTCCCAATGTGATGCATATTTTTTTGTAATTTTTTTCCAAGTAAACAATTAATTATGATTTTTTTATTCCAACTTTTAAAAAATATAAAAACTCATAACCACCTTAACTTGGTCAAAGCTTCATGAAATTAACTTTTTTTTTTTAATCCTATAGTATGTGAAGCATAGAATGTGACTCATCTTTTGAATTCAATCAACCTATAGATCAGGACTTTATTCATAATTCAAATAGAAAATGAATAATAATTATTTATTAAATTCAAAGTAAAGCATAATTTATATTGGTGGAAAGCTAAGAGTCTCCTTTAAAAACCCTTTTTGTTTCATCAATTTTGGGTAAAAAAAAGTCATTAGCCACATACCCTACACATACCCATCATATCGCCACTTGTTGGCCCATCATTATCCTAAACATACCCCAAATAGTTCACTTCCTTGATACTATGGCTAAAAGCCTAAAAAAGGTGTTTTCCAACAAACTATGGATTCTTGGAAAAAAATCTATCAAAGAAATAGTAAGCATAGACAAGGCAGTGAGTAGTTTGACAAATTTCCTCAAAGAAATGTGTTCTCATGGTGATGGAATGCCATTCCATCACCATGAGACCACATTTCTTAGGGGAATTTTTTCAAAGAACTCACCACATTTTCTATGCTACCACATTTTCCATACATGTCTACCAAAGCATTTTATCAAACACTTCATTTCCTTGCTGCTATGGCTAAAAGCCTAAAAAAGGTGCTTTCCAACAAACTATGGATGCTTGGAAAAAATATATCAAAGCGTAATAGTAAGCAATAGCATAGACAAGGTAGTGAGTAGTTTGAAAGAATTCCTTGAAGAAATGTGGTCTCATGGTGATGGAATGCCATTCCATCACCATGAGACCACATTTCCTTGAGGCATTTTTTCAAACAACTCACTACCTTTTCTATGCTACCACATTTTCCATACATGTCTACCAAATGATTTAATCAATCTACTCACTTCCTTGATGTTATGGCTAAAATCATAAATTAGGTGTTGTCCAACAAACTATGGATGCTTGGAAAAAATCTATCAAAGTACAATAGTAAGTAATAACATAGACAAGATAGTGAGTAGTTTGAAAAAGTTCCTTGAAGAAATGTGGTCTCATGCTGATGGAATGGCCACATTTCTTTGAGGTATTTTTTCAAACTCACCACCTTTTCTATGCTACCACATTTTCCATATATTTCTACCAAATAATTTTATCAAACAGTTCATTTCCATGCCTCTATGGCTAAAAGCCTAAAAAAGGTGCTTTCCAATAAATTATGGATGCTTGGAAAAAATCTATCAAAGCATAATAGTAAGCAATAGCATAAACAAGGAAATGAGTAGTTTGAAAAAATGCCTTAGAGAAATGTGATCTCATGGTGATGGAATGCCATTCCATCACCATGAGACCACATTTCTTTGAGGCACTTTTTCAAGCAGCTCACCACCTTTTCTATTCTACCACATTTTGCATACATGTCTACCAAAGAATTTTATCAAACTACTCACTTCCTTGCTGCTATGGCTAAAAGCCTAAAATAGGTGCTTTCTAATAAACTATGGATGCTTGGAAAAAATCTATCAAAGAATAATAGCAAGCAATATCATAGTTAAGGCAGTGAGTAGTTTGAAAAAATTCCTTGAAGAACTGTGGTCTCAGGGTGATGGAATACCATTCCATCTCCATGAGACCACATTTCTTTGAGACTTTTTTCAAATAGCTCACTACCTGAAGAATAGAAACCAAACCTTTAGCCAAAATTCCCCTCCAAATTATTTTCAAGGTCCTCATCCTCTTCCTCAATTTTCCAATCCATGGAACCTTCCACCTTTTATTCCACTTGTTCATGTCCCCACCCCTCCCTCTACATGTCATGATAGCCCTCCATCTCATAACCAAGACCACACTATACCATCCACCCCATCCCAGCATAATACCATAGAGAAGGAAATGAACTGTTTGAAAAAATTCCTCAAAGAAATGCTATCTCATGGTGATGGAATGCCACGACACATTTGTTTGTAGTGGGATTCCATCACCATGAGACCCCATTTCTTTGAGGATTTTTTTTCAAATAGTTCGCTACCTTCTCTATGCTACCACAGTTATTGTAACAGTTCAACATTTCTAGGGTTTACAGGTTGTCCCTTGGGATGTTTGTCTAGATATCACTGATACTCCAATATCATAGGAGAATGATCAGTACATGTTTACACATCCATTCCCTCATATCACCATTCTGGATGAGCCAGTTCCATTGTTAGCGGAGGAGAGGGTAGGAGGTCATGGGTGCAAATAATAGAGAGAAGTGGAGGAAGAGGAGGAGGGGGGGGAGGGTGGTGAGGAGGAGGGAAGTGAGGAGGGAGATGGTGATGAGAGTGATGATGATGGAGATGAGGGTGGAGGAGGGACAAGGCTAGATGTTAGAGAGTTCAGAGTGCCTTGCAAGAGGCGACATGTGGAGGTTCGGTTACCCTCGCCATAGTAGCAGACATAGATCATTGTTGCACTAAAGCTACAGGTTGAGACTCTCCAAGATCAGCTCAAGCAGGTTTAGGCTCTACTAGCACAAGCCTAGGGGTAGATCAATATACTAGCAGTAGAGCGAGATGCAACTAGGTAGCAAGTACAACATGTACAATCCCAGCTTGCCTAGGTCTAGGCCCAGGGATAGGCACAGGGACAAATGTAGGGATAGATTGACACTCTGACTACTGAGAGGGATGCCCTAAGATGGTGGATGGAGTAGGTTGAGGGCCTTATTGAGAGACTATAGTAGGATGCAATGGTTGTTAGGTCTACAAATTATTTTAGAGAGATCGGTCATACTGCACAAGAGGTTGAGTTCTACAGAGTTTGATATCATGATGTGGTTCCTCTAGAGCAGTGGGAGAACTTTGCCTAGTCCTAGTCAGGGAAGTCCTAGTCTTAGACTGTTAGCATGGGTGTTACGTAGCCACTTCCTAGAGATTAGAGAGATCCTGGTGTGGGTCCATTAGGTGGGGGAGGTATTGGTCCTATGATGCCAGCACCATCTGGGGGGAGTATGACATAGCTCTAATTTCTGATTTGCTGATGTATTTTGGACATGTATACACTAATGTATATGTGACATTGGTGATGTACCTCTTTGATTTCAATTGAGGCATTGATGTTGTACCTCTTTGATTTTAGACATTATGATACATTGCCATTTTTTATATTGGTGTATCTCTTTATACCTTTGGATATCCTTGTAAACTTTTACATTATGATTTTGAGGTTATATGATATGCGGTGATGATTATGATCTATGTTTCTATGTGATGTTTATATGATGATGATGTGATGATGATTATGATGATTATGATGATTTCTATATGATGATGATTATGATGATTATGATGATTTCTATTTTATGATGATGAATGATGATTATGATGGATGCATTTAGTTTCTATTGTTTACACTAAATGATGATGACATATGATATGCTATGGAAATGATGATGCAACTGATGCATTGCGATTCTATGACACTTTATGTATGATACCTATGGGATGAATTTTATTATGCTGATGTAATGTGATGTAGTTTATGTTTTTTTACTTTTCTCATGCAAATAAATGATGCAATGAATGGATGAATGTATGATAATGTGATGGTACCTAGTTTTATGTGTTTATGATGTTTATATAATGATGCTTATGTGATGATGATGATTATGGGATGTATGCAATGATGATTATGTGATGTATGTAATAATGATTATGTAATGTATGTAATGATGATATGATAATGCATGATTAATGATTCTATATATGCTTTATGGGTGATGCCTATGCTATGTGAGATGGATTTTGATTATGTAAATGATGTGTGATTATATGTGATGTTTATACTGATTATGTATGGATGTAATGATGATGGGATGTGTTGATGTGCCAAATTGACCCACAACATGTAGGTAAGATAAAAGTGAAAGTATCTCACCTCTCCTAAAAGAGACAATCGGTAATCAAACTAATCACCTCCCAAGGTCTTTGATGTTGGTTCACAACGTTGTTGTTTCACAAAGTGGTCAATATGGTTGTAATGTTCAAGGGGCCTGTTGGTTTTGAGTTTTTGGATTGTTGCAAGATCAAACATTTATCTAAACCTACTTTAACCAGGGGTCTTAAAGAAATAGAAAAAGATAGATCGAGGTTTTCAAACCAAAAAGTATGTTGATTCATTCAACTAATCAGACTTGTTTCCTTCCAAGGAATTCTTAAACTAGAACTGCAGAATAAAATTAACCTATAATTGATACAAAGTTTCATTCATTCATGGTGAAAAATTTAACAGTGGATTGTAAATCATCATTCAAACAAAACATAAGATAAAATTTCATTCCTTGAAAGCTTTTCAAATCAAAAGATTAACCCAAAATGAATACCATTCTAGAGCATAATATAAAGAGGGTTAAAATCTGGCTGCTCCTATTGTTAATGAAACATATAAGCAACATTTACAAATCTAGCAAGATCACCAGTGTACAAAATCCTATGTCTTCGAATTATCTCCATCTATGCTAAGAAAATATAGAAGATACGTCATCTCCTCTTTTTGTTGAACTGCAAAAAAATGTCTAGCTTGCTTAAGTAAAACCCTGACTTGCTTTTTCGCTATCCCATCCTCTACCTTCTGAATCCTTCTTTTACCTTCTTCTAACTCGTCTAACTCATCTAAGACTTTCTAACTTGTCTAACCCTAAAGAGATAGCCACAAAAGATTTTTTACAAAAGAGGAAAAACGCCATATTTATAAAATGCATTAGATGCATCGGCCCAGTTTAGGGTTTACAAAATAAGTCGGTTAGAGAACACGTTGGCCCTAGAAGAGTTTGAAACAAATTCAAATGTGCATTAAATGCAAGGGCACTAACCAGACAACCCAAGATCTTCCACATAGCCCAGACCAAAACGCATGAAGAAGAGGCAAAGCGAAATGATGAGGAAGCATGACCTTCGATGTGAATTTCCATTAACTGCTTCCCCCACGTCATCCATACCTTGCTCCATCCTGTCCTTCGTCACCAAGAACATCCTCTGCAAGCTGTCTACAAGTGGTATAGGCAAAACCCTAGTTCACCATTTAATAGCATTAATATCATTCTCCAACCGCCATCATATTGTCTCAGTCTCTCTTGGATTGATACTCATTAATGATTGCACAATAGGTCGCTAGATCATCTAGCTGGTGTCCAGTTATTGTATCCCATGATAGCCTTGGTCCTTTGCAACAGGGTGTTCACATTCGGATCTAAAACCTCAAACCAGACTGACGTCATCCTGCCCTCAGGAATCCTACTCTTTATGTATAGCTTCATTCTTTCTTCTGCTTCAGTGATGGAGGATCCCTCTGTGTCCCTCTTAGCCTTTCCAATTGCTGCCTTGCCAGACTCATCCTACATCAATCAAACACCAATGTGAGAATCCAATTATTGACAACATTTCATCAAAGTGTTAGCTTAAAACCATGATAAAACCATTAATTTAACCATTAAGTGTAACATCCATCCTCTTAATACACAAGTAAACTCAAGAATTTACAAGAAGGTAAATAAACTTAGTAAACATGAGAGAGAATTTTTTTTTTTATCATTTGCGTAAGCACAAGAATAGAGTATAACTTTTCCAGATAAAATTCAAACTTGAATTCACATGTATTCATAACTAGAATCAAGATAATTCCTTATAATATTCATTTATATCACATAAGATACACTTAACATAAAGAATAGTTTTACCTCATAGGTTTTGACTGTCATAAGCCAGATCATGGAGTTCACTGCATCTGGAATGTTGATCTCTATCTTCACAAGCCTCAGAGAGTGTACCACTACAGAGGGAGAGCATCATTCGAGTGCTTTTCCTCCAACCACGGACTCAAGTGGTCCCCTACGTGCTTCCTAACTGGAAGTGACCCGACCCTTCTCAAAGAGTATAGATATAAGGAACTGTCAAGTTTTTCCATCTCATTCCTAGGGATGTGTCGTACAAAACTCAATCGACCATACAACTCTAGATCCCTTCTAGCTAAGTATGATCATTCTGATTGGTCATGCCATCTAGACACTCACCTCTGACTTGTCTTGGAACTATCTCATCCTATAGTTTACTTACTTTATTTAGTACTCTAGTCACAAACTAGTCTGTATAGAAAATCCATTCTAGCCAATCTGACTTAGATCTAATCCTTAATCTAGGATATTCATTCAATGTAAAAATTTAGGTATTTCAAACCTTTTAAGAGTCCCTTATTGCATCCTTACAATATCTAGGGTTTATGACTTCCTGTCATTTTACTCTCAAGATACAATACCCAACATCTTGATGTGTTAAATCGAGTTTTCGACATTATCGAAGATTCTCTTAAGGTATTATAAAGACTTCATGTCTTGTTCTATGGTTTTCTCAACCTTTCACTATCAATCAGTATATATTTATACAATGTCATATCCAACATAAGAGTTATGTATTTCCTATATCCTTCATGTTTCAATACTAGGGTTTAGCTTCTCTAACCCAATGCATGGAAATATCAACATTCCTATTTTCCAAAGGTAGTAGCATAAGTGTAACAAAACATAAGACAAAATAATTCTAGTCTTTTCCCAGACCTCTTAGCATTTCTCAAATTCACATTTCATGTGACATGAATAAGCACAATATTCGAGGAATATCCCCATTGTTATATATATATATATATATATATATATATATATATATATATATATCTTAATGAGTACCATTATTTCCCATAACTAGTACTTTGACCAAGTTCAATCCTTCAACCTTTCTAGTTAGATTCATAAGGATAATAAATTACTTTCGACTTCCTAGTCTACTCAAGGTTACTCACATTCGGATAAGGATAGGTTATAAACTCATATGAATATCATCCTTTATATACGTAAGTCATATATACCTATAACAACAATCCCAAGTACAAAAGACATGTTAGAGGTTGAGTTTAGGTCACCCAACATCCCCTTATCGAAGTTGGTTACAACATTGATGTCAAATATCAGAATAACGAAAATTCCTTGTGCACATAGAACAAAATAAGTTTGATCACTCATATATAATAAGGATCATACTTCCCATCTCATAGTATGTCTATACCCTTGAGCTGATTAAAAGGTATCAATCTGGATACAAGGAGAAGTTGAATATGTCTCCAATGAGAATCAATTCCTTCCCATAATAAAGACATTTTCTCAATGTGCTCAATATATAATTAGAACAGTAACTTTGTCTCAAACAAGATTGTGTTGATGAAGCCAATAATTAAAATATCCTAGTATCATAAATGGTCTTCATGGATCCTCATAAGTAAAACATGTAACTTCCAAAGTATCCTAACACATGATCCTCCCTTATAGGGGTAGACTATACTCGTAGCATATATTCCCACACTTAATCTCATTAGAAGCTTACGAATATTTAGGGAAAGAGAGCTTTAACTTCTAGTCTACTACATGTTTTAGATCCATAGATCAAGGTAAGTAACCTTTACTAAAAGTAGGTCCATTTTATTTTACTTAACTTTATCTCGGTTCCAGTCTATTTTTCGACAAGGTAGAGTACCTATCCAATCACTGCTTGCATGCTATTTGGAAGGATTTACCATGCATAAAATTTGTGTGAGAGTACTACTTGGTCCAATGCTCTCACACATATGTGCACGACAAGAGACAACAAGGCTTAATTTGGTCCCTTTCATGCTGTCCCAAGGTCTCACCACTAAATCTCTTCATGTCATAAAAAATCGTTCTAAGTTTTCCCTAAAAGTTGAGGTTACTCCCCAACTACTTTGTTTCTCCTACCACTATTTGAAATGATGATAAAGCCTTTTAAAAGATTCCTACTCCACAACCCGTGGATTTTCCTACACGATAGTGAAGTTTGTGAGCTTTTCATGGCCTACCATCTAGGATATTATATGTACAACCTATCTAGTTATGGATGGTTCGTAAACATTTGTGACATACAAATATATCCACTTTCTTTCCTTACATTAATCATAGTATGATTTGCGTGCAAAAGAGACCACTATTCTTCTCATTACTTGTGTTACAAAGAACATTCGAAGATTCCAATGAAATACTTCTTAAACAAAATCAACAATGGAATATAGAAGTCACTTAACTTATAATATCGGCGAGCTCACACCCATCTTCTAGATATGTTCTCAATTTGAGTTGCTCCTCATATCTTCTTCTCCTGCTCATAACTTGTGCAGTATCATTTTATTGAAGGATTCTTCCTCTGACATGAACTTCCATTATTTATATTAGTGTTCCTGAATTTTTCTTCAAGATAGCAGCAATAAGAAACCGTAACCTTCCCACCCACATCCTAGTTCCATTCGCAAGAATTAGTTATCCCCATTGATATCCTTTAGGTCGATAGAGAAAAAAATAACTTCTGACCCAAGGTTTTGCCATCGTTCAGATCATGGTCTCTTCCATTTCCCTGCTACCACTCTTACTCCCATAACGGTTTCTTTTATTATTCCAAAAATAAACCATTCAAAAGTAGTTAAAATAACTACCCCCTCCTGTGGATTCTCTACTCAAGGTTTATGAGCAACAGAAAATGCCCTCTAAGCCAAGAGTCTCTCCACAAAATTAGGCTGTGAATGCTCTTAGATGAGCATGCATGGTTTGAGTGGAATTTCCACCCCCTCACAATGACTCTCTCCCTCTCTCTAAAGCATTACTATTCTTATCAATAAGAAAAGATGATTCATTGCTTAAAAAGGTCGGTGATAACTAATTGCACTAACAACTTTAAATAGTTGTCAAACATTAAAAATTCTCATACATACCTTTCCAAAATTCCACCATAGACCAAAAACAATAAAGGTTGCTCGAAGTCAGATAATTTATTGGCTTATGTACGAGGAGCCACGTTCCCACGTAGGGAATGCCCAAACATAGAGTTTGAACCCACGCTAACTTGGTGAGATGCCCACAATCTCAAAAATATTTTTAATAATCTTTAAGTTTAGACTTTTTCCATGTTCACCTTATTGGTCGTGCCATTTTGTTATTTAGAAAGAAAAACTTATATGAATAGGCATACCTATGCCATCTCAATAATCAATAAGCTTCTCAATTGAGTTGAGCAAACATATCAATATATCATGCCCCTCCATAAAAGGATCCTTGTAAAATAGTGGACTCAACGATTGGCTTAGTCGTTAAAAGCATCGCCAAATACAACACATACAAAAGACAAATCATTCCACAATTTAGGGTTGGTAACACAATCTTACACGATCGATGACGTTGATCTTTTGTTGTCTCTCGAGCGTATTCACTCCTTAAAACAAACTCAAGGATGATCATCAAAAAGACTTTGCAATTGAGGTCACAACGTAAACCCGTTTACGACCAAAGAAGCGACATGCTTGATAGAAAATTGTCTCCGTCGCAAAACAACTAATGTTCAACCTTGACGACGTCACTATCCCCAAAACGACTAGGCTGATGTTAGGCGGCTAGAATAGACTTAATATGGTGACAACCTGTTATATTCCTTGTATCTATTCCCTTCTCTTTGATGATGCTCTCCCTCCCTTTCACAGAGGGCGGAAACCTATATCCTGAATGCAGCTTGAAATCAACAACACAAGATTAGTGTTTCAGTAATCATTTTCATAATCCTTATGAGATCATCACATCTTGACAACTTTTAAGCACATGTCAAATTTTAGTCAAATAAACATGACTCATGAAAACATTGATTTTTCTAGCCATTTTAACTAAACATCAAATCATTGAACATGCATAATCATCTACTAATTACTTCAAAGTAAAAAGTAAAACATAGTTAAAGTTAGGGGTGTAACATTAAGCATCAACACTGAGGAGTTTGGGATCTCAAGGTAGCCGGGGAAAACAAGTTTGGGAGGGATTTCCTCCCGAGGCACCAATATTAACAATAGATTATCAAAATGAACACAAGCAACATACAACAGTGAAATTCATCAAGCTAAAGCAAGATATGTTCAAGCATTCATCATTAGATTCATCAATTTTACCAAATTTCTTAAATTCCACAAAGCATAGCAGAGAATTCAGAAAAATCCGGCTGGACCAGAATTCTGTGGATGACTTAGAACTCCGAACTTTAGAAAACTGAAGGGAACTAGGAAAATGAAGGAATTCGGGAAAATCTGACTAGATAGGAAAATTCTGAACCTGACAGAAAACCCTAACACCAGCCACGACTTCACTCAAATTGACCGAAAGTCACAAATTGAGGACCCTAGGCACGTAAATCGCCTAACGTGAGACTCCCACAACGCATAGGGAAAGCCATGAAATTCCCAAACACACAAGAATTCAAACTCTAAGAAAGACCATAATGTTTTAAAGCACAACAAGATTGAACATCTCAACTTAGGAGAACGCAAATGATAAAGAAAAATGACAAGAAGTTCCAAAAATCAACCAAACTCGGAAACTCGACGGCAAGGCGGAAATTCAGAAAAATACGACCCAGGCAGAATTCCATGAAGGCCAAAAATCTTTGAACTCAGTGCAAAATAGGACGAGCTGGACTCAGAATGTGATCTGGGAAAATCCAGACGGGGTGGAAAATCCTGAACTGGCTAAAAAAACCCGAACAATAGCATTGAAACCGGAGCTTGAAAGAAATCCGGGAAAATCCGGTCAGACTGAAAAATATTGAACCAGTGTAAAAACCTGAACTTCACCCAAAACATAAGATTTTCAATATTTAACTTGGGAAAAATACTTGGGCAAGCAAGATAAACATATTAAGCACATGCCAAGGAAAAGCAAAACCTCAAAATCGAAGGGGGAAAAACACAAAGAGCGAAAGAAAAAGAGGGTCCCATTTTAATCAAATTTAAAATGGGGTGGTTATGCAAGGCATAACAATTGGTGACTTGGCTGGGAAAATGGTTTAACCGTTTTCAGGAAACTGAGGGATTCATTTATCAAGAACTCCTGGTTTATGGACATCACAATTCCAGTTAGTTCAGTCTTAGTAAATAAGGTTGAGCTAGAATCTCTAATGTAAATCAACACTGGCTACCCCTGAATATATGTGTGTGCTTAATGGTGCATCACCCTTTTACAAAGTTTTTCTCATCTTTTAAACAATCATGCATGAGATTTGAACTACATGAGTTGATTCCCTTTAACTGTTGTGCAATGATATCGTGGGCATTGCTTCACTGCCAGTTAAGCGTTCATAGCTTCGACGGAGATACCACTAGTTTTCTCACAACGTTGCTCTACTGCCAGTTAGGCGTCCATAGCCCCGGTAGAGATACTGGAATCGCCCATTTAGTATCGAGTTTTCTTTTCTTAGATAGTTATGTTTTCTCTCTCTCTTTTTTTTTTTCTTGAAGTTCTTTCATTCAATTCCTTCTCAATATGTCAGATGTCCAACATCTGTACTGGGTTGAAAACTACCATGGACTCATAACAGCATCTGGGGAATCAGATTTTTCACTCAAATCTTGCAACACCATAGTCCTAAGACAAATATACCATTACAAAAGGAGATGTTTCTGATGATTTGTGACAGATTCAATTGTAGTTAGTGAAGATTGCTTACTTTACACCTTGTTCTTAATGACTTTCCACAACTCTTATTGATAATGGACATAAACAATGAATTTAGAATAGAAAACCTAAACATATCTAAACCAACTTCTATCCTAGTAACCAAAGTATACTTCAGATAACAACCCCCTTACTCAACTGGATAAAATGAAGGGCCCCACAAAAAAAAGGAAAGGACAAAATGAACGGAACAACAAACTATTTACATAATTACAACCCAACAAAATACCAGACCTTTTACGACCCAAAATAATGTTTGAGAAATTGTTCATTGACAGGAAATGGAACATGTTCTCCTATTAAACTACTCAGCCGAAAAGCATTTTCTCCTAGGATTTTTACAATTTGATAGGGGCCCAACCAGAGCTTATCAAACTTCTGGTGGTCACCCTTCTTTTCATTGGCTTTATCCCATAGTAAGACAAGGTCTGATATCTTTAAAGCCTTTAATTTGGCTCTTTTGTCAAACCAACGTTTGACAACAACCTGGTGCCTAAAGAATTGTTGCAAAGCAACATCTCTCTGCTCTTCCAATTTCAGCCAGCCAGCTAACCTTACTTCAATCCTATCATCACTAGAGTAAAATTCTTGCATAAATTTTAGGACAGGTATTTGCAAGTGAATAGGGAACATAGGTTCTTGTCCATACACTAGCTTAAACGGTGAAGTCTTCAACAGAGCCTTGATCCTAGTCCTATCTTCCCATATTGCAAATCTTAACTAGGTGTGCTAGTCTCTAGGATTGTTCTCTAACAGTTTTTTGATTACTCCAAGGAGATTCTTATTAGTTGATTCTGCAACTCCATTTCATTGCGGATAATAGTTTGAAGAATACTTTAAAAAAATCCTATGATTATAAGCCCATGAAATGAACTTGGCAGAAGAAAAGGTAGGGCCATTGTCACATACCAGTGCAAAGGGTACTCCAAACCTGGTTGTGATGCATTCAGTGAGGAACTTGATTACTACCTCCGTTGTGCTATTCTTACAAGGTATATAGCTTTTGTCCATCTTGTGTAGTAATATGTGGTAGTCAAAATGAATTTATGTCCTGCAGAAGAATTTGGGTTGATTACCCTAATAAAATCAAGTGCCCATTGGGAAAATGGCCTTACCTCATAAACAGGTTGTAATGGCATGGCTGGATGATGTTCTCTTGATGCAAAAGTCTGACATATATGACATGTCCTTACATGTTGGTGGGCATCCTTAAACACATGTGGCCAATAATAACTAGATCTGAGGATCTGATGTGCTAAAGAATCTATAGAACCATGACCCGTGCCATGTTTCCCATGAAATTCAACCATTGTGTTTTTAGCCTCTTGTTGATCAAGGCATCGTAGATAAACCCCCTCAAAATTATTTCTATATAACAATCCTCCTTTGAACATATAATGGGAGCTTTTCATTCTCAATGCTCTCCTTTGAGTTGTATTCATTCCCTCTGGGCGCCGATTATTGAGCATGAAATAAATAATATAGGCATACCAAGGGTCATTAGAAAAGGACTGTGTTGTGTACTGCTAACAAGTAATGTTCTTACCAGCATCCTCCATTGCTTTAGATGGGCCTTGACCTCGGACAAGTTTCATAGGGTGAATTTCTAGATTGAACTCCTACAAAATAGCCATCCATTTCCCCCTTCGTTCTCCCAACTCGCTCTGCATAAGTAGAGACTTCACAGTAGCATCAGGAACCACAACAATGATCTGACTTCAAAGGATATAATTCTTGAACTTCTTGACAGTTCTAACCAACGTAAAAGCTTGTTTCTCAAGAGGTGGGTATTTGACTTCAACATTCTTAAACAAAGAGCTCATGAAGGCAATTGGCCTTTCATCCCCCTCCTCTCTTCGTTGTGTCAGGACAACTGCACATGAGTGTTTAGAAGCAAAAGAATAAATATAAAATGGCTTCAAGTAGTCATGACTGGTGAGGACTGACACCTCCGAAATGGATTGCTTAACCTAAGAAAAAGCAGCCTTTACCTCATTACTCCATTCTATTCTAGCATCTTTCTTCATCATTTTGTTCAAAGGTTTAACAATTTCTGCAAAACCTGTGATAAACTTCCTCACAAAGTTGATCTTTCTGAAGAAAGATCTCATCTCCTTCTTACTTCCTGGCATGGTTAACTTCAGAATAGACTCAACTCGGTCTGTATCTATCAATATCCCTCTTTTCGAGATCATGTGTCCCAAAATTTTCCCTTCAGAAACCCCAAACACACACTTTTTAGGATTTAGAGAAACACCATATTGGATACATCTTTCAAGAACTTTAGCCAAGTCTGCAGCATGGCTTAGTCCATCTTTAGAGAATAATTTTAGGTCATCCATATAAATGATGATGCACTTACGAATCAGATCTTTGAATGCTACATCCATTGCACACTAAAAGGTTGCTCTAGCGTTTATCAAACCAAATGGCATCCTCCTGTAAGAAAATGTTCCCTACTTAGTAGTGAAGGTTGTCTTCATTTTGTCTTCATAATTAATGATCACTTGAGTGTACCTAGAATAACCATCTAGGAATGACATCATTTGAGACCCATTGACAGTTTTCAAGACTTCATCCAGAGAAGGGAGTGGGTAGTTGTTTTTTTCCAAAGCTCTATTTAGATTCCTGAAATCTACACATAGCTTGATCTCCCCATTCTTTTTACGAACTGGAACCAAGTTAGCCACCCATGTTTAATGTCGTACATGGAAGATTATTCTTGTAGAAAGCAATTTTTGAACTTCCTTAAAGATCAGTGGTTCAATCAGGGCGTTGACAGGATGCTATTTCTACCGAAATGGTCTAGCTTCAGGCTTCAAAGGAATAGTATGAGTTATCACAGAAGTATCAAATGTTTTTAGATCTTCATACCCCCAAGCTATTGCAGCAATATCTTTCTTCAGTGCCCTCAATATATCTTCTCTAATTGATTCAGGGTAGGCTTTCCCTATGTAAACATTCCTTTTAGGGCCAGAGTCAGCTAAGTTAATAGTTTCATATTCACCTCCCTTATCTTCGGTTGATACCTTTTCTCGAGCCCTTGGATCTGAATCAAAAATTATTTCTAAGGCCACCATTCCCTTGGGAATGCTATTACTTTTTAAATTGAGGACACCTTCCGTATTGCAGTCTTTGGGGTTCTAGTCTCCTTGATCCCTGACAGACTCATCGATGATTTTTGCTTCGAAAACATCTGAGCTTGCTACAAAAGAAAGGATATGGTGATCATCATCGAAGACTTGAAAGTTCCTGACATTATCAGGGACAATTGAGGTGGATATCAATTCTACTAAGAATCTCTTGAGCTTGGAGCCTTGCATGGGCTCCAGGGTACTTGCAGCAACAGCTAATGAATCAACCATTTGATTCTCCTCTCTAGGGATTAAACTAATCCCAAAAACATCAAAGTCTTCAATTAGGTTCCACACCGATTTCTATAAGCTGTTAGCCTTTTATTGTGACATGTGTACTGGTTGCGTACTTGCTTAATAATCACCTCTGAATCTCCTTTAACCATCAGGGCAGTAACTTTCTTTTGATGTGCAAACATCAGTCCCCGAGCTAATGCTTCATATTCTGCTATATTGTTAGTGCATCCAAACTGTAACCTGTAAGAAGCAAAAAATGTTTCCCCTTTTGGGTTGGTTAACTCAATTCCAGCACCACACCCTATTTTAGATTTGGATCCATCAAATGTGAGGGTCCATAGCTGATTATGAGCTGGGGTTGATCTCTTTGAGCTTGTTGTGGGTGCTTGGGTAAGATGAACGATAGGTGGAGCCACTTGATCTTTTGCATCAAATATTGGGAGTGGGTGTTCAATAGGTTCATCAAGTGCAATATCCAATTCCCGCTCAAATATATCATGTAATTTTAGGATATCTTTTTGACAGTTGTCTGTATTTTTTATTAACCCCTTGGGTTTTGGTATACTTGTGAGTGCAGGGGTATCAAACACACCCTAGGGTTGTTCAACATAACTATGTTGGTTTGGTATTATGACCGGGGTAAGTTCAGTTTGAGGAGGAACTTCCTCTGAAGGTATATTATCCCTAGTTAACATTACTACATTTTTGGCTTCAAATGAGAAGTGATATGGAACGGTCTCAAGGTGACTTAGGCTAGTTTCCTTAGTTTGGAAAACATGATTTAGAACACTGATGCAGGGTTGGCAGGTCAATTCTGAATGATTTAGGTAGTGCACCTTGCACCAATTTGGGAGTAGAAGACTCCACAAATCAATATCTTCCGCTAAGACAAGCTAATCTTGTTGCAGCTTCCTGATCAATACCTTATGGTTTACACTAATCATCAGATCAGGAAATTCTTGCATTGACAAATTGTTAGAATCAAGAACCGAAAGAGTTAGAATTTCCTCTTTTTTATAAACCCCTATCTCAGTTTCAAAATAAGCTACCTCATTGGGATAGTCATACTCAGTGATGATATGTTTGAGGCAAGGTTCACTCTCAATCCTAATCTATGTAGGAATTCCCCCCCATGGTAGCCACATATGTGAAAAGTCGAGGGAGAGATATCCCCCTATACTCTTCATTAGATCTCTACTCAAAAGCATACCGTAAGTCTCAGGAATGTCTACTACCTGAATATCCATATTGGTTTGGATCCTAGGGTCAAACCCTACTTGTACATGTATATTTCTCAATTCTCCAACTACATTAACCTTTGTTTTATCAAGTTGGATGACCTTGTTTTTTTGGACAGGATTCAATCCCAATTTCTTGCATATAGAAAATGGAATAACATTGCCAGAAGCCCCTGAATCTAGAAAACAATTGTGCAGATTCTTCCCATAGATTCTCAAGCTTAAAATAAATGGTGGGGTCCCTACCTTGTTTCTGAACAAAGCTGCATTCATGTTCGTAGCGGGTGCCACCTTGGTTTTCCCTTTTGATTTATTAGCTTCTTCCAAAGCTTTCAGCACTATATCTCATTGGGAAGGGTGCCATTTTAGGATGTCAAAGTATGATAAAGAGGTTTTTTGTTTCTGCATCTCAGAAAAAATATCAAATCATGTGTTATAACTTGCATTATATTTGAAAACACCAAATGAATTACCTTTGCTAGGGAAGTCAGACGAACCCTTCGCTGGGGGAGGGTTGTTATCCGCACTCTGATTCGGAGGCACCATGTGGTTAGGTGGTGTTGATGTAGTGAACAAACCCTTATTCTAGTTTCTTAGGAAGTGTCCTCCCTTTGTCTGAAAGGCTTGGGCATCATACACATCTTCCTCTGGTTCATTCTCACTCTGCATTGGGAATGAAGGTTCTTCTTCAAAGAGGCCATAAGCCATTGTTGTATCCACTGAGCCACCTCCTTTATTTGAATTCCCTTGGAAGGTTTGGGCATCTTCCTGTGCCATCTTCACAACCTTCTCCATTTCAAGACAGTTCACCTCAGAATGAGTTGTAGTATCATGAAGTCTACACCAGTTAGTCATAAAATTGGGGTCAACCACATTTGTAGTATGTGGCATGTCCTCATTAGCTTGATAATTGTGAGAAACCCCACCATTATTTGGCCCTGTGTTCCATTGTCTGTTGTTATTAGGCCTCTAGTTATATCCTCTATTCTGATTTTGATAGCCTTAGCTAGGGAAGTTTTGGCCTTGATAATTCCTCTGGCTATGATTGTTGTTGTTCTAATAATTACACTGATTATTGTTATTCTAATTGGGGTAATTACCTTGATTAGCATAATTACCTTGGTTCTGAGAGGGGTTCAATTTAAGCTGAGCCATGTCATTTGTGACTTGAGATAGATTTTTCTTTAGGGTCTCCACCTCGTTTATGATTTGAACTGTCCTTTCACTCTCAACATTCTTAGAAATAGGTGGCTGACTGGTAGGATTTGGTATTCTAGCTTGATTATGATGACCATGCAGACTATGATGAGCCTGTGATTGTTGAGAGAAGTCAAGAGCTCCATTGGCAAAGAATGGAATGAGAGATTGAGTCTGCAACTCAGACATAGGTCCATAATGGGAAGGAGACATCCCTGGGACAATATTGAATAAAGGGGTTGGGTTAGGCATCTGATACCCCATAGAAGGAAAACCTCCTCCCAAGTTCCCTTGTTGAGAGCTAGTTTGTTGTTGCAGCTTGATGGCTAGATGATAAATTTTAGATAGAGAATCAATGTCTGTCGACTGATAAGTCCTTTGTAGGAACAATCCAAGAAAAGGGCCTATAACTCTAAAATATGCCTAAATGGAACTATTCTCAACAACTAGATAGGGATCCTACAATCTCCTATACATTATTTGAAACCTTGTATTAAACAAGGGCAGTGATTCACATGGCTCCTTCCTAATGGTAGCAAATTGATGGAACAAAATGGCTAGATCCACATAAACTCTGAACTGATTGATGAAAGCATTCTCCAGATCTATCTAGCTCAGAATAGAACCTTGTGGAAGATTAAGGTACTAGTTGTATGCCATATCCCCTAGGGAATAAGGGAACAACCTACAAACCACATCATGGTGAGCTATCTAAGCTCCGGTACAAGCATCCTTAAAAGCTTGTATATGCTCCCCAACACTCCTTGATTCGCCATGAATGTATTTGGGATAGAATCTCTCAAGATTCTTAGGCATATCATGAAAGCCTCCAGGAATAGCCCCCAATGGAGAGGGATTATTCAGAAAAAATGCCATTGGTGGTGGTGGTGGAGGTTGAGCCAGCTGTTGGATGGGCTGAACCAGCTGTAATGGCAATTGAGGTGGATTTGGTGGTGGATTCACGAGTATCCACTGGGGTATTGGTGAAAAGCCTGGTGGAGTGAGCAGAGCTGAAAAGGGTGGTAGAATGGTTGCCCTATGAATCTTGTGTCTTGTTGGGGTCTTGAGTTCTATCAAAGGTGGTGGGTTTTCAGTTGATTGAAGAACTCTATGGGACCTCTCTGGTGAGAAAGACCTCATGTTATCCAGTTTTCTCTTCTGGCCCTCCTTCTAGAGCCAATTTCCTGTTCATGTGACAAATTGACCCACAATATGCAGGTAAGATAAAAGTGAAAATATCTCACCTCTCCTGAAAGAGACAATCAATAATCAAACTAATCACCTCCGAAGATCTTTGATGTTGGTTCACAACGTTGTTGTTTCACGAAGTGGTCAATATGGCTGTAATGTTCAAGGGGCCTATTGGTTTTGAGCTTTTGGATTGTTGCAAGATCAAACATTTATCTAAACCTACTTTAACCAGGGGTCTTAAAGAAATAGAAAAAGATAGATTGAGGTTTTCAAACTGAAAAGGATGTGGATTCATTCAACTAATCAGACTTGTTGCCTTCCAAAGAATTTTTAAACTAGAACTGCAGAATAAAATTAACTTGTAATTGATACAAAGTTTCATTTATTCACAATGCAAACTTTAACAGTAGATTGTAAATCATCATTCAAACAAAACATAAGATAAAATTTATTCCTTGAAAGCTTTTCAAATCAAAAGATTAACCCAAAATGAATACCATTCTAGAGAATAATATAAAGAAGGTTTAAATATGGCTGCTCCTATTGTTAATGAAACAAATAAGCATCATTTACAAATCTGGCAAGATCACTAGTGTACAGAAACCTATGTCTTCGAATTATCTCCATCTATGCTAAGAAAATCTGGAAGATACGTCATCTTCTCTTCTTGCTGAACTGTAAAAAAATGTCTAACTTGCTTAAGGAAAACCCTAACTTTCTTTTTCGCTATCCCATCCTCTACCTTATGAATCCTTCTTTTACCTTCTTCTAACTCATCTAACTCTTCTAAGACTTTCTAACTTGTCTAACCCTAAAGAGATAGCCACAAAATATTTTTTACAAAAGAGGAAAAACATCATATTTATAGAATGCATCAGATGCGTCGGCCCAGTTTAAGGTTTACAAAATAAGTCGATTACAGAACACTTCAGCCCTAGAAGAGTTTGAAATAAAGTCAAACGTGCATTAAATGTAAGGGCATCGACCAGATGACTCAAGATCTGCCACATAGCCCAGACCAAAATGCGTGAAGAAGAGGCAAAGCGAAATGATGAGGAAGAACAACCTTCGATGCGGTTTTGCATTAAATGCTTCCCCCACGTCGTCCATACCTTGCTCCATTTTGGCCATCGTCACCAAGAACGTCCTCTGCAAGCTATCCGCAAGTGGCATAGGCGAAACCCTAGTTCACCATTTAATAGCATTAATATCATTCTCTAGTCGCCATCGTATTGTCTCAGTCTCTCTTGGATTGATACTCATTAATGACTGCAAAATAGGTCGTTGCATCATCCAGCTGGTGTCCAGTTACTATATCCCATGATAGCCTTGGTCCTTCGCAGCAGGGTGTTCACATTCGGATCTGAAACCTTGAACCAGACTGACATCATTCTACCCTCAGGAATCCTACTCTTTACGTACAGCTTCATTCTTTCTTCTACTTTAGTGATGGAGGATCCCTTTATGTCCCTCTTAGCCTTTCCAACTACTGCCCTGCCAGACTCAGCTTGCATCAATCAAACACCAATGTGAGAATCCAATTATTGACAACATTTCATCAAAGTGTTAGCTTAAAACCATGATAAAACCATTAATTTAACCATTAAGCATCAACACTAAGGAGTTTGGGATTTTGAGCTAGCCTGGGAAAACATGTCTGGGAGGGATTTCCTCTTGAGGCACCAATATTAACAATAGATTATCAAAATGAACACAAGCATCATACAACAGTGAAATTCATCAAGCTAAAGCAAGATATGTTCAAGCATTCATCATTAGATTCATCAATTTTACCAAATTTCTTAAATTCCACAAAGCATAGCAGAGAATTCAGAAAAATCCGGTAGGACCAGAATTCCGCAGATGAATCAGAACTCAGAACTTTGGAAAACTGAAGGGAACCGGGAAAATGAAGGAATATGGGAAAATCCGACTAGATAGGAAAATCCCGAACCTGATAGAAAACCCGAACACTGGCCACGACTTCACTCAAATTGACCAAAGGTCACAAATTGAGGACCCTAGGCATGGAAATCGCCTAACGTGAGCCTCCCACATATCTTCTTTGAATCCTAGGCTCAATTGAAAGTAGATCAAGACGAAATGGTGACACCCTAGGCATGAAACCCTTGATTTTAACCATGAACGCACAAGGCAAGCCATGAAATTCCCAAACACATAGGAATTCGAACTCTAAGCAAGACCATAACATTTTAAAGCACAACAAGATTGAACATCTCAACTTAGGAGAACACAAATGATAAAGAAAAATTGAAAAAAGTTCCAAAAATCAACCAAACTGGGAAACCCGATGGCAAGGTGGAAATTCAAAAAAATTAACCCAAGCGAAATTCCACGAATGCCAGAAATCTTCAAACTCGGCGCAAAACAAGATGAGCCAGACTTAGAATGCGATCCGGGAAAATCCAGATGGGGCAGAAAATCTTGAACTGGCTTAAAAAACCCAAATAATAGCATTGAAACTGGAGCTTGAAAGAAATACGAGAAAATCCGGTAGGACCGAAAAATCCCGAACCAGGGTAAAAACCCAAACTTCGCCCAAAACATAATATTTTCAATATTGAACTTGGGAAAAACACTTGGGAAAGCAAGATAAACATATTAAGTACATTCCAAGGAAAAGCAGAACCTCAAAATCGAAGGGGGAAAAACACAAAGAGCGAAAGCAAAAGAGGGTCCCATTTTAATCAAATTTAAAAGTTATGCAAGGCATAACAAGATGATATATGGATGATGTTTTATAATATGTAATATGAATTGTGATTATGTGATGCAAATGATTATGTTTAACTGAGTTTGCAAGACTTCAAAACCTCTAGGGTCTTAAGCTTAAATGAGTGAATCTATCCAACTTCGAAGAGTTGTGGGAAGGTTGCCATCAATTGATTATTTGTTAAGTTAAGCTTTACAAAACCTGAAATATTTCCTAACTTTCTTGGAAATCTGAAGAGACTCACTCATTTAAGCTTAGTGGACCACTTTCTTAATGCAACTATATGAAATCATTTTGATTATGCAAATGAGATGCGATGCACGTCTTTTTGTGTTTTCTGATGCAAATATTATGATGTGATGCATGAATGGATGAATGATGTGATAATGTTTTCTAATGTATGCAAATGATGTGTTTTCTATATGAGATGTCAAGTGTACTCAATCCATTAGTGTCAGAGATAACATTGTTGTGAAATTGTTGCAAATTTGGAAACCCTATAGATACAGATGCAAGCTAACATGGATGCAATCTAACTTAACCATGTAGATCTAATATGAAGATGTTGTCATTCGTAACAACTGATTTTTTGTGCTTTTTATCATCATTGAGCCTTTAAAATGTTGAAAGTGAGTAAAAACATTGATGCACTGGTAGATTTTGACCCATTTTTCGACGACCGTCCATCAAAATTTTGACGGGATGTCGGGCTAGACTTTCGACGTTTCAAATGTCGTCGAAATTCCAACACAATAATAGCGACGAACAACTGTCAAAATTCTGACGGACGGTCATCAAAAAATGGGTCAAAATCTACCAGCGATGGTATTTTAGACCATGATGACTTGAGTACCACTTCCATGATTTTTGATATTGCAAGTTAACACAAGCATCTAAGTATAATTAAACTGAGATGACCTGAGTATTGCTTGCATAAACAAACAAGAGTTAACCATTTTCCTATGCAAATTTGGAATGTCATTAGTGATACTTTGTAGAGAACATCTCGTGACAATTTGCATAGTAATAATGATCAACTCACAGACAACAGACAAAGAAAAATCATACTCCTTCCTAGCTTCTCTAGTTCAATACATCATCGAGTTTCTCCAAAGATATGATAAGAAAAATCAAAGTTCAATGGTTGAGCATTCATGCCACAGTGATAAATCCATGATTCAAAAGAACAATCATCCATTTGAAGTGTGCTTTTGGTTTGATTGATTTGGCTGTTTGATATGGATGGTTGATGTGTTCATGTTTGTGTGATTGATGTTCAATGTTGAGTTTCACTATGATCATTGTTTTGGGTTGTGTTGTACTACTGCTATTTGTTTGTTGGTTCAAGCTCAAAGTTTATTACCCCCAGTGAGTTCAAGATTTTTCCCCCAGTCTAGGGTGAGACATGACTGTGATGCCAGGATATGTACATGAAGATTTCCACTGATAGTTAGATAGATGGCGAAAGAGAATGGTCGATATGCTCAAATAGATGGAAAAGCTAACCTATCACAAATAGCACCTGTTGCCAGGTTTTCACTAATTTTTATTGCACTTTTTCATATTTTATGATTTTTTTAATTTTTTGATTTTTCACTTGTTTTGTATTTTTCTCTTTTTCTGATTTTTTTTTGGATTTTTGATCTTTTTTTATTTTTTTGTTGTTACCAACACGCTTGTTTGCTAGGTTTTCATTAAGGTAGCCATTTTTTGATGTTTTTGCATTTTTCAGGACTTTTTCCCATGCATGGGATGATTCAGGCATAGAACCTTTTGAGATGCAATTTGTTGAGGGGTTCATCAAAAAAATCCCCTTCTGGTGTGGACAACTGATATGCTCCTGGTCTGAAGACTGACACAATAACAAAGGGACCTAGCTAGTTTGGTTCAAATTTCCCCTTCTTTTCTTGATCTTCTTGTTTACGGGGGTTCTCTTTCAGGACTAAATCACCCACCTAAAATTTTCTAGGCTTTACTCTATGATTGTAACTTTTGGATATCCTTTGCTGATAGGTTTTCAGGTGATCCATTGCATGTTGATGACGTTCATCCAATAGTTCCAATTCCTATAACCTAGGCACTATATAATCCTCATATGAAATGATCCCCTTTAGTGACACTCAGAGTGATGGTAGCTCAACCTCAATTGGTAGAATGGCCTTTGATCCATAGACTAGGGCATATGGTGTTGCTCCTATTAGGGTGGAGATACATGTTCTATAAGCCCATAAAGCAGGGTTCAGTTGAACATATCAATCACGTCCAGCCTCATTGACAGTTTTCTTCAATATTTTTAGGATAGTCTTGTTTGAGGCCTCTTCTTGGTTGTTTCCTTGGGGATAGTATGGTGTAGAAAACCGATGTTGTATATGGAACCTCTCATAGAGTTCTTGGACATCCTAATTCTTGAAGGGTTTGTCATTGTTTGTGATAATGGATTGAGGGATTCCATACCGACAGATGATATAATTCAGGATGAATGATGAGATTTGTTTTCCTATGATGGTGGTTAGGGGAACTGCTTCAATCCACTTTGTGAAGTATTCCATGGTTGTGATGATAAACTTGTGTCTGTTGGATTAAGATGGATGAATCTTGCCTACAAGGTCCAATCCCCACTAACGAAAAGGCCATGGTTATGTGAAAGGTTGTAACTCTTGTGCTGGTGCATGTATCATGTTTCCATGGATTTGACATTTTGTGCACCTTTTGACATCTTGGAATGACTCCTCCATATTTGGCCAATAATACCCAAAATGCAGGAGTTTCTTAGCTAAAGTTAGGCCACTTGAATGTGTGCCACAAATACTATCATGGACATCATGTAAAGTGGTTTTAGCTTCATTACATTCTAGACACCTAAAGAGAGTACCATCAAGACCTCATCAATAAAGCACATCAACTATTAGGGTGTGTCAAGCTGCTTGTCAGATGAAATTTCGTTTTTGGTTTTGAGATAAATCAGGTGGGAGGGTATTGTCTTTCAAATAGGTGTAGATTTTCCCGTAGGTAGAAGTGTCAGCCTCGCTAGATGGTAGATGACTTGGGCTTTGGGGTTGTCATAGGATGGGTTGAACAATTGTTCCACCATGAACTCATAATGGGCTCGTTTCTCAGGAATCTATAAGAGAGAAGCAATGGTAGCCATGGCATCAACAACTTTATTGTCACCTCTAGGAATCTGCTCAAATTTTATCTCCACAAAGTACTTTTTGAAGTCATGAACCATTCTTTTATATGGCATTAATTTTTCATCTTTTATTTGGTAATCATCATTCACCTGGTTAATGACTAGCTGAGAATCACCATAGACATGTAACTATATGATCTTCCACTCAACTGCTACTTTGATTCCAATGATAAATTATTTGTATTTGGCTATGTTATTGGTGCAAGGAAACATCAGTCTTGAGATAAACAAGATTCCTGCGCCTGATCCATGTGTATAAGAGCCATCAAAGTACAACAACCATTGTTGTGTAGATATTTTAAGGGCATCAACATCTAGAAAGTCAATATTCATTGGATGATTTCCTTGCAATGGTGCTTCATCTAGTTGATATGTCATGGCTTGACCGTTGATGGCTTTTCTATCCATGTACTGCATGTCAAACTCACTCAATATCATGACCCACTTGGCTAGTCTTCCTATTAGGGCAACATTGCTAAGTAATTACTTTAATGGATCAATTTTAGCAATGAGTTTGATTGTGTGATTCAACATGTAATGTCTGAGTCGTTGGGTAGCAAATACTACCACCAAATAGGATTTCTCAATGAAGGTGTAATTGATCTTAAATTTCCCTTTCCTTTCCTATAGAATCTTCCCGTGCCAATAAAGCTCAGAAAGATATCTCAAATGTTGCAATATAGAGTATTAATGGTTTTCCTTCAGTTGGTGGTACTAGTATTGGTGGTAACATCATATATTGCTTGAGTTGATTGAAGGCAGCTTCACATTTCTCATCCCACTTGAAAGATACATTCTTGTGTAGTAAGTAGTTGAAAGGGTGAGTTTTGTCAGCTAGTTGTGTGATGAACCTCTTGATGGATTGAAATCTTCCTTGCAAAGATTTGAGTTAACTGATGTTTTTAGGAGGAGGCATCTCCATGATGGCTTTAACTTTTGTAGGATCCACCTCAATACCTTTAGCCAATACAATATACCCCAAAAGCTTAGTTGATGTTATGCTGAATACACATTTCTTGGGGTTCAACCTCACATTGAATTTCTCCAATCTAGTGAAGATCTTGTCTAAAATTTCTAGATGTCCCTCTCTAGTGAATGATTTTTCCAATAATTCATCTACATAGTCTTCCATAAAAGTGTGCATCATGTCATGGAAGATGGTGGTCATTGCTCTTTGATATGTGGCTCCAACATTTTTCAACCCAAAAGGCATTACATTCTAGTAGAAAGTGCCCCAAGGACATGTGAAGGCAATTTTTTCTTGATCTTTAGGTTCTATCTTTATTTGATTATACCCTAAAAATCCATCCATAAGTGATAACATTTCGTGTCTAGCAGTCAAGTCTACGATGATGTCAATGTTTGGTAGAGGAAAATCATCTTTTGGGCAGGCTTTGTTAAGATCCATGAAGTTTATACATATCCTGATGCTTTTGTTTGGTTTTGAGACTAGCACAATATTTGATATCCACTCAGCATAGTCAATAGGTCTGATAAATCCCACATCCAATAGCTTCTTTAATTTGGCTTTTACCAAGAGGGCGATATGAGGGTGTATTTTTCTCAACTTTTTCTTTCCTAGTTTTACACCAGGTGGTAGTGATAAATGACGCATGATGAGTTATGGATCTATGTCTAGCACATCAGCATAAGACCAAGCAAAGTTTATCTGCCTCTCTTTAAATAATTTAGTGAAACTAGGTTTTTCCTCCTCTATCATAGATGTCGCTAGATGCAGGGTCTTCATTGTTTCATTTGTGCCAACATTGATAGAATCTATAGGCTCAATCAGCACTGATGATCTCTCCTGATAGTGCTTGGGGAGAGTGTCAAGTCTTCCATCTCTCAATGCCTCGGAGAGGGTTTCACCTTGAGATTTGCTCTATATTTTTACTTTTTCTAGATCTAATAGTGTCATTGAATGGTTTTCACCATTAGATCTACTTTTGGTATTCATTTTGCAGCTAGAAGATTTTTTACTCCCCTTGTCTAAAGTTTCGTTATGAGATTCAATGATGGAACATGTTTCAGGATTATCAGAATAGAGGAAGTTAACGATGGCATCATCATTCAGAAAGGTGGGTAGATCAAACAACTCAGATTGGTCCTAGTCAATCAATTCAGGGTGTACTAATGGCATGGAATCGTCAGATTGGATGAGGTTAGAAGGGGTAAGCATCATGATGGAAATGTCGTTAGAATGTCCAATGGAAATATCGAGGTCTAAGATGTTACTCTCTTCCAAAGTATCTATGTCGCTAGAAGAATGATCATCTTCACTTGATTCATCAATATTTTGTGCTCCAATTTCAAGTGGTTTATAACTCGAGCTCTATCCCTTCGTACATGTTGGTGTATACCTTTGTACCACATCAATCTTCTTATCATGACAAGAATCTTCAAAGAGGGAATCCCATTCATATTCATTGGAGTTTGTTTCAGAACTATCTCTCAATTGAAGGATTCTCTCGACAACTTGTTGTCTAGTTTCTTCTTTTGCTTCTTCCCTGCATCCTAGTCTCGTCTTGTCCTTAGAATTCATTGTGATGGGTTGTATTGGTTCTATGATGCCATCTTTTCTTTTACCAATAGGACCTTTTCCCTCATATCCCATCTTTTCCAGGATTGTCTTGCTTTGCCATACTATTCTGTTAGTACATTTGAAGTGGATGCTTGTGATTTCTCTTCATCCTTGTACAACCAATTAAAAACCTCCTTGTCTTCTAATTCGTCCACTAAGGTGCTTGCTCTTACAAATTTTCCATCAAAGAGTGTGCTTGGTTGTGATGATTGTTGTCTTGATGTTGATGGCTGTCCATATGACTTAGGAGAAGATGAAAGTTGTGATAAAGACAAGGATTGCTCAAATGAGTATTCCCCCATGCCTTTATCTTTCAATTGGATCTTTTCAACCCGTTTTCATAAGGCATTGAGTTGATTTTTGTGATTCGATGGAGTAGACTCACTAATACCCTCATCTTTTGATTGGTCCTTTTTCTCCACCCACTTTGACAAGGCATTTAGTTGATTTTCACTGTTGGATGAACCAAGAGTTGTAGCTTCCCTATTGTGTGGCACAAAAGTGTCTTGGTTTGTTCTAAGTGTGTTGCAGTATTGGGGGTTGTTGGAATCAGCAGCAATAGTGAAATCTTGTCCATTAAAAGTAAATTTCAAACATTGGCGACATGTAGATGGTACAACTTGCATCTCATGGATCTACGGATGTCGCAAGAGTATGTTGTATGTCAATTCTTTGTCGAACACTTGGCATACTATATCTTTGACAACTAGTCCTACTTGAATTGGTAGGACAATTAATCCTTGGGAGGATATTTCTTCATCATCATATGTTTTTATTATGATTTTCCTTCTAGGATCGATAGCATTTTTAGAATATCCGAGTGCATAGACAAGTTTTAGAGTGCAAATATTTAAGCTAGTTCCTCCATCTATTAAAACACATTTTACACTGTGTTTGTGGATTAAGACCTTGATGTGGAGAGCAACGTTGTGCAGATGGGTTATGGATACATCATCATGTTCAGAAAATGATAGGAAGTGTTGTGCAATCAAATGTCCCACCATAGTATGAAATTGGAAAACTTCTAGATTGTTTGATACCGTAGTGGTGACTAGAGCTTGTTCTAAGATTTCCTTGTGAGTGGGTTAAATCTTGAGAAGCTCTAATATGGATATTTGAGCGGGTATCTTCTGCAACTGGTCAACAATGTTGAATTGAGTTATAGGGACAACAATAGTTTCTTTGGAAGTGGAAGGGGTAGCTCCTTTCAATGTTACCTTGGCTTGTCCTCTTGTGATTGCATTGATTGATGAATTGTCTTGTTTTTCTTTGATTTTAATGTCATTGATTTGGTTGTCATTTGCAGTAATGTTGGTGATCAAATTTATTGGCACAAGGTCATTGATTTGATGTGAGGTAGTGTTGATATCATGGTGATGATTTTTAGTTGTAGCAATGTTTCTTTGGTTCCTGATTTCAATGTTTTTGGTTTGATGTTCAACCACCTCAACACAATCAATGGTAGTGTCATAAATATAGTTTAGGTTTTTTCCCTTGGTATTTTATGATGACTCCCCCTTTCATAGTTGGGTAGAGGGTTCTTGAATGCTCCATGATCGTTGTTTATTTGGATTCCTTCTACAAATATCGTCTTGTTGTCAATCAAGTCTTGTATCAAGTGATTCAATTGCATGTAGTCATTGGTTTTATGTCCTTTGTTTTGATGAAAGTTACATAAATGTGCATCATTCCACCATGGAAGCTTAACTTGTGGCTCTCAATTTCTTTCCTCTGGTAATGTTATGACTTTAGCTTCAAGAAGTTCCTTTAATGTTGATTTTGATGATTGTCCCAAAGTTGTGAACCTTCTTCAATTTGAGGATGTTCGATATGATGGTGTTCTTGATCCAGCATTACCTTGATTGTTGCTTTGGTTGACATTTTGGTTGTTGTTTTGGTTGTTGGGTGGATTATTGTTTTGGTTAGTTTTGGTGGCCACTGCTGTCAAGTTGAATACAGGTTTTGTATTTTGGTTTTCAACTATGCCATCATTATTATCCACGTTCTTGTTTCATTGCCAAAACTTTAGTTTGTCACCATTGTTGTAGTTGTTAGAGTATTTTGATGTGGTGTTGTCATTGTAAATTTTTATGACTCCTCTTTTGACCAAAGCTTCTTCGATTTTAATCCCATTTTCAATCAATTTTTTGAATGTGGGTGGACATTGCAATTCCAATCTATAGCTCATCTCGTCATTTAGGTTATCAATAAATATTTCCATCTTTTCTTTTTTCAAGTATGGGATGAGAATATCTTGCAAATAACCTTCTCTATTTTTGCAAAAACACAAGGAACGATTCACCCTTTTTTGTTTCAAGTTGCAAAGGTCCTTCATTGTTATGCCATGTTGAATGTTATAAGAATATTGAGTGATGAATTTGTTGACCAATTCTTCAAAGGTTTTGATTGATGGTGCAATTTTGGAAAATCATTCAAGGCACTATCCACCTAAGCTTTGCAGAAATAGTCTCATCAAGTAAGTTTCTTCATATGCAAATTCAAGACTCGTGGTTCTAAATTCCCTCACATGATCAGTTGGATTTGTTTTCCCATTGTATTTTTCATACTTTGGGAAAAGGGATTACATGGATATCTTGATCAAAAGGATATGGACAAATTTCTTAGATCAAGTATCGTTTTGAGGTTCCCCTTTGCAAGTCAAGAATTTGTTGTTGAAGGTTCTTCATTTGATGAGGTAGGGAAACCACTTGTTCTAGATCATTTTCAAACTTTTTGGGAGGTGCTTTCAATTGATTCACATCAAAATCATCATGAAATTTTACACCTTGTTTAGCTAGCATAAGGAGGTGTTTTTCCCCATTTCTTTTAAAAATATTTTCTAAGCATTTGTGGAAGTTTGGATCTTGTTTAGAATTTTGGATATCTTCCTCAGTTATTTCTTCCCCTTCATTGTTGTGGATTCCATGGAAAGGATTTTCTTCAGCTTTAGCCATGGTGTTTTGTGTTTCACCATTTCAAATTTAAGTGTTTTGAGTCTCAATGTTTGGAGTTTCAACACTATGAGTCCCAATGTTTTGTGTTTCGATGTTTTGTGTTTCTAGTTCTTTTTCCTTGAGTTTATGCTTTTGTAATCTTGGTTGGATAGGCATACAAGTGTTATAATTTGACTAGACTTTGATCTTTGTTTGGAATAGTGCCAAGGATTACAACGAAGTCTAATAGAATGACAAATTCTATTGATGAGACTAAGTTTAATTTGGTTTTACGTCTTTGTTTCGTGATGAAAGGTTGATAAATCTTGATGATGAAACTAGGCAAGTAACAATCAAAGATATGATAAGTTTGATGATTTAGGAACTTTGAGATGTTTAGATCTAGGTTTAGATTGGAGAATTCCACTTGAAGAGGTCAGTTTTAACAAGTTTAGACTCTGTTATACTTGAGGAATGATTCTGGATTGGAAAATATTTTGAATTCTAGTTCAAACTATGAAATAGGGAACAAATTCAACTCTCGGGTTTTGCATTTAATGGATGCACTAAAACAGAGCCTGAATGCACTAAAATATTTGAAAGACACACTAAAATAAATGATGTATGCACCAAAAAATTTGCACAAATGCGCTATAATATTGATTGGATGTGCTAGAACAGAGGGTCGATGCACTAAAATATGCATTGTATGCACTATAACAAAGGGTAAATGTGTTGGTATATTGCATGGATGTGCTATAAGACTGCCTAGATGCGCTAAAATAGAGAATTAATGTGTTGGAAGATTGTACGAATGTGCTATAAGATTGATTGCATGTACTAAAATAGAGGGTATATGTGCTAAAAGATTGCACAGACATGCTATAAAATTGATTGGATGCACTAGAATAGAGGACAAATGCGCTATTCTAGAAAATTTCAATATTTTTGGCAGTCTGACTAATTTTTAATCCATGAATTTGAATGTTACCAAGGTGTAATTTGTTGAACAATGGATTTTGCTTGGTTTCTAGCTTGTAATTTGCAAGAATTAAGCCTTCAAATGGATGATTTTTGAATCAAGGTTTTCACTTCCATTGTGTGATGTTTTGTTTGAAAACACATTGGTAAAACACATCAAACATGTACAACCTAAGGCTGTGTAGGACAAAATTCACTGGATTCCCACTTGGATTTTTCTCCAGCTGCGCCTACTTTTAGCAGATGATTAGATGCTTGACCCCACTAGCTCCCCTCCATGACACTCACTTCTCAAGGCATCCAAGCATTGAAATACCCATGAATCTCCCATGGCATACTTCTCATCTCTACTAAAAGCTACAAAAATGTGGGACAACTTCAGAATGACCGTTCTTGTGCTAGTAAATAGAATAAGAATTTTGGCCTTCTAAACAAGAGGCTCTAGTATAGGCATTTTTTTCATGGGGGATCATCCATACGGCAAGAGACCATTGCTAACCTTCTTGTCAGAATAATCCTCGTGATACTTGAACTTTCCTCAAGTACACACATTTATATCCCAGTTGGAAGTCGCTTGGATTTAGCATGTTACCGGTTGGGTCGTTCCCTTGGGTGATTAATTTTTCCCACAAGGTAGGCCCTCTATGGATAAATAAAAAAAAAAGTGAATGGTTCCAGCTTTCTGGTCACCCAATTAAGGGGAGAGCATATGCCTACCATTCATCAAGCACAGAATGGCAGTGTTCTTTAACCTTCTAATTCTAGATTATCTTAATCAAAAGAAAGCATTAAATAACTCCATCCCTGCATAAATCATCAGTAGTTTGATAAGATTGTCTTTGACCAACGTATAAAGTACCTGCAAGCAAAAAACACCAATTAGTTCTCAAATTTTTAAAATTTTATAGATTTAAACAGATGCACTAAACAGTCATCCAATGCACTAAAATATCATTCCAATGCTCTAAAACAACTACTTTATGTTCTAAAATAGCATATATATGCACTAAAAGAACTGATGAATGCACTAAAAGAAGTAATGAATGTGCTAAAGTATTAACTGAAAGTGCTAAAAGAATCCTTGAATGAGCTAAAACATTTGTTGGATGCACTGAAAGAAATATCGTATGTGCTGAAATAGACCCCAGATGCACTGAAAGAGTTGTCGTATGTGCCAAAATAGAAGTCGTATGCATCGAAATAGACCTCAGATGTGTTGAAAGAGTTGTCGTATGCACCAAAAGAACTCATGGTTGCGCTAAAATGTCATGTCCAGCCTATTAAAAAATAACTTTTCCAAAGAATTGTTAAAAATGGGGTCTAGCCCAATGGTGGGTGCCAATTTATGTGTGTGAAATGTGGGAGAGTTAGTAAATCAACACAAACACCAACATGAGACATATTATATTAGAGATTTAACCAATAAAACTGAATCAAATTGAAACAAGATTAAATTCCTAAAAACATTCCATTATTCTCTATTCTCAAGGATTTATTAAACCATATTGTCTCTCATATTTTGTATATGCACTATGGTTGTGAAAATGACAACTTGAGAAATCAGATGCTATTCAAAATGCAAGAAATCTAAGTGAAGAAAGTCATGATGCTATGATAATGGAGATACAAAAAAATGGATAATGATGTTAGATTATGTGATATAAATGTTGTGATAAGAAGTTAAAATGATTTTTCATATGCTCAAATGACCATTGATATGAAAACTAAAATGCAACTATAAAGCAAGACATGAAATAAAATGCAACTATAAAGCAAAACACAATTCTAAGTTAACATGATGCTACAATGTAAACTTGTTAAAATGCTAAACAATGCTAACTCTAAGCTCAAAATGCTCCAATGCTCCAAGCTATTCCTGCATAATAACTCTACTCAAATGTGGTATGCAAAATACTATGGAAAAGGGTTGTATTTATAGGCTTTTCCAAGCATCTTGTGATGTGGCAGTGATCGACGATCCAGATTCAAACAAGAGGGATGAATGGTGGAGATGGAAAGAATCAAGAAGGATGTTCCCTTGACCAAAGAAAACATGCCAAATGGATGGGGGAATCAAGTGTGAGAAAAAGACCATGTGTTCAAAGTTTGTTCAAGAAGTTTTTGAGGAATAAGCCATGTGTTTAAAAGTTTGTTGAAGATAATTCTAATTTAAAAATTAGAATTTTTTAATTTCATGTGACCTTGGTGAGGTGGCATGAAAATTTGTAGACATGTGCTTGAATTCCAAATTTGGGATTAGTGAAAATTAATTAAATACAACAAAATATAGAAATTCGTTTATTTAATTAAATTAGAGGAATGTGATTTTATATTTGGAGAATTAGAAGATATGAACTATACAAACAAATTGAGAATTTATTCATAAGTAGTTGAAATATTAACTAAATAAATAGTATTTAATTAATTAAATGTCTTGACCGATTTTAGGTGTATACACCACAAAATCAAGAAAACTTAATAAAAAATAATGAAGTTGTAGGGAAATGAAGTTCCTATCAAAGACTAGTAGAATAGATTTGGTTTTGTTTGAATTGTTTGCAGAAACATACCATTTGCAATAAAAGGAGCTAAGTGTAATTCTTTACAATGAAAATATATTACTAATTATTAATATAAATGTAGCAAGTATTCTATGGGTAAGTGCTAAAATAGTCCATTTGACAAGAGCCAAAAGTCTCGAAATGGCAAGGTGCAGTTGTGATACAAAATTCCACAAGGTGCATAAGTTCACTTTTGAAGATAAAATCTCTATTTTGGTTGTGCATATGCAAATTCAAAACCCACATATCTTGATCTAATGGGAATTTCTACAAAAATTCACTTGTAGATAGTAATTCCATAGATGTAGATGGAAGATGAAATTTCATAATGGAGTAGATGAAGGTGAAACTCATGCAAGGGCCTTTTTGTGGAAAAAGGTTAAGTGAACCTAACATTGTAAGGTGTAGATGCATACATATTTCCTAGAACATGTGGATGAAAAGCGAATTTCTATGAGAACTAACGAATGGAGGAAAAGTATAGTGATAAGGAAGATAGTTATCCTGAAAGATCTAACTATTTTGTAAGTATAGTTGAACATTGATCCCTCTATAATGAGGAAGATAGGTCCATCTAACTTGCATTTGTGAGGAATGTCAAGCCATCTGAACCTAAAGTACTTGATGGGGTTTCTACCTCATAACATGTGCTTGAACATTTGATAATCTATCAAATTTAATCATATATTTTGATAGATAACTCGTTAGTTGAATATATCAAATTTAATCATCTATTTTGATTAGATTAAAATCGGGAAGGGCTCATACCCTTATAAAGTAGTCATAAAGGCCAAATAGGGGAGGTCACAAGACATGAAGCACCCTAAAAGGAAAAGAAAAGAAGCAACATAGAGACCAAAAAAAGTAGAAAAAAAAAACACAGGGGAGAACCACCCAAGAACCAGACTAGCTACTAGTTTCCCAAAATCTCAAGGCTATTAATGGCCTACCATTCATTTTTCATAGATTACAATTTTTCTTCAAAGGACAAGGTCTTCTTTTTCATAGGTTGGACCTCCTAAGTATTAGTTGTTGTAGTCTTTCCCTTCTTTGAATGCATATCTTCTTGACATTCCTCCCTAGCCATTTTACCAAGATTATTGTGAGGCTCCTGTTGGAACACCTAAATGGTGACCACAGTGTTTTTCACCATTTCCTTATTGTATTCAAAAATTTCTTGCAAACACTTGAGGGTTTTCTCTTGATTGCTATGCATGGTAGCCACCTCCTCCTGTAACTTTACTCTCTCCATAGTTATAACCACAATCTTCAGCACATCAACTTTATTTTCCTAATTGTCTCACTTATCAAAAGACTTGGCAAGGGAAGATGGAATGGCCTAATAGCCCTCGTCATCGTCACTCGACTATGTATCCTTGTGATTAAGAACCTTCTCTTCTAGATTTTGAATTTTTTCTTTAGTTGTGATTACTTGAGTGAACAACCATTTCAAAATTTCATTCTAGACATTCACAACCTTGCTTAGGTCATTAATTTTAATTTTTTGGGGGGGACAACTGGCACAAACAACAACATCCAACTCGAGGTCTTCAAGGGAATTATCCAAGTTAACACAAAGGGTGGGGAAATCTGAGGGCTAGAAGCGTTTGTAGATAGGGGAGACTTGGAGGCTTTAGAAAAGTCTTAATGAACAAGGGAGCTAGCGAAGGAATCTTCTGGTGAAAGGTTACAGGATTCATCATTAGAATTATTTGAGAAATTTTTGAGTGGGGTCTGAAAATGAAATACTTTTTTTAGAACCCGAAGTGGGGACCTCAAAAGTAGGTGATTTACCAAAGCTAGTACTATGTGGTTTCTAGACCAAATATCTTCATCGAAGGGTAGGGCTATCTTATCATAAATGGTAGATGTGTGAAGGACCACGGTTAGTCCATGGATGGTGGAAAAGCACTTGAGTAATGCTTCTCCTCTCAATCGGCAAGCTAGGATTTGAAAGGGGGTTTCCTGGATCATTTATATTTCTAGTGCAATGGAGCTCAAATGAGCTATGTATGTAACTTGTATCTATTTTTTGAAATATGTAAAATGTATTTTATAATTGGATTATGAAATCATTGCTTTAGAAATATTGTATGAATTGTTGAATGAAATGAGAAAGATATTTTGTTGCTATCATGTGTGCATTTTATCTTATATTGGAAAGAAATTTTTTTATTGTTATGTGGATTGTTTTAGATTAAATTTTCTTGTGGTAAATCATAGGAAAATTACTGTGTAGAGCAAGGGGCATGTTACAGTTTGTATACTCACTATTTTCATATAATTCAAAGTTGAAAATGAAGGCATAGTTGGGTTTGTCTCCATAATTGCATTTTCTTCCATATTCACCATTTCCACATTTGCATCATCTGCATTCATCTCATCCTTCATGGTTTCCTCTTCAAGATTCATTGGACTAGATGCTTCCAAATTTTTCATTTGGCAAATCGTTGTTCTACCTCGTTGTCTTTTTGCCTCCATTTCTCTATTTTCTTCATTTTCTTCAGGTGTCATTAACTTTCTACATTTTTTTCTTTGCCTTTTCTTTGATCCCATGTTAACCAAAACCTCTTGATAAAAAAAAAAATGATTCTTAACCTATTTTCCAATTTCTACCTCCTTCAAATTTTGAAATAAAACTATGTATGGAGATCCTTTATTCTATAAACTTTAAAGTATAAAAAAACATGAATACATCAAAAATACCTCATTCTTCAAATCTTCTTGAGAAAAGTCCTTGTACTTGATTCCACTTGAACAAAAAATTCAACTTGCAATTGTCTCCTTCAAAAATTTGAATAGAATATGACCTATTAAGAGATTGCACAAGACAAAATTGAATTAAAAATTGCAAAAAAATTGTGTTGTTTGTTTGTACTATAGAAATGGAATGTTGTAGAAATAATGTGTTGAGTCAATTATTTCCAAATTGGGAAAAAAAATATATCATAAATTCATACCCATTTAGATATGGGTGCCTATTTATAAATGAGTACCCATTCCTAATTTGAAATGGGAAAATTAGGAACAGATACCTATTATAAAATAGGGACTTGTTTCTATTTCGGACGAGCACACATTTTATAACAAGTACGCATATTTTAAAGCTAGAATCTCGAAACCACTTTACTCTTAGGTTTAAGGCTTGGGAAAGGTTTGGCAACCCAACCCTTAGCCTTTGACCTGCAACTAAAAAACTAAGGTAGTTTCAAGAGAAATATCCTTTGGCAATATAACTAATGGACTTTTTTTCAAAATTAATCTATGAAATTTAAACCCATTATAGATCATGATGTCTAATTTTCAAATATACATATTTTTAAAATATTGGATTATGTTAAATTCTATTTTAATTTCTAAGCAAACTGGTCCATAGACTTGAAATATCAAGTTTTTTTGTTTTTAAATAACTTTTTTTTTTTTGCAAATATATATATATATATATGACATCAATCTTTAGACATTTCTCTACACAATGAAAATAATTCAAAAAATGTTTAGTTTAGGTCCAATTATGTTGTCTGTATATGTTGATTTTTATAAACAACAATTAGGGCCAATAAAAATTCAATAAAAAAAATATTCAGAAAAAAATTACAAAAAAATATCCTTATCAATATTTAGGTTGTTACATATCTTTCCCAAAAAGGAATTAGAAAAATAATTTTATTTAGGTCAAAAAGTGGTGTCTGTACACACACATGGTATGGTAAAAAAAGTGACTTTAAAAAGTGGTTTTTATACTTTCCTATTAAAATTTAATTTGTATCGTCTAGGTATTAGAATAAATTACATATTTGGAAACTAGATTCAAAATACTAAATTTCATATATTATTGCCTTTTTTAAGATTGAATGTGTAAGTGCTTCGAATATTTAGTCCAAGTGAACATGCAAATTCTAAAAACAACAAAAACACTTCCACTTTTTGAGCTTTTTTTGAACCCAACTTCTAACATCAACCCATTGTAATGAAAGTGATTAAGAATGGGAAAGAGGTGGGCATGGAAGCACTTAAACCTACCTTCCAAAGTAACATAACACATCAAAACTTCTATCAATCTACTCTAGATGCTCAGGAGGTTGTCTATATTGAACCCATTCTGCAGACAATTGATCTTTCCCCCCTTCTTCAAAAATATGTTTGTCTCCTTTTGATAATGACCTTTACACTTCCTAGGGAGAAAGGTCCCTTCCAAAGAGAGGTCAATTACCTCAGTAATAAGCTCCATATTAATAATGAGAGAGTATTTAAGGCAACAAATACATTGTTATCCTTCCAGGAAATGACAAATTCCATGGAGATGTTAGGATCATGCCCCAACATTCCCTCAACATAACTAGCTAGCTTGCCCCATTGAAGTATTGTCCAAACATCCTTATCCTTCTTCCAAACCTCACAGGATGTGGGCTCCTCTTGGACAAGATCACCACCCATCTCAATGAAGACTTCAGATAGGAGAAAAATAGGAATTCTATGGAATCACCAGGTAAAATTCATGAAAAAAGTTAGAGCTAATTTATGAAAATGCGGAAGGATCAATTGGATAATATTTTGTATGGATAATTGGAAAAGAATGGCTCGTTCATGGAGGTCCAACGGTCATATTCCTAACAGGGAACAAGCTTTGCATGATAGGGATCTGCGTCATTTTCAACACTATGATAGTAGGAATGCTTGTCATCAGGGGCCCATGAACAATCCTCAATGACATTAAAGACAACATACTAGCGAGGTTAGATACAAGTTTACAAAACCCAACTGGAAGCCCTTTCAGAAATCCTAGACAATTGGTGCATGGTAAACAACCTATTTTTGACTTATATGAAGATGATAGGGGCATTTTGAGAGATTCAGAAGAAATAAGGGTTGTCAGGAAGCCTTAGCACAACTCTCATTTTCTAAATAGCTTTTATGACAAATTAGAGGAATATTTTAAATCTCAAGTGAAGGGAAGCCACACAAACCCTTCTAGCACTTCCTTCAATCCAAAGTTTCCTTAGATCTCTAGGCAGCAATGTAGGGAAAAAGCCTATGAGAAAGAATTGACATTCTTGCAACGGTTATATCAAGAGGCAGAGGCATATTTAAAGTCAACTAGGCACAGGGGCTTTAAGGATGAGCAAGCCAAAGGTGAAAGACATCTACAATAGGTGGATAAGGGCTATAAGGACTGGCAACCCAAAAACCCACAGCCTCAAAATTAAGGCATAGCCCTGAACCCTAGTCATGTTCCAGAGAGGACTAACCCTAATCTGCAATGGAGATCAGTAGGGTCAAACGTTTTACCCCCCAAGACTACGAGGTAGCAACATGGCTCTCTTGCAAAGAATTATGGCGAACAAGGTGCTCCCTTCAATCCACAGTCAATTAACTCGAATCCCACCTGAAAGAGGGCTAATGAAGAAACTTAGCCTCAAAATCCCACATGAAAGAGGGCTAATGAAGAAACTCATCTTCAAATTGAGCAAAAGGCTAGAAAGGAGAAAAAATCTAAGAAAAAAAAGAAGAGGGACTCAAAGAAAAAAGGGTCAACCAAGAAAATTTGGAAGCGTATGGTGTCAAAGAAAGAAGAAGACCATTCATCTGATAGGACTAATCATTAGAAGGAAACATCTCATCCCCCTGGAGATCGGGATGTGATTAAAGTCACTTTTCCAGAGAGCATGCTTCATGCACAAATCCAAGATCTAAGGGATAAAGTGATAATATGTAAGTTTTGGAATATAAATCTACCTTTACCACAATTAAAAGAGCTGATTTATAATGATTGGGAGGGGGTGCAACAATTTTTTTATCTAAGCATTGATAAGGGAATATTTGTAGTCATTTTTTATAGTAAAATAAAAAAAGATTCTATATTTAGAATCAAATAATGGGTTTTTCAAGGGTCGACGTTATGCATGCAACCTTGGATTCCAAACCTTAACCCTAAAAATGCTTCATTTAGATTTGTTACCTTTTGGTTTCAAATGCCAGAGCTTCCTCTTGAATATAGGGAACTTAATCTGATTGAAACCATAGCCAATAATGTGGGAATTTTTCTCATGCATGATAAGGAGTTCTTCAAGAATCCTTTAAAACCCATTAGAACTTGTGCTCTCTTTGATATGAACAAAGAGTTTCCAACACATATTCAATTGGTCTCAAAGTTTGGCACTTGGCACCAAAAAATTGTTTGTGAAACTCCTAAAATTACATGCCCACATTGTCACATCATAGGGAACCCTCCTTCTCAATGCACGACAAGATCTTCACAAAAAATTAGTCATATGGTAAATTCTAAGAGTGATCCTTAGCATTGCAGTTAGGTTAATATGCCAGAACCTAACTCAGAAGTTCTCATTAACAAGGATCAAAGCAAGCAGGTAGAGTCAATTCAAGAGACCAATTCAAGACATAATATCATGCATAAGAGAAAATGGGATGAAGTCAGAGTAGAACTAGGGTTTCTCAAAAATTCAAAGGTAAGGAAAAATCTCGTATATCAGATTAAAGTGCCACAAAATGCATGGAATCTTATGGAAATATTTACCAATCTGTCACTTAGTCTTTATTTTTCAGAGGAAAAAGTAAGTTCAAAATTCCAACTTGATGAAATTGTAAAGAAGTTGTTGTTTCAAGGAATGAAGGATTACTTAGCCACCTGGTCCTTAAATGGCAATTCACAATAGAGTCAATTGATTACTCAAGAGGCGCCTTCCTCAAATGATCAAGATAAATGGATTGCATTCAATTCTAATAAGAAGGTAAATGATGTGGAACTTGAGTATCTAGAAAAAAAAATGTTGTTCCCAATTGGTTGAGATTTGTTTGAAGAAATTGCTATGGAAGAGGATTCCTGGGAATGCAGCACCCCACCATTTTTTCAAGGAGAACAAAAAGTGTACATAGTACAGGGGTATTTAGCAGAGTCTTTTAAAGCTTAAAGTTTTTTGGAGTCCTTTAGTCAAGAAACTAAGGAAGAGTTGCAGAGGGATAGTTTGTCAAAATCAAAAAGGACAAAGTCCACGGGATCATAATGCATCAAAACTCTCTCAATAGCACAATCTTCTTATCAACCTCTAGTGAAGAAATACCCAGGGAAAAGAGGTAGGAAATAACACCTCACAAAGATGGAGAAAATAGAGGCAGGAGTTTAGAAAACCATTTTGGAGTCCATTTCAAATAAGCATCCGAGGAGAACTTGTTTATGTCCTCGGGTAAAATAGGATCACTTCATGGAATGTCAGAGGCATTAATGCCCATGACAAGTGTGTGTGTATCAAGCAACTGATAGATGCTTGTGGATTAGACATTTTCCTTTTAAAAGAAGCAAAATCTACATTCAAATCTTCAATAAAAAAGTTGGCCAGATGGGAATCAACACACTCACCAACTCAAGGTGCTTCAGGAGGCTTAGTCATCTTGTGGAACTCAAAGCTGGTAAATGTTAAATCACACAAAAATGAGATTTGTTGGCAACTTGCATAAGTGACAAATTTTGATCTTCATTTTTGGCTTATAAATGTATATGGTCCAACATTGACCATTGAAAAGAAGAACCTATGGGATGAGCTTACTAGAAAAATTGGCCTAATCCATAGTGGAAAAATTATACTAGTACTAGTAGGATACTTTAATGCAATAACATCTCTTCAAGAAAAGTGAGGAGGAATATGCCCACCCCAAAAGCTCATGTCATATTTCAATTAGTTTATAACTTCAAATCTTTAAGGGATATCCAACCAATTCAAGCAGTTTCACATGGACCAATAAAAGGAAGGGATTTCTCCAAATTGTAGAAAGGCTAGACAAATTTTTGGTTTCTTCTAATTGGTTTCTTTCAGCACACAATCTAATTTCTGAAATTCTTCCTTATCCTGGTTCGGATCATTATGCAATTTGTTTGTCTATTGCAAACATATCTACCCCCAAAGCAAAATCCTCTTTTAAGTTCGAAAGTATGTGGTTTAGGCATCCTCAGTTTATGGATCTTCTAAAGCAATGGTGGGTAAATGCTCCACATGAATAGGGCACCAAAATGTTCCAGTTCCATAAAAAGTTGAAGTTTGTGAAGCATCAAGTTAGTGTTTGGAATAAACAAGTTTTTAAAAACATTTTCCAACAAAAAGACGTAGTGTTTAAAGAATTAATAGTAATACATGAGAATATAATTCAAAATGGACTCGATGTTGTTTTATATGACAAACAGAAAAATCTACAAGAAGAATGGGAAGAATTATGTATGAGAGAAGAAGCTTATTGGAGACAAAAGTCTCGTGAATTATGGCTAAAAGAGGGAGATCACAACAATAAAAAATTTCATGCCTCTACTCAGATAAAAAAGGCAACAAAGTCAATTCATTCAATTCAAGAGTTATGTTCAGGTAATTGGCTCACAAAGGAAGCATATATTAACAATGAAGGTGTGAAGTTATTTTTAGAACACCTCTCTACTCTTCCAATCATAGATGCCAATAGAATAAATGACCAACAAGAGTTGTTAAGCACAATACCACGCCTTAGTAGCACTGAAGATAATAATATGCTTATGAAGCCTTTCACTATGGAGGAGCTGAAATCGGTAGTATTCTCACTTCCTCCTGATAAGGCTCCTGGCCCGAATGGGTTCACAACCTTATTCTTGCAAAAATGTTGGGATTTTTTTATGTTTTGAGCTTCTTTGGGAACTTGAGGAGTCTCAAAGAACATGTTTCATGTATAGGAAATTTAATGTAACCAATATTGCAATTTTTCCAAAAGTCAAAGAGCCTAAAACATTTGTTGATTTTAGGCCCATCTCCATATGCAATACAATTTACAAAATATTCACAAAAGCCATTTACATGAGAATGCAACCACTTATTCCAAGGATTACATCCCAAGAGCAAGGTGGCTTTGTCCCAAGAAGGGAAACATATGAAGGGCAATTTTTGTGCATGAAGTTCTACACACAATCTCAACTTCAAAGTTTCCCTCTTTCATAGTTAAGCTAGACATGATGAAAGCCTATGATAAGGTTGATTGATAGTTTCTCAATAAGGTTCTGAATTTTTTTGGCTTTTTCTCTCATTGGTGTAGGTGGATAATACCTTTTCTATCTAGAGCTAAGTTCGTAGTGATCATAAATGGTAATCCAACAAGTTTTCTTAGTACTTCTCAAGGGGTCAGACAAGGTGATCCACTTTCAACATTTCTTTTTATTGTTATGGCAGAAGCTTTAAGTCGATTCATCCTATTGACCCATAGTGAAGGCTTATGGAATGGATTGCAAATATAAAATTCAAATATATTAGTTATGCACTCCCTTTTCACTGATGATACTCTTCTTTTCAATAAATCAACATTTCCTAAAGCTAAGCAGGTGAAAGAGGTAATTGATAAATATTCATCAGCATCTGGTCAAAAAATTAATTCAGCGAAGTCTAAGATTTACATTTTAAATAATTTTGACGATTTGAAGAAGGAAATTCTGAAGGTTTTGGGATTTCAAGAAGCGAAATTACCATGCACCTACCTTGGGGTACTATTTTTTAAAGGCTCATGTTAGCTCTCAAAAACGCAAGTTTTAACCACAAAAGGTTGCCAAGCTTTCACAACATTTCAGGGTAACAAAACAAGGTTTGAAACAATCAAACCTTCTACTCTTTAGGTGTTGCAAGACCAAGGCGGGTGTACCTCTCTAAATAATACAGACTTAACTTGCAATCAATCCACTTACAACACTTGTTCACAATGGCACATGGGAGTGAACATATGAAATTCAATTTGAAAACAGTGACAATATTCTTCTCTAAGTCCTAAATACTCAATTAAAAGTAACATAATGAGTTTATAATGATGAGGTGCAGAGACTAGTGCCTTGTTGGGTATACGGAGTCAAATGAGATCAAGATAAGCAACACTTTCTGGAGAAGACACAAATTATCTGGCATATACTTTGTTTACAACTTGTATAAACATGCAACCATGTAACTACTAAGTTCTACTTCAATAATCCAAAATGAGTTTCTTTGATTACTGTGATCAATAAGAGGATTTAATCTTTGCTTGAAAGAACTAGTTGATTGATCACACAAATACAGCAAATGTGTATCGATAAATCAAACATAAACTTGCTATGTTAATTTAAACAACTAGAAAAATCATTCATGGAGACAACTTAGCAGTATTTTTCATTTCAATTCAACAGATAATTGACACCAGAGAAAATGCAGCAACATCAACTGAATCTCATAAATACCTCCATTGTGAAAATCACGCAACAATAGCCTCTGGTTTGATAATTTTATTCTACTGTATCTATTTTGCAGTCAATCAAAAATCTCATGTTCGGTCCTTATTAACAACTACAACATGCTTACAAAATAAAATATTATGTTGGCCTCCACAAGATTCGGGCTCCAATCGAGCTGGCAGGCGACAGTCTTCAAGTGTATTCATGTCGGCCTCAGCATTCTGAAATTTTGTTTTCACCAGTGAGCAGTCGGCGAGACATCCATATCATCCTACCGAAGGAAATTCATTCGCTTATCGCTCTGCTTGCATCCCTGTTTTAATCGCATTCACCGTAGCTACCCGTTAGTCATATCGAGATCGAATAATGTTCCTTTTTTTGCACTCTGCTTCGCTATAACTCATAGGTATCACGGAGACCTCACACAGAATGTATTACGTTTCACCGAGAGCCCATACTATTTTCACAGTCACCAAGACATAGGGAGAGTCATATTGAAAAGCATACATGTTTTGTCCACTATCGTCATGACCACATGACTTCAGAGAGACCTCATATAGATTGGAACTTGTTTTTCTAAAGATATTCACTTACATTAAGTCACTGAGACACGAGAAAAGTTCACACCAAAAAACTCCCCTTGTTCTATTCACTGTCGCCATAGCTCATCCGGGTCGGTAAGAGGTCACATAGATCATTTTAAGTTTCACCGAGAGCCTACATCCAACTTCATGTCGCTGTGACCAGACCATCATTACGCTGAACACAAGAAGTATCACCATAGCCCATTGCTCTCGGGGAGACCAAATACCGAAACACATAAGTCATAACGAGCCACTCCTAACTCCATTCAACTTTGCCAAGACCACAAGATTCTCTCACCGAAAGGACACCCAACGTGCTCGCCAAGACCCAAGCCTTTCGCCATGACCTCCTGCCACAAACACATGCCTTTGCTGATGTCCTATGTCACTGAGATAGATATAAAGTTCTGTCGAAAGTATATTCAAAGACAAACTATGTGTAAGGTCAGCGAGACCGAAGGTCACTCACCAAGACCTTACAATGATAGCCATATCTCCCACCGAGCCACTCCATCCACTGTCAGTTGGTAAAACAAAATGAAATTGCCAGGACATGATGCTGATACCCCAGACCTCTGCCGATATACCCCATCCACAGTTGCTAGTCGTTGTGACAATAAGAATGTCCTGCCGACCACCTGAAATAGAAGAATTTAACAGAAAAAACATAGTGGGTTGGGGAGACAAATGGGGACCTATGTCGATACATTCCAAAGTGTAAAAAATGCAAATGTGGATGAAATATATGGGGCAGAAAGGGTAGAATGTGGATAAAGCACCTTGAAAATAGTGGAAATGTGGCTTAGGTAAATATCACATAGAGACTCAGGGGATATGAGGATATGAAAAATAATCATTAGATTTTGATAGTTTCAACAGCTCCAATAAAGCATTTTTTTGGATAAGGTAATAAACAGGCTTAAATCAAGAATTTTGATTTGGAAAGCTAGATGGCTTTCTTTGTCAGGCGGGATTCTTCTAATTAAATCAGTATTAGCCTCAATTCCAAATTATTTTCTATTTGTCATTAAAGCTCCTGCATCAATAATTTTTCAAATTGAAAAGATAATAAGATGTTTCCTTTGGAAAGGTAACATTGATGACAAGAAAAAAATACCTCTAATTTCGCTTGAAGGCTTGTCAAAAGTTCAGAATCAGGGGGGGTTGTAGTACAAAATCTCTCATTGAGAAATAAAGCATTTGGGGCCAAACTTGCATGGAAAATGTATTCCAACTTAGAGGCCAAATGGTCTAGGATAATGCAAGTCAAATAATTAGATAATGATAATCCCGGACAAGAATTCTAACTGTGGCAGACCCCCCAAAAGGATCTTCTATTTGGAATTTCATTGTAAATAGCAGAAGTCTCATATTAAAATATACATCATGGGAGGTAAATGATGGGCAGAGTGTTAATTTTTGGGTAGACTCGTGGAATGGAAAGCCTCCTCTAGAAAAAAATCAGGAGCTTCATGTGGGAAGCACATCTTTATCTGAAGCTTGGGGTTCAATTTTTTTAGATTATGTTCACTCTTCCAATCCTTGTACTGGGAAAGTACTGTGGAAAAAACCCCCATCTAGCCTCATTTCCTCACAATAGTCTGATATGTTTTATAACGTCATGAAAGAAAGAATAGTGTACTTATCTTCAAAGCCAGATAAAGTAATATGGGAAGCTTCAAAGTTTGTCTCTTATTCTGTTAAGGAACGATATACACTTCTAAGTTAGTCAAAGCACTCCTTGTAGCCTCAACATGCATTTTCCTTTTGTTGAAACAACAAAGTCTTGCCCAAGGCGGGTAGTTTTGCATGGCTTTCCATTTAGAAAAGAGTCCTAACAAGTGATTTTTTGGTCAAGTTTAAAATTGCAGATCCTTTTAAGTTCCCATTATGTGATCAAGAGTTTGAAACAACTGATTATTTATTTCTTTAGTGTAATTTTTCTAGTCAGTGTTGGGATTTCATTAAAATCAAGTTAGACCTTAATATGTCTCTCCCAAACTCAATTTGGGATCTTTTTTAGAGTTGGCCACTACTTTACCAATCTTCTTTTTCTCATGTATCAGGCATATTATTCCAGTGATTGTGGTATGGAATATCTAGTGGGAAAGAAACATGAGAATCTTTAGGAAAATAAAATCACCAGTAGAGCTAACATTGGTCAAAATAGAAAAATCAATATCATAAGGGGTAAACTCTTGTGTTCAGAAGGAGAAAACCACAAATTCATCATTCACAAGTTGGGACAATTTCATCCTATCGAACTGGAAGAATATAAAGCTTCCATTTGATGGCAGTCTTCTTAAAAATCGTTCCAACAAAGTTGATATGAGTCTAGTCAAATGGATCTCACCTCAAGAAGGTTTTGCCAAATTAAATTTTGATGGAGCATCTAAAAGTGAATCACGAAAATTAGGAGCAGGTATTTGTATTAGGAACTCGTCAAGGGATCTATTAGCAGATTATTCATTGCATTTAACTCATTTTACAAATAACACCGTGAAAGCACAAGCATTATTATTAGGGTTGGAAGTGGCATCTCAGTTGGGGATCTCAAATATTCATATTGAAGGTGACTCTATTATAGTTATAAATGCATGCAGACTAAGAAATATTCAAAATTGGAATTTGAATTATATTTTACAAAAATCATGGGCTCTTATTGACAAATTTAATGCCTTCATAATCACCCACACTTATAGGGAAGGTAACGGAATTGCATATTTTCTTGCAAACCTAGGTTGTGAGGAAATAGAGATAAAAGCATTACATGATTTAAGGGAGCTAAATGCTTTTCCTCTATTGATTGATCTAATCAAACAAGAAGCTAATGGTAATGTATGAGGAAAGCTTGCATCACAATTTTGGTTACAAGTATCTCTTTGGTGTTGACATCATATGGAGAGACTACCACCATCGTCATCTTCTGTCACGTTAGCAATGATATGGAATTTAAATATATGCCTGGGGTCATTCGGGGTAATGATGGCTAATAAATTTATCTACATCATGCATCAACCTTTGAGGATGGCTTGCATCAGCTCCAAAAGACTAATTCTTATCACTTAATGATGTTGGATTATGTCCATTTATTCCATTTGTGTCGCATCATTCAAATTTGTTAGCAACAAATTTAGATATTATATCTCCTCATTGTACTACTTAATCATGTTTTTAAGTGCGAAGCTAGCCACCTCTCCTCTCGTCTTTGTTTAAGCACAAGCAAAATTTAAAGTTACAGAGGATTAATAAATGAACAATCCTTCACATTTCTTTTCATCATTTTTTGCATGCTTCCTAGGCGAAATATGATATTAAAAAGGCTCCAAAGGAATTTATTTTCACATCACAAATTGGCAAGTGAAGGGTTGTAGAAAGTGAAGTTGTTTGTAGAGGTTTGGAATAGGTTCTATGTCATTAAAGGTGCAGATAAATGGCTCTTCAACCATGGAATATGAGGGTGTCACTGCCGGTCAGGCCATGGAAGTGACTAGTGGAAGAATATATCATGCGAGATTCCCTTAAATCAATGTTTAAGATAGATAATGGAAGGGTTGAGGATTGCATTTGCATCATCTTGGGGCTTGAAGTCACTAGCCCGAGGGCACAATGAATCATCTTCCCTTCGCAGACAATGCACTTGTTTGAGTCATGCAACAATACAACTTCTTCTCTAGGGAAGGGTTTATTAGTGGTCTGTTCCCAAGGGCATACATCTAGAGGCAATTTTTTTTGAGATCTTTGTTGCTTTAATATTTTCTTTGCAATTCAACAATGACATCATTCTGTAGCGTGCACTAGGGAAAAACCATCGTTTCATTTTCTCTGTAATGGAACTTGAAATCAAGGAAAAGTATTTTTCCCTCGCATTTCTACGTGCGTTTGTTCCACCTCCTCCAAACAATGAGTTACATCTCAGCTTGCAATTTCGAGTAAATTCTCCAGTTCGAGGTCCGCTTCATGCTTCAAATGCTTCGAGCCAGTTTGCTAGTAGAGTTCAGGTGCATCAAAATATGGAGAATCCAAGTTTGGCTTCCTCTATTTAATTCAATAGAGCTCCAACTCATAGTAGAAGGGTGTTTGAGAGAGGGCTTCAACTGTCAGAGGGTTTAGAATTGCAGGATGAAAATTCTATTATGGGGGAGTTAATGAAATAGTAAAAATGGTCTTTGTAGGTTTTTTGTTCAAAATTACCAAGTATTTTTTGTATGTTGTAATGGGTTTATCTTCATAGTTTAGTCTTTGGGGAATTAATTTAGGGTTAAGATGGCCAAATTTTGAATTACCAGCATGCCTTGTCTTTGAGATACGTAATTAGGGTCAAGTTGGCTAAATTTTGAACTATCAACTCAATTTCTATATGCTACGAAATCAATCAAAACTGTACTCTTTTTGGGCAATAACTAGAGGTTTTCTTACTGGTTCCTTCCTGCTAGTATTCCCTTTAGAACTAGTTTTGGTATATATCTATTTATTTATAATAAAATATTATAGTGGATCACCACTTTTGTTTTAAAAAAAATTTATGAAAATGCAAAATGGGATGAAAAGATTTCCTTAAACACAATCCATGCTAGTTGTTAAAATGAATTGAAGAGGAATTCAGCTCAAACACAAAATTAGAGAAATTTAATCATTTGTTAAACTACATGAATTAAAAAATTTATGTTCCTATAAGACTCTTGTCATATTTATAATTAAAATCAACATAAGTTGCATAACTTAGAGAGATTTATGGATGTTGCGGGTGTTCGGAGTGGATTCAAGAATATTGTGAACATTCAAAAGATGAAGGGATGTATGGAAAGTTTTATGATAATGAGGGTAGATACTAGTAAGGAGTGAAGTTCCAAAATGAAAGACTCACAATAATTTAAAGGTGAAAGTGACGGTGATAAGAATCTGATACTATCATGGGTGAGTTTAAATCAAATCCATTTCTTAATCATAAAACTACTTCATTTTATTTTAAAAATTCAAGTAGGAAATGCCATCGCAAGGATTAGTGATTAGGAATTACATATTAATAATACAAAATATTTTAAAAACATTAAATGTAATGGATAATTCTAAACGGGTATCCATTTGTAACAAATATCTATTTCAAACGGATATTTGTTTTTTTTGACAAAAACTACAGCCTCAAGAACTCCCTCGGGATTTCCTTGGGATTTGGCTTGAAGGTGTCATACCTGTAAAGTCAACTACAAAAATGTGTTTAGAAATTCTCCTTAGTTTTCTAGAGTTCACCCTTGTGGCTGACAACTTTTTTTAACTGAATTTGATGAAATGAAAAGGGTTTATTAAAAAAAAATCAGATTTCCACCAATATAAGATATGTCTCATATTGAATTTAATACATAATTATTATTTATTTTCTACATGCATTATGACTAAAGTCCTAATTGATAGGCTAATTTAAAAAAAAAAACAAATTCTCAAATGATTTCACATTTTTTTGAATAAAAAAGATGCAATACATTTTGTGCTTCCGATACTATATAGGATTAAAAAAAATGAACTTCATAAATTTTTGACCAAGTTATGGTGGTCAGACAAACAATTTTTAATATTTTAAAAAGTTCTAATAAAAAATTCATAACTAATTATTTGCTTGCAAAAAAATTACAAAAAAATGTGGCACATTTAGGCATGTGTCTTCTACTTATATTGAAAGTTTAAAAAATAAAAATTCTTGTACTTAGGTTGGTCAGGGGTACACCTGTTTTTAATTTTTTTCCTAAAAATTTAGTACTACTGCACTAAAATTTCAATTTTTCACCAAATAAATTTACTCTTTTTAAAAAAGTGAATAGCATCTTAGAAACTACATTCAATTTCCTACAATTCTATTCTTACATATTTTTGAAATTATGTTAATAACCTATTCAAAATTTTATGTCAAATTGCCTAACTCTCTCATTTTCTAAATTTTCATTACCACTTAAGGGCCTAGTTTGGACCTCCATGATCCTGCACTAACCAAAGAGTAATGTGTAATTAAAATGGTTCCTATCAAAACAAGTTATGTTAGGTTCCCATGATACTAATAAGAACCCCCAAAGAGAGAAGCTAGGTAGGCCTACCAAATGTGATGCCTCTTGTACTAGAGATGAAATAATGATATAGAAAGTTGAAGAATATCCATGTATGTTCAACAATATTCCTACACTTAGGAAGAAGTAAAACTCAATTGAGAATGTAGGATATCTACACACTAAAAAAAGGAAAATGATAGACTAAAATATAAGATAAATATATCTCTAGAAACCATGTATTAGTCCTTGAGTTGATAATAAAATGTAACAAGATTGGAACAATTATCCAAGACTAAATAATGATGGTGAAAACTCAAAGCACTATGTGAACTAGTATAGAACAAGAACCAATATCTACTATGGACCTATCACCAAACAACAAGATCAAATCCTCATTGGGGTTCTTTATATTTGTAACATGGTAATCACATTTAATATATTCTCTAGATTTTCCATATAGCGGTACTAATGAATTGCTTCTTGAAGATAATGATGGTCTTATTACATTAAAACACTAGAATATCCATTTGTAACAATGCTAAAATTAGTAGAATTAGGTGATGATGGTGGAATCTTAGTGCATATCATCATACTATACTACTCATCCCATGATGTGATCAAATTATATCCTAAATTTGAGTAATAGATAAATATTCAAGTGCTAGTGTAGTGGAGTCCTAAACCTTAGAATTAATTCAAGTCTCTATTTCATATTGATGTACAATATCTACTCATTCCTCTAGTAACACAACTATATTATGATTATATGGTTGGAACACTTCAAGTAGTTAGGTATGTGCAGGATCATGATGGGCCAAAAAGTGGCAATATGATTGGTATGTGGATGACGACTATTTTTTTACCCAAAATTGATGAAACAAAAAGGGTTTTTAAAGGAGATTCTCAGTTTTCCACTGATATAAATTATGCTTTACTTTGAAGTTAATAAGTAATTATTATTCATTTTCTATTCAAATTACAACTAAAGTCCTGATTGAAAAATATCTATAGCTTTCAAACGGTATCACATTTTTTGAATCCAAAACATGTGTCACATTCTATGTTTCGCATACTATATGATTAAAAAAATAAAAAAATAATTTCATGAAGTTTTGACCAAGTTAAGGTGGTCGACATGCGATTTTTATATTTTTAAAAACTTGTAAAAAAAATTTATAATTAATTATTTACTTGGAAAAAATTACAAAAAAATATGCATCACATTTGGACATGAGTCCTCTACTTATATCTAAAATATTATAAAAAATATTATCATTTTATTGTGGTTAGGTGGTGACACCTACTTCTTATTTTTCCCCTAAAATTTAAGTACCACTACATTGAAATTTCAAATTTTCACCAAATAGATTTTTATTTTTTTAAAACAAACATAGTAGTTTAGAAACTACATTCAATTTTATACATATTCTATTATTACATATTTTTGAAATAATATAGATAACTTATTCAAATTTTTACATCAAGTTGCCTAACTCTGATTTTTCTGAATTTTTTGCCACTTAAGGGCATGTTTTTTCCATGATGATCCTGCACATACCTAGTTGTAATCTTAGAAATTATATCCCCTAGTAATTTTGCATTATGTTTTTGGTTTTCTTTGGTGTCCATTCCCCTAGTATATTTTAGGGATATTTTTTAGCCTTATCTTTAGTCTTTTTCTTTCATGAAATTACCAAATTTTATTGTCACATTCTAATTATTCTCATTTCCTAAGACCACATGCTAAGTTTTAATTTATTTTTCTAAGATGCAAGTGTGATGCATGGATGCCCATGTGAAGCACTAAGATCCTATATGTTTCCAAAATTATAAATATTAGCTTTCCACCTAGGTATTTGCTATCACTTACTATAATGTGTGTTTGGTTGAAAATTCTCCTAAATCTAAATCCGACCCTTCAACCTTCAAGAATCCCCTTTAGAAAACCCTTCCTTTTTGGTAAATTTCTCTCTCCAATAACAACAACAACAATAACTTTCTCTCTTTGGATCTTTTGGGTACAACTAGTTGAAAGGACTCCATTATTGGAGCCTAATTATATTGCATTCTTTTCAACTCTAATCCAATGCTCTCAACTTCCGCTTCTTCTCTTAGTTGGTAATATTGTGCTACAAATTTATTTCTTTCTTTAATACTAGGGTAGCTCTATATTGATCCATTATATTTGGTAATATTTATTGATGTTTCATTTCCTATTTGTTAAAATATGCACACTAAGGTGTAGCTTCCCATAGAATAGGAAGTTTATGCTTATAAATTTTATTTTATTTTTCTATTCCTAGTCCCAAACACACATAGGATAAGTGCACACATTATGTTTTCCTATTTTTATTTGACTTTTCATGGAGGTTGAAAGACCAATATAGGGCTTGGTCATTCTTGGCAAGCTCCCAAACAATCCTAACCATTTTTCATTTTCTCTAGCTATAGGTATTTGAGATATTTCAATCATATGGTGGTTTTACTCTCTTCCTCTCTTTCTTGTTTTGTGTTATTTCATCCATTGTAATTAGTTTAATTTCATTTATATACTATCTAGTTATCTCTCATTTTCTATTTTTTTTGTTTTTGTATTTTGTTGTATAGATGAGTTTAAAATATGGTAGTTATTCGCAATTTTGTAACTTTTCTAGATCATAGCACAACAGTGGGACTACAATACATGATGTGGATGATAGAACACAACAAATTTCCATGTATCATGCTAGCATCCTAGATGTTGAGCTCCATATTTTGGTCATAGGTTCCTCTCTTTTTACATTTTACACTGTTGAATCTAGCTTTTGGGTAAAAGAATAGAATTATAGTAGCATACTTTTAGCTAACTTATTAGCACAGGTGAATGTAATCATTTTTACCTAAAATTAATTTTGGTCAAACATGTGGTCTAGCTAGATTCGTTATACCTAGGGTAGATATGGATCACAATTTTTCCAACTAAAAGTGTCTACTAAATGCATATTTCACACCATTTTGGGGAAAATTTACCAAAATATTATTCAAAAAACTTGGCAATTCAACAACTACTACTCTTATAAATAACATTGTTAAAAAATATAAAAATACCCTTTTGTAGATTTATAAGTGTTGTTTTCAATAATATAATTTTTTTAATAGTTTAATTACTTTTTCATATTTTATTTTTTATTATTCCTAAAAATAGGTCATAAGTACCAAAGTATAAAGTTGATTATCTTGTCAAGAAAAAAATTAAAATTTATTTAAATTTTTTGAAAATAATATGATACACTAAAGAAAAGATTCCATGTCAAGATGATACATCTATTTTGGATAAGTAGTCAAGACAAAAGGTGACATCTCATGGAATCAATTGTATTTTTAGTGCATGTAAATTTTAAGATTCATTTAAATATAATATTTATCAAAATAGGAAAAAAAAATATGTACTAAAGTTTCAAGTTATAAAAACACAAAAAAAATTAAGGAGAAAATTACTATATAAAGAGCACTTCCCTGTTTAACATTATTTTTATCATTTTATCTATAGCTAAATTATAGTGATTATTTTATAAAAAACTATATTCAAATATTTTTTGAGATTTCCTAAAAAATTACAAACACAAACACACTAAAAATATATTTTTCATTAGTTTACATCATTTCAGAATTTAAAACATATATGCCACTTTCTAGTGATTCAAGTTTAAAAATTGGATTAGTGTTGGTCATTTCCTTTATAAAAGTGTGACATAGTTTTATACTTTTACCCTTTCCAATTCTATAGTTTAGTTTCTTGTATTTGAGCATTTTCATCATAGCTATATTTTAGCTCAAGATAAAAAATATTATTTTGAAAATTAGAATATCTTAAGAGAAATTTGGTGTTATTTTATTCTTTCTATAATAAAATAGTAAAAAAAAAAATTCCTTTCAAAACTAGTTTTATTCTAGTGTAAGGTTCAAAAAATTAACTTAGAAAACACAATACATTTCTTGGTTGAACATTTTACCTATATTGTATTTTGGTGAGCTTGACATTATACATACCTATTCTTTTTTATTGCAAATCTAACAATGTTGATTTCTTTTTAAAACCCTGAATTCTTTTGATAAAATATTTTCTAAATATGACATTGGTATGCTCAATGAGGTATTAAATGACTTCATCCATGTAGCTTCACATTCTTCACCTACTAAGTCAAACTCTTCTATTTTGCATCATTAATTCCTACTTCTTCAAATGTGATTTATACTAGTATTCATTTAGAGCTCTACAAGGGAGTTTTGTATGTGATCAGATGAAAATATCTATTAGAAAACAAGTAGCAAACAGAAGAGTGCAAGAAACAAAAATTATCACCCTACACCTCAAGATTAGGCAAAACGTCTAACTTAACAAGATAAATGGAAAATTTCACCTTGTTAAGCTATCATTTGGTTGGCCCTTGATTCGTGATGTTGTATGCTCCCTTGATGGAAAATGAATGAATATGCAAGATGGTTGAGATTGGATGATAATGGATGCAAGTGCTAAGTGTGGATTCAAATAACAAAATTGCAAGAGTTTGGCAATGGCATACAAAAGTCCCTAAATGAGAAAAAAGAGGGGGTATTTATAGATGTTTTTGAATTCTCTAGAGAACTCAATAGTTGAGATTAAACCAACAAGGCCAAGATGAATGGATATGGTGAGTTGAGAACTCACAAGCCCTCACATCTTGACATGTGGCATGTGAAGTGGATTAGAAATGGTGATGTGTAAATAAGGTGGAAGGAAGGTACATGAGGTGGAAGAAGGAAAAGTACTTTACAAGGACCTTGGGAGATGAGAAGATTACTTTAAAAGGAAAGTTCTTGTTCCCAAATGGTTGGAAAGTGACATGAGAGGAATTTTAGTATTCCTCAAAAATCCTCATGGGGAAGAGCAAAATAGTTAGAGAAATAAATGTGAATTAAAAATTCACATGCTTGCAAGAATCTCATGGAAAAGACAAGGTTTCAAAAAGGGAAGCACTTGTCCACATGTGACTTGATGCGACAAGTCAAAGATTCTAGGAGATACATGGGAAAAGGAGATTCTAGGAGGAAAACATGTGAATTTAAACTTCACTTGGGAAAGAGGGTCAATCCTAAAAAAGGAAAATGAAAAGGCTGACTAAAAAGGCATGCTAAATGTGGCTAATGACTTTGATTAAGGTTGTGCAAACACATGATTAAGAGGATTAATGAAAGATTAGAGGCAAGTGGCAAATGTTGGAGGATGTGACAATAATCTTGATTAGGGTGTGCACATCCTAATCACAAATTAATTAAATTAATCATGATTAGAAGAGGGTTATGGAGGATGTGACAATGAGAGAGAAAAACAAGAATTCAAAATTGGCTTAAATTAAAGAAAGTCACATGACTAAATTAAATAAAGTGATGTATTTATTTAATTTAGAGAGGAAAGAAGTAATAAGGTAAAGTATTTAATTATTAAATTAAACACTTTAGAGAACCTTAGGTAGGACATGAAATATTAATTAAATTAATGATTTAATTAATACTGGCAAGGAGGATGAGGTAGACAAGTAAAAGGATGAATAAGGAGACAATTTTGACCAGATGGAAGTGGTCGAATTTGGATGTCTATATTTTTTCCCTCTTCAAAAAATTGTTAGGATAATAGGGTTTTGAAAAGAATAAAATACAAATGACTCCATAGAGGAAGTGACAAGAAAAAGATGCCCCAGCATAGGGGAGGCTACGTGAGTTGTCCAGATGGAGGGAAATGAAAGAAGATTCCCCAGTCTCGCAAGAGAAGGCCCATGACCGAGGAATGGGGAAGAATGGTAGGGTATGCCCCCTCAAGGAGGCAGATGGTGAAGGAGAAGGGATCCTAGACTTCTCGAAAGTATAAAGTGGTAAATGTGATTGAAAAGAGCATGAAAAAACAAGAAGATTGACTTTTGAATGGAGGAAAATGGATGCACAGTTTTCCAAATGGTGGCCCTAAGAAGAAAGAGGGTGGAAGAATTAGTTGGACGAAGAATTTTTTAAATAAAGGGAAAAAATATCCTTCATTTAAAAAAGTAAAAAAGGGGGGAAAGTTATATAAGATAATTTTAGAAATTACCTCTCCTCATTTGAACAATGGTTAGTTGAGGAAGAGAGGGAGGAGAAGAGAGGGAGGAGAAGAGAGGCAGAACAAGAGGACATGATGTCAGACGATTTCAACACCGAGATTATCCACCGGGTGGATGAGGTGTGGAAGTTCTACAGCCACTGCATCATTCCATGCCAAGTTAGTCCCGAACCAAACTTCATGATTTTTAGCAATTTGGTTGAGTTTATTAAAATTTGAGAACATGAGTTTTGGGGAGGGGGGAGAGTAGAAAAATGGGTAGTTAGCAAATATGTGATGTTTTCAAAGGGTGGGTAAAATGGGTGAATGAGAGGGGATGGTCATGCCCCAGCCAGGGGCAAGGGCATGGGAAAATGGGTAGTCATAGGAATGCTTGGCCGGCTTGTCATGGCCAAGGCGAGTCCGCCTATGCCCGGGTAGGTCCACCCGCGCACAGGGGTGGGTCTGCTCGCGCATGAGGGAGAGTCCACCCCGGCTTGGGCAGGTTCACCCAGGCACATTGGTGGGTATGCCCTGTCTCAGGCGGGTTTGCCCCGATTTGTGTGGGTCCGCCTAGACTTGGGAAGGTCCACCAGTGACCCAGGGGGGCTACCTCAGCCGGTCCACCCAGGCTAAGGCAAGCCCACCTGAGCTATAGTCGATCACCCTGGCCGGCCTCGGCGGGTCCACTCGCGCCTAGGCGGGTCCACCCGTAGGAGGGGGAATACCAAGCAACGATGGTGAAGAAAAAGGGAATGGATTCAGAGGATAGGATAGGTAACCCAGGATGAGGAAAAGGAGAAAGAAAAGAGGAAAGGGAAGAGGATGACTGACACAAGTGGGGCGATATGTATGTAAGATTTTGACAAGTTGCAGATGTGAGAATGGCGGTCGGAGGTGTTGAGGGTCTATATAGAGGCCATGAACAGTACGGATCACGAGGCGTTAGCACAGGCAGGGTTTCTACACATGTTATCCTATCTGATGGTTAAGGCCCACAAGGCCATGTTGACAGCGCTCATAGAGCGTTGGGATTCAACCACATCGACATTTCACCTGCCGATAGGGGAGATGATAGTGACGTTGGAGGATGTCTAGAGGATTTTGAGGCTCCCCATAGTGGGGCTTTTGGTGAGCGAGTGCAACTCGGAGAGGGAGGCACTGGACGAGTCTGTGCGAATAATGTTCAGCGATGATGATCTACCGATTCAACGACAACAGTTTGATGTGGACAAATGCCTGACGTGTAGGGTACCAACATTGTCATTGTACCTAGCGGGACTAATTAGTGGGATCCTAATTCTGAACCAAAGCAATCAGTTCCTACACCTCAGGTTCGTAGAGGTGATTCGGCACATCGTCGAGGGCCAAGAGGGGCATTTTGCATGGGGGACCTTCCTACTAGCATAGTTGTACAGAGATATGCATGTGATATGCTATCGAGAGGTGCTCAGCATGACTCACATCAGACTACTATAGGTATGGGCCTAGGAGCACATTAGGATTGCTAGGCCGGCGATGGTGAGAGCAAGATAGGAGGACGACAGGTTTCCAGTAGACTAGAGGTGAGAGATGGAGGTTGACGCGATACTGTGCTATGAGGGATGTAGATACATGTATGTATGGAGGAGGTTCTTTGATGAGTTGCCAGCGGTGATGATAGTGTGGCGACCATACATGCTACAACAATTTAGTGGATGGAGGGAGGATGAGGCCAGACATAGAGATTACTTCTACACTTGGTGTCATATCATCGGGAGAGAGCCACGGTTCATTGATTCACATAGGCTAGACTGAGTATTGCGACAGTACGGGGTGAGGCAGGATATCCCACAACCTCGAGAGTTGTTCCGACGACTAACATGAGAGCGTCCATAGGGAGTCAAGATTGATCCCGAGTGGGCGAGGGAGGCATGAGAGACACTAGAGTTAGTACCATATCTAGGGAGGAGAGGTGGACTGAGAGATGCAAGGATGACAGATCGGTATAGCTAGTGGTTTCATTGACATCCGCCTGAGAAAATTACACCAGTGGTACCTATTGAGAAGGCACTAGGTTTTGGGTCAGAGGATGAGAGATATCGAGCAACCGAGAGGGGGAGACCGCATCTGCGGGGACATTAGAGATGAGGAAAACATGGAGGAGGACAAGGATGAGGATAGGGAGTGGTTGGAGTAGCAGAGGAGTTGGTGAGGGTGGGGCAGAGGAGAAGACGATGACAGAGAGTCTGAGGAGGAGGCTAGGGCCATGGATCATTAGGATAGTAGAAGGGAGGTACAAAAAGAGAGTGGATAGGAGGCCCACATAGCCATAGGAGGCCAGTAGAGGCAGGGACAGGCAAAGGTCAAGGCTAGTGGAGAGAAGAAGAGGGTGCCAAGGAGGACGAGGCGGCGAGCCTCGGTGGTGATTGATGTAGATGAGATGGAGGCAAATGGGGAGGAGGAGTGAGAGAAGCCAGAGGTGATGGATGTGGACATGGAGGTTCATGATATCCTGCCACTATCGACAACACCACCCACAAGAGAGGATCTAGTAGTAGTACTGAGAGGGGCCTTGGAGAGATTGCGGCTCAGCGAGCAATGGCTACGGAAATCAGAGGAAAAGTGGAGGAGATTAGAGGCAGAGATGAGTGAGCTACAAGCATGAATTTCCAGGAGTGAGAGGGAATATTCAAATATGGCCACAATGGTGATAGCGGTGGAGAGGAGGTTACAGAGAGAGAGGGATGAGGCCCGAGATGAGGTGGTTGATTTATAGGCAGAGGTAGATAGGTTGTGGGTAGAGTTTTCCAAGGACCATGAGGAGGGGGATGCAGCAAGATGGGAGAGGGATCATCTAATGGTTGAGGAGGTGATATGACAAGCGAGAGGATAGGGAGATGCGGTAGCAGGGACAAGGAAGGTACCTGCAGAGATTGGAGCAGGGATAGTAGGAGATGTGGAGGATTTGTGGAGGAAGGTAGAGTGGCTAGGGATAGAGAGAGTAGAGCTGGGGCAGGAGCGAGATGAGCTCTGGGATAGGGTGGATTTCTTAGAGTAGACTGTCAGAGATATGGGGTTGATGCAGGAGAGAGAGGATGAGATGAGGGTGCAGGTACGTGTGATACAGACAGAGAGATGTAGCTTTGGCACAAGCACAAGCTCTGGAGGAAAAGAGGGATGTGGCTTAGGAACGATTTCATGTGTTGTAGAGCGAGAGGTAGGTAGTGGAGGCATAGGTACAGTCTCATCAAAGAGAGAGATGAGGCATTTTTGTAGGTATAGTCTTGTCAGAGAGAAAGGGATGAGGCGGTGTCACAGGTATCATCACTGCAGAGAGAGCAGGACACAGTAGAGTTGAGACTGCAGGCATTACAGAGAGATAGGGATGTAGCGGTGGCTCGGGCATAGGCTGCAGAGAGGGAGAGAGATGTTGCAGAGGCACAGATGCAAATGCTTCAGGGTGAGAGGGACGCAGGGTGGGCTTAGATGCAAGTAGCACAGGTGGGGGGTGGGGATAGGAGCAAAGATACAGGGATTACAGGCCCAATTAGAGATTGCATAGACTGAGAGGGATAGGGCCAGAGAGTAGGTAGAGCTATTGACAATGGTACAAGAGGCATGGGAGCAGGAGAAACAAGCCATTAGTAGGGATCAAGACAGATATAGGCATGAGAAAAATGCCACTAGATATCAGGTTGGGCAGATAGATGATTATTTGCAGGAGGCGACCTATTGGAGGTTTGCTTATGAGCATGCAATTTCAGATCAAGCGTAGTGCATAGCGTGCTATGTCAGGAAGGTACCTCAAATGTTAGCACCATCTCAATCATTAGGGACATGTACAAGAGGGTATAACAACTTTCAGCTGACTCCTCCTCGCTATGGTGGCTATTAGGGGGCTCCTACCCAGGATTATCAGGGGACCCCCACACACAGGGGGCCAGTGCCCGATTCTCCCCAGAGATCAGACATGGGTAGCTCACAGTAGAGCACTCAAAGAGCAGATGACAGGATACAGGTTGTCTGACAAGTGCAGGATGGAGGCTTAGCATAGATCAGTAGAGAGTAGACATGTGAGCTACATCCTTGGATTTTGTAGTGTATTCAATGATATATGATGGATATGTAGTGGATTATATTTGAGACATTATGATGAGATGGACATTGTATTAATTTGATTATGATATGGTATGCGATATCCCTTATTGACACTATGTGTTATGTTTTATGTGATGGATGATTTATGTTATGCTTATGAGTATGTTTTTATGCTCTTATGATGGGTCATGTAATGTATGTATATGATGCATGATGTTGATGATTTTCTTTATATGGGTGATGTGATTATGCATTAGGATGATAATGTTTTATACTTATATGGATGATGTGATTATGCATAATGTTGATGATGGTTTATGCTTATATGGATGATGTGATTATGCCTGATGTATTAATGTTTATGATGTAGGATGAGATGAATATTTGGTATGAAATGTAATTATGATGGATCTAAAAATATGTTTTGTAGGCGGTAATGCATGTATTATGTGAATGTTAATATGGACATGTATTGATTAAGTGAAACTTAGATGCTTAATCTAATCAGTCTATTATGGATAAAATATGATGGATCTATAGCATAACATGCAATAGGAATGAAACATGGACTTGTGTAATGAAAACCTAAATTTCAATAAGGAATTGCATTGGAATGCAAGTAGATGAAAGGTGTAATGTGGGTGTGATATTGCACCTGTCAAGAACCATTAGTATCCTAAGAGGAAAACCAAGAGGAGAAGAATCAAAGTTTGCGCAACTGAAATCATGAGTCATGGGTTAGGAACAAGGATGGATGTACACATGCAATGAAATGGAATGTAATTTTCCATCTTTGGAGCATTGATTTTTGCTATAGCATAAGATACCAAATACCAAGGTATATGAGACCAAGGCAAGTTGGCATCGAACGCATAAAACAAACACAAGAAACAAGGTTATCCCAACACCCCAAAGTCACTGAGACCTTGGTCGAGCCAGGTATTGGAATAACCACAAGCACAAAGGGATGTTCCCAACATAACACAGGATCCTAGGGGTCCTGGTGGGTACTACATAGGGATAACCTAACAAAAAACAACAATAAACGATCAAGAGAATGCCCCAATGTTAACTAATCAAAACACACCATAATATGATAGATTATGGTGACCTTGACTAGTTGTAATAGGGAGCTCAAACAATAAATGAAATCCAAAAGCATTAAAAGATCATAATGAAATTCAAAATTCCTTTGCCATAGGATCACAAGGATGGATGGGGTTGATGAGGTCTATTATGAAGGATTCATTCTGTTGAGACCAATAATGGATACTAAACTAAGATGACCTAGGTGACGTGGGATTCTGTCATTAATCAGATCTTTTGACACTATGGGATCCCATTTGTGAAGAATCGGCTGGATAAGGGCATTCTTGACAACACAACACAAGAGACCAAACAAAAGACTGACACAAGACAGACACACCCTAAAGACCTAGGGGCTCAGGGGCTAATCAAAGATTAGCCTTGCCTACATGAAAGCACATAGTCCTTGTAGTTCATGAATAAAAGTGGAAAGAGGACCAATGGAGACCGATGAGACAATGAAAAAACAAAGCCTCGAGGGTGGATCAAAAGATCGACCTTGCCTATGTGAAAGTGCAGGGGTGACGTAGTTCGGAAGAGACAAATGACAACTAACCATGGATAAAAGTAAAAAGGGGATGATGAAGGCAGATGATGGATGACCATCACGGGATGGTCAAAATTCCGCAGGGGTAGATCAAATGATCATCCTTGCCTACGTGAAAGATCAAGGACAATGTAGTTTGACAATGGACAAAGAAGATTGACATGACCAGATGAAATCTACGCAAAGACCGACACGATGGAGGATTCTAGATGAAGACCAACCAAGACAACCAAACCGACGACACAAGCTCAAATGAAGATAAAATATCAAGATGATGGATAGTGTATAATCATCCAATGCTCAATCAAAATATACCAAGCGACTAAGGATGGGATGGGAGCGGATGTCAGGATAGGATGGGTGAAGTTATAAAGTAACTAAGACACGAGGTAGATAATGATTAAGCCCTCTAAAAATGACATCTATTACCAAGTTTTCATTAGTCGTACTTATCCAAGGTGCCACCAAGGGTGGTTTTCCCCATAGGACGAATTTATTTCTCTTTACTATTTTTGGATTTTATTTTATTTTTTATTTTTTATTTTTTTTGTATTTTGTTGTATTTTTTTATTCTTTTGTATTTTTCTGCTAGGGGTTCTCCTTCAAGAGTGGCGAGTCTATATGCCCTGGATCCATACTTTGCGATGATGATATAGGGACCCAACTAGTTTGCTTCAAACTTTCCTTTCTTTTCTTAGTCTTGCTAGGTGCACTGATTCTCCTTAAGGACAAGGTCACCAACATTGAATTGACAAGGGAAAATCTTCTTTTTGTAGCTACGCTTGAGACAGTTTTCATAAGATTGAAGATGATCATAGGCTTTGATCTATCTTTCATCAAGTAATTCCAACTGGGCAAGCCATGCAACGTGAGTGTCTTTTTCACTGATAAGGTTTTTCAGATAGATTCTCAGTGATGGGATTTCAACTTCGATTGGTAAGATGGCCTCCACACCATATACAAGGGAATATGGGGTGGCGCCGGTAGGGGTATGGATAAAAGTACGATACGCCCAAAGGGCAGGATGGATGTGGAGGTGCCAATCTCAACTAGTGTTATTGATGACCTTTTTGAGGATACGGATTAGATTCTTGTTGGTAGCTTCTGCCTGACCATTACGCTGGGGGTAATAAGGTGTTGACCAACGATGTTGAATATGAAAAGTGTCATAGAGGTGTTTCATGGCCTGGTTTTTGAAAGGCTTTATGTTATCGGAGAGGATGGTGGATGGGATATCATATCTATAGAGAATATGGTAGAGGATGAATTTTGTAATTTGAGTACCCATAATTTGTGAGAGTGGCATTGCTTCCACCCACTTATTAAAGTACTCAGTTGTGGTAATGATGAATGTATGACCATTGGAGGGTGGAGGGTAGATTTTTCCAATTAAGTCAAAACCCCACTGAGAGAAGGGCCATGGTGCCACCAAAGGCTGAAGGTCCTGTGCTGGAGTGTGAATCAGATCTGCATGTTGCTGACATGGAAGGAATTTATTTACAAACTCACAGGCATCATGTTCTAGTGTAGGCCAAAATTATCCAGCTTGAAGAATCCTTTTAGCCAAGGCCATACCATTTGAATGGGCCCCGCAAATTCCACTGTGTACTTCTTTTAGTGCAGTATGGGCTTCGGTCTTGTCGAGACACCTGAGGAGGGTTCCACCATACCCATGATGATAAAGCATATCACGAACGATGATGTATCAGGATGAACATTGGATAAAGTATTTTTCATTGGTTTTGTGTGAGATCTGGGGGTAGAATGTTATCATGTAGGTAAGCATAGATGTCTTGGTACCAAGGGGAAGTGAGACCTACGATGTCACAAACCATTTCAGTCTTAGGGATGTCATATGCTGGGATTAGGAGTTGTTCAATGAGGAACTCACATTTTGTTCGATATTTAGGCAAGTCAATGAAGGATCCAATAGTAGCCATGGCATCAGCTACTTTGTTCTGTACCTTGGGAATCTGGTCAAATTGTATGGAGGTGAAATACTTCTTGACATCATCTACCATGTGCTTGTAGGGTAGCAGCTTGTCATCTTTTTTCAGGAACTCATCATTAACTTGTTTAATGACCAACAAGGAATCATCGAAGACTCTTAGGTGAGTTATGTGCCACTATTTTGCAATTCTAGGGCCTATGAGGAGGGCTTCGTACCCAGCTGTTTTGTTGGTAGACAAGAATGCTAGCCTAAATGATTTCAGAATGTAATCGCCTTTAGGGGTAACAAATAGAATTCCCACCCCCAATCCATTATGAGTATAGGAACCATCGAAGTATAATATCCAAGTGGATGCTTCAGCTACTGTAAACACTTCTTCATTTGGAAATTCAGTGACCAAAGGATAAGCAACTACTAGGGGTGCATCGACCAACTAATCAGCTGTAACTTGTCCTTTTATGGATTTTTGATCCACATATTCTATGTCAAATTCACTCAGGAGCATGACCCACTTAGCCATACGTTCAGTTAGGGTGGTTCTAGACAACAAGTATTTTAGTGGATCAATTTTTTCTATTAGTTTGATAAGATGGCTAAGCATATAATGTCTAAGTTTTTGTGTACTGAAGACCACTGCAAGGAAATCTTTCTCGATTTGTGAATAATTCAGTTCATAATCGACCAGTGTTCGGCTAATATAATATATTGCTCTTTCTTTTGAAGACTTTTCATGTTGTGCCAATAATGCCCCCAGTGCAACTAAAGTGGCTAAGATGTATAACAGGAGAAATTTTTCCTGGAATAGGTGGCATCAAGATTGGTAGATGGGCCAAGTACTCTTTGATCTTATCAAAACCCAACTAACATTGTTGATTCCATTTGAAGGTGATGTCTTTCTTCAAAAGGTGGGTGAATCACTAACACTTATCTGCAAGCTGGGCTATAAACTTATGGATAGATTGTAGCTTTCCTTGAAGTCTTCTTAACTATTTCAGGTTTCGAGGTGGAGGCATTTCCATGATAGCTTTTACTTTGGCAGGATCAACCTTAATGCCCCTTCGGGAAACTATGAAGCCCAACAATTTCCCAAATGTGACACCAAACACACACTTTTTCAGATTTAGTCTTAGCTTGTACTATTCCAACTGCTCAAAGATCTTTTTCCGAATGTTAGGATCCTCTGCTCTGGTTCTGGACTTTCCTAACAAATCATCAACATAGTCTTCCATGATAATGTGGATGAGGTCATGGAAGATAATAGTCATTGCTCGTTGATATGTTTCCCCCGCATTCTTAAGTCCAAAGGGCATGACATTATAGCAAAAGGTGCCCCAAGGAATTGTAAAAGTGTTCTTGTGCTGGTCTTCAGGTGCAAGTAGAATTTGATTGTAGCTAGATAATTCATCCATAAGGGAGAACATTTCATGTCCTACAGTGAGGTCGACCAACATATTGATATTAGGCAATGGGAAGTCATCTTTTCGATAGACTTTGTTAAGATCCCAGAAATCTATACAAATCCTAATGTCTCTGTTGGGCTTAGCAATAGGCACTATGTTGGAGATCTAATTAGAGTAATCAATAGGTCTGATAAAGCCAACATCTAGTAATTTCTCCAATTCTTTCTTGACTAATAGTGCTACTTGCGGATGCATTTTTTTGAGTTTTTGCTTGACAGGTTTGTCATTTGGGAAAACATCCAAATGGTGAACCACTAAAGCGGGGTCTAAACCTAGCATTTCTAAGTACAACCAAGCAAAGTTAATGATTCCATCTTTAAGCAGCTGAACAATGACAGGATATTCTTGCTTTGATAATGACTTGGCTACGTAGGTGATCTTCGAGGTTTCTACAGTACCCAGATTGACTTCTTGAGTTTCTTCGATCAGGATAGATGATCGTGTAGATAATTGAGTTCCCACAAGGGGAAGATGAACATCTCCATCCTCTAGCGCCTCATCGAGGCTTTCACTATCGGATGCATCCTTTATTTTTACTTTTTCCAGGTTAAGAAGTGCCTCAGGGAGGTTTTCACTAGATGACCATTTTTTTATTTTTCTTGTTTTTACTTTTGTGACTAGAGCGTTCATCCTCCCTCAATCCCATGAGGTTGGCATATGTTTCCAGGGATACATTGATAGGTGCACTATCATGTAGGTCCCAATCAATAAGTTCAGGATAACAAAGGGAAATGATAATGGTAAAGATGGATAGGCAGTGAAACATGGATGATAGGTCAGTGTGATCAACATCATTGTACGTGTGTATGATGGATTCTTCCTTGGGTATGTCTTCTAAGGGACCACTGTCCACAGTAACACTATTGGAAGTATTGGATGATGTTGTAGGGCCTTTCTACTTTTTGTCATATCTCAGGCCTATATTACGCAGAAGCTTTTGTACATCAATAGGTTGTAGCCATCCTTGTTTTTCTTTACCCAAACCTTCGCCTTGATAGTTATGCTTCTCTGTGAACTTATCAGACCAAGGGTATACTTCCTGAAAATAGTCCTTAAGGGGAGGGTCCGGTTGGGGCTCTTCACGATATACCATCATCTTTTGGTGCATCTGTTCTTAAACTAGGGGACCATGAAGTGCTAGTAGGGATGTTTTTAGCACTGAAGGTGATGGTCTTTTCTTCTTATTTTTCTATAGACTACGAAGGTTGACCATATGAGTGGGGTGGCGATGGCATGGTTGCCACATTCAGAGTTGTATGTGTTTCGTATTCACCATAACCCTTGTCAATGATCTGGACTTTGGTGATGGTGGGATCAGCGGTGGAAGATGGAATGGTTCTCATGGTGGATGATGGATTGGAGGATGAAGACTGAGGTGTCCCCATTTCGACCCCAGGACAATAATGCAAATGGGGAAATGATGCTTCTAAAGCATGGTATTATTCAAATGGTTCTGGGTCGGCATAAATGGTGACCTTCTGTCCATTAACTGGGAATTTTAGGCATTGATGATGTGTGGAGGGGACGGCTTGCATGGCGTGGAGCCATGGGGGGCCAAGGAGGAGATTGTATGGTAAGTACAGATCAAGGACATGACATGTAGTATACTGAACCACAGGTCCAACCTAAATGGGAAGACTAATAATTCCTTCATAATCTATTTCCATATTATCATAAGCCTTAATTGTAATGATTTGATTACTAAGATCTACTTGAGTATACCCTATATGCTTTATGAACTTTAGAGTGCATAGATTAAGAGTAGAGCCACTATATACCAAGACCCTTTTTACTTTATGATGGGAAACCGAGACTTCGATATGTAGGGGATGGTTGTGATTAGCATCGATATTAGGCATGTCATTTTGGCTGAAGTGTAACTAGTAAGATAAAGCTAGATGTCCCACTAAAGCTTGGAACTATGTGGGATCAATATTGTTAGGCACTTGGGTTTCTTGTAAAGCTTGATTCAGGATTTCTTGATGCACAAGAGAAGATTTAAGCAGATCCAAAATTAAGATGTGAATAGGTGTCTTTCCTAAGTGATCAAGAATGTTATATTGAGAAATCACAAGATTTGGTTGGGCGAATGTGGAGGTTGCAGGGACAATAATGCGGGATCTTCAGGTAGCAACAACACATTGGGGATCTTTAGCTTTCACATGTATCATGGATACCCGGGGTTCCACTTGCTCAATGTGATGGACAATGCCATCGTAATTGAGGGGTACATTCTTATAGCTTATGTTATTTGTACTATTGTTTTGGGGGTTGTTATTAGATGTACTTGCACCCTGATTATGGTTAGGGAAGGCATTTTGGTAAATCTGCATTTGAGCATTGGAGGACGATGCTTGATTGGCGTCAACTTGGATATCTTCTTGATCAATAAGATCTTGGATGTACGTTTTGAGACATTGACACTTTGGTGGAATGCCCTTTGATTTTGTGAAAGTCACAATATTCATTGTCTTTATACCAATTGGGTTTCAGTTTGGACTCATCAAATGGCTTGGTTACAGGATAGACGATCAGATAGTTCACCTGTAGGAGTCTGTTGAGGATGGTGCTTAAAGACTCATGTAGTTGAGTGAACTGACACTTGTTATTACCTTGACTGTTTTGGTTTGACTGTTGAGGGGGACGAGGTGCCCCCTATGGTATGGTTATGATGTTTTGGGTAGATGGTTGGTTAGAGGCAGGTTGTTGCCTCTGGGAGGTACTAGCTACTTGAATATGTTTGGTATCAGTGACACCATCATTAACAACATTCTTGTTTTTGTTCTAGTAGCGTGACTTATCTTTGGATAACCACTCTTTATCATGATTGTGTATTTTGACATGCCCTTTAGCAATAAGGTCCCATTCAAGGATGGTTCCTTTCTCTACCACCTCGGCGAAGGTGGTGACACAATGTAGTCTGAAGTTATGGACCATGTCGGGATGTGAGTTTTCAACAAAGAGAGTGACCATGTCCTTCTCTTTGAGGGGAGTTTTCATCTGACTTGCCAATGCACGCCACCTTTGGAGGTAGCTAGCAAAGGTTTCACTGTTATGCTACTTTTCCTTGAGGAGATCCAAGGTATCCGTGTCCATCTCTAGATTGAAGGAGAAGTAGGAAACAAATTTCTCTGAAAGATCTGCAAAGGATTTGATGGACCCCCACTCTAGACCCATGAACTAGTCTAGGGCATTTCCCATTAGGCTCCGTGGGAATAGACGCAAGAGGTAGTTGTCATTATGCATAACCTCCTAACACTGGGTGTAAAATTCTTCCAGATGGGCCTTAGAATCCTTGTTTCCCTTGCATCTGTTGAACTTCGGTATCTCAAAATGTTTCGGGAAGGGAATTAATGAAATGAAGGGGCCAAATGGATAAGGACATATATCCTCAAATTTGAAGGATTGCTTACCCATCTCAGCTTAGAGATCTTTCAAAGCATCTTTGATTTCCAACAAATCTACATTAACAGGTGGTGTAGGAGTCAAAGACAAGTTGGATGGATATGGATGGTAAGACGATAGAGGATCCTATTAAGATATGGTTTGAAGATTGATATATGGATTTTGATAGTGATATGACGGGGTCCCCTGCGAGTGTGTTGCGGATATTTGTTGGTAGGTGGGCTATTGTTGCGAGGTATAGTATGTATTGGTCTGATAAGGATATTAGTGTTGAGAGGCATGAGTAGAATGTTACAGATTGGTCTGCTGGTATTGGGAATACTATTGCGACTATTGGGAGGCCACATAGGATGGTTGTTGTTGGAATTGTTGTTGGTTATGATAGCCATAGTGTTGGGGAGGTGGCTGATGTGATGTTAGCTATTGCGCAAGGCGAGATGGGATGTTGTGTTGCAATTGAGCTTGCAGGCGAAAAATAGATGCAAGCAATGGGGATATAGTCGGAACGGGAGGTCGAGATGGATTTCCTTGGGATTGGTGGGGTGGTTGTGATTGAATTAAAGGATTCTACGGGGGTTGTTGTTGTTGAGGTGGCTGAGATGATGTAGAGGCATTCTGCAAAGGAGGTTGTTGGGTTCCAATGGTGATATTAGGTTGGGATGTACCTTGCGGATGTAATTGAGATGACATATTAGAGTGAGGAGGTTGTTGAGATACAAATGGTGGCATTGATAGATTTGTGGCCCCATGAGGTGGTGGCAAGGTGGTGAAAAGGTTTCCCCCAACATTTATGGGAGGTTGATTCAGAAGGGGTGGTGCAGTCAGCATTAATTGTGGACGCTGCGAAACATTTTGTGGCATGTCGTATGCAAAACGGTTATTGGGATCAGATACTTGAGGAGCCCCCATGACTGAGATTGTGGCATGCGAAGGATTGTTAATTTGGTAAAGGACGTTTCTGAATTTAGGTTGATACCATCCATCTACTGGAGGAACATTGGGGATGTATGAATCACCTGGTGTGTTTTGTGATCCTTGAGGTGCATTGGATGTGGAGTTGCCATATTTGGATAGGTCAATTCCTAATGGAGGTTTGACACCTTTTGCAATTAGGTGAGCAAAGATTTCTTCCCCATATTTTTCTAGCAGGCAATCTGTCATTTGCACATTGGTGGGGTTACTAAAATGTTCCTCAAGTGTGAGTTCAGGTTGGTTAACCATACTTTCTTCACCATGCGGTGAGTTGTTCTAATTTTCGGTGTTGGATTGTGAAGTACCATTATAAGGGTCTTGCGGAGCATTTGCACCATTAGTGGGATCTTAGGAAATATTTTCCTCGTTAGTAGGATCTTGAGACGTGTTCAATGGGGGATTTTGACCTCGATGTTGTGCCATTTGCTTCTTGACTTGGGACCTAATTTGAACGGGCATGCAAAAGAACTATGGGTGGATTATAATGCAAAGATATCATTGATGGAAGATCATTTGGATTGGTTAAAGATCAACTAATTGGATGATTGGATGATTGGATGTGACTAGACCGAATTGGACGATTGATGAAATATCAAATTTGGTTGGACCAAAATGGATTGTTGGATAAATGATTGATAATATAAGATTGGATCAAATTGATAACAAATCGATGGGATGGGATTGGATTGAATTGATTGATGATATAGGATTGGATTAGACTGATAAATGATTGATGAGGTTGGATGATGATGGAGTTCTAAACCAAGTCCAGGAGCTATCCTTTGGTAATGCAAGGTGTTGATTAATCGATTAAAAGATGGATGGATGGTGACGACACCAAATCCAACTTGAGATAGAAGTGGATTGATAGGGCCAATGAGGATGATTGATTTAGGACAGATGACAATCCTAAGCTGGTTTCGAAGGACGACGATAAAGTTCAGACACCTAGGTCAACTTGGATAACTACGTGAGATGAAGTTTTGCGAAATAAGGGAACAGTTTAGGTAAGCGGTGACCTGGAATGACGGAGGCTCAGAACGAATGAACGATGACATGGAATGAGTAAGTGGATGTTCAATTAGGGAGACTGACCTTTGGAATGGGAAGATGAATGTTCAGAATGGGTGAATGGTTGCTTGGAATGGGAAAATAGCAATTCAGAATGAAGGAAAGACTCTTGGAACGACTGGACAGAGGTCGAAAAAAATATTTGAAGGTTGGGTCTACCCCTAGAAAAGGTCAGGTCCACCCCTACAAAGTCACGTATGCCCCTACAAGGTCAGGTCTGCCCCTTCAGAGAAATCAAGAAAAAAATAGCTTTTTGGAACAAGCAAATGGGCACGCAGAATGGGGAAATGGATGTTCAGACAGAAAGGATGAATGTTTGAGATGGTAATTGGACACTCGGAACGGATGAACAAACACTCATAATGGGGAAACAAGTGATGAAAACGAGACAACGGGCATTCAGAACGATGAAACGGGTATGAACAAAGTATGTTCAAAGGTTAGGTCTACCCCAGCAAGGTCAGGTCCACTCCCACAAGGTCAGGTCCACCCCTACAAGAGGTTAGGTCTGCCCCTAGAAGTCAGGTTCACCCCTGCAAGTTTGGAACTTGGTTTTCGCCAAAACGACTAAGGCAAAAGACCAAAAACATAGCAAACTGCAAATAGAGGGTCAGGCTAACTCGACTGAATAGAAAATTATAGGTTTCGCACAAAGAAAATAGTTCAAGTAGCACAATCCTAAGTTTAGTAGAAGGGGGTATGGCCAACAAAGTCTTCTATTCTAGGATGAACATGGTTGCTAAGAAGTCCTTGATATACACCTAGTATGTGAGGCCTAAACCGTGAACACCAACCTGTCACAAGCGTGAGTTGGAAACCTTAGCGAGATACGAAAAGTTTAGACCAACTCTTCACTTCATCCCAACGCTTCGCTCATTATGATGCAATTGGATTGGGGTACAACTTTGGCTCTCCCCCCTTTATATACCCTACTAGTACGCATGGTTGGGATTGTCCTTGGGGTGATGAAATCCCCAAGCAGGTCCCCTAATAAAAAGAAAAAAGGGTGACACAAATACTTGGTAAGCTACAATTTCTCATCACCCAGGATTGTCAAATGGCGCAAGGGGATTGGATACGTTAAATAGCTTACCAAAAAACACAACACAATGTAAATTGACACCCCTAGTTAAGCTATGTGCCTAAGTTATCAAGAAATTACAAGTAGCTATTAATAACTAAATGACCCTGTAAGGAAACTTGTTAGTGATTTTTTTTTCTTCTTCTTGCTCCTTTCCAAATGTTGATTAGATGTTTGCACAGACACCAGTAGCGCACATTAGAGGGTTAGAAATACTCAAAACAATCAAAAAAAGTACTTAAAAGTCAATTTTCACCACCTAAAAAAAGTTGTTTTGGTCGGGTCCGCCCCTTGAAATTGGGTTTGCTCCTCTGTTAGGTCGGGTCCGCCCCTTTAAGTCGGGTTTGCTCCTCTATTAGGTCGGGTCTTCCCCTTTGTGGCAAAACTGCAATTTTTTTGTTTCTGAACTCTAGAGGACAAGTTTGCCCCTCTGTTTGGTCGGGTCCACCTCTGGTGGGTGGGTCTACCCCTTTGCTAAGTTGGGTCCGCCCCTGGAAGGCGGGTCCGCCCCTGGATGGTTGGGTTCGCCTCTCTGCAACCTGCACCTGCAAAAAGTGAAAAAATAGAGAACGTGAAAGATACGTGTGCCAAAAATGCGATCAAGTGAAGATATCTATTAGAAAATTAGCATCAAACAAAAGAGTGCAAGAAATAAAGATTATCACCCTACACCTCAAGATTAGGCAAAATGTCTAACTTAATAAGATAAATAGAAAATTTCACCTTGTCAAGTTGTCTTTTGGTTGGCCCTTGATTCATGATGTTGTATGCTCCATTGATGGAAAATGAATGAGGATGCAAAATGGTTGAGATTGGATGATAATGGATGCAAATGCTAAGTGTGGATTCAAATAAAAAATTGCAAGAGTTTGGCTATGGCATGCAAAAGTCCCTAAATGAGAGAAAAAATGGGGTATTTATAGATGTTTTTGAATTCTCTAGAGAATTCAATGGTTAAGATTAAACCAACAAGGCCAAGATGAAAGACGATGGTGAGTTGAGAACTCACAAACCCTCACATCTTGACATATGGCATTGAAGTGGCTTAGAAATGGTGACGTGTAAATAAGGTGGAAGGAAGGTACATGAGGTGGAAGAAGGACTTGAAGTACTTTACAAGTACCTTGGGAGATGAGAAAATTACCTTAAAAGGAAAGTTCTTGTTCCTAAATGGTTGGAAAGTGACATGAGAGAAATTTTAGTATTCCTCAAAAATCCTCATGGGGAAGAGGAAAATAGTTGAAGAAATAAATGTGAATTAAATTCACATGCTTGGAAGAATCTCATGGATAAGACAAGGTTCCAAAAAGGGAAACACTTGTCCATATGTGACTTGATGTGACAAGTCAAAGATTCTAGAAGATGCATGAGAAAAGGGGATTCTAGGAGGAATAAATGTGAATTTAAAATTCACATGGGAAAGAGGGTCAATGCCAAGAAAGGCAAATGAAGAGGTTGACTAAAAGGGCATACTAAATGTGGCTAATAACTTTGATTAAGGTTGTGCAAACACATGATTAAGAGGATAAATAAAAGATTAGAGGCAAGTGGCAAATGTTGGAGGATATGATATTAATCTTGATTAAGGTGTGCACATCCTAATCACTAATTAATTAAATTAATCATGATTAGAAGAGGGTTATGGAGGATGTGACAATGAGAGAGAAAAAATGAATTAAAAATTGGCTTAAATTAAAGAAAGTCACATGACTAAATTGAATAAAGTGATGTATTTATTTAATTTAGAGAGGAAAGAAGTAAAAAGGTAAAAGTATTTAATTATTAAATTAAACATTTTAGAGAACTTTAGATAGGACATGAAATATTAATTAAATTAATGATTTAATTAATATCGGCAAGGAGGATGAGGTAGACAAGTAAAGGGATGAATAAGGAAACGATTTTGACCATATGGAAGTGGTCAAATTTGGATGTCTACACTATAAATAACCATATTTTTTTTAGATTGTGAGAGAAATCTAATTCCAACTCCTTAACAACCCTATGCATCATAATCTCTATTTTGGCTCATGCTTGCATAGATTGAAGAGGCCACACTAGTTTTAAGTTCTTAACAAGTAACAACCCTATACAACATGACACCTTTTCCTTTTTTTAGCATTCAACATTGTTTCATAAAAGCTAACATAATTACATCCACGACACCATTTTTAAAAAATTAGACTCTACATCACTTTGTCTTTTGTACTTGATTAAATTCATGCTTATTAAAATGCAAACAATGATGATCATGATTTTATACCACTAATATTTTTCTGTAAATACCACTAATGATTTATATGCAAGTTTTAAGATGCAATGCTACTAAAAACACCAAGAAACCACAAAATAGTACTACACTACATATCATTGGATCTACTTGCTTATTTCAATTACTCTTCAACATGCATGATTCATATAGATAATGTAAACACCAAACTAGGGAGCATAATGTAGAGGATAAAAGTGCATACTTCACTCTTTTAGCCTCTTTTTTTACAATCAAATTTTGTTTTATCATAAATTTGTTGTCCTACTACTTGATTTTTTGTGTTCTACATAAAAGATGACCATATGCTTACATTTTCCACTCTTAATGTCATTATCCTAGTCATACAATTGGAATAGTCTAGATTTTTAACGGTTTTCTCCTATTGGATTAGACTACAAGCATAGTTTTTTCACCTAAACAAATTAAGATGTCGAGTCTCATTCCACCTTTTAAAGTTTACTACTACCAAAACTAACAATTCCAAAAATTGATTGTTGCATGTCATCTTGTGTTCCAAAATAAAAGTGAGCACCTAAAATCTTGTTTTTAAAGACAATCTCTACAAGATTAGTGATCATGAATAATCATGGCAAAGACGGGATCAAATAGATTCAATAAGCTTGTATTTGCATCGACAAACATCGCATCATCATAGGTGTTCTTTGTCGTTGTCTTGTATGTCTTCAATCTTTTACACACTAAAAAATCTTCACAATATCACAAAAATTCCATGATTCAATCTCATCACAAGAACTCATTTGTATGAGATGCAAGTACACCCAAACTAAATATAAAAGAATCAATAATAAATAATTATAGATAAAACCACATGCAAAAGATACAACCTTACCAAATAAATTGGATTGTAAGCATGACGTCATCCAAGACGTCATAAATATCAATATTAGATTATCTTACAAACATCATTTCAACATCAAATCGAGACTTCTATTGCATAATCACAACATATAAACCGTTTCAAAAGCAAAATAAACAAATCACATTAAAATAAATGAACCCTCCAAATCTAATAATTGATTAATAATTATTATTGATTATTGAATGCTTATCTTTCGAAGTAGGCTAGACGTGTAAATCGGTTTCGACGTTGTTTTCCTCGACTTTTGTTTTGTCCCGTCTTCTTACATTTTCGAGGTAAAGTTCATCAAAATTATGTCCAGGTAAATAATTTAAAGAATCATAAACATGTGAAACTACTCATTTGGAATAGGGACTTAATCCTGTCAGTTACACAGAAGCGCATTTAATACATGTGAGCAACAACCATTCAACAACCTTTCAGCACTGTAAAGTTGTTTCTCGGGGGACAAGTTTGGAAAGAAATAATGAGATGAGGATAAATCAGATAATAGCAATTGCACATTGTGGAGAAATATTGTGAGCAAGGAAGCCAAGAGATTGTACCCACTCAATTGTATTCTCTGCTCCTTCAACAAAACTCAATTTGCTACTTTCTTCTGCTTCAGCTGCACCATATGCGTACAGGGACATTAACTCGAACCATCCTCTCTCTGTTGGATGCCCGAAATTCCAAAAGAATTTTTCATCTACGTTATCACACACCTCAAATAAAGCCCTTCCCTTTTCATCTACTTCTGCACACGTTCTTACATCGCCTGGCGCAGCACAGCATGGCAAGAATATATCCACAAAACCTGCCAACACAATACATATAATTAAATGTCATGAGATTTTATACTGAAAATTGCCCAAATTTGGCATTGCTCATCACAGTTAAGTACAGGAATATTGAATCACTGTGTTTGTATGACTGATGTAATTTTGATGGATCCTAAGCAATTATAAACAGGACAAAAATGAAATTGGGCATCAGAGAAAAATTTATGTCACACTACCATATTGTTTAGAATTCCAAAAAATGTAGTTAAATGTAGAGACCAGGTCTGTAACTATAATGGATGACCCCTTCAGATTCGACCTGAGATGATGCACGCCCTCAATCAGTAACTTGGTATGGAGATCTATAGTCTCATCAAATTTAGAATCGCAGGACGTCTTGCCGATTTCAGCTCCGCAGCCAAGGGCAGCAATATTACTAATCACGAAATTCCTGAGCCCACTCTCATACAGATCCTTCACAATCTCCACTATGCCGCTCACTACAGGTTTCACCAGACCTACCAAACCCTGAACATGTTCATTAGTAAATATAAGTGACTTTTTCATGCCAAAAACTGAGCCAGATTCGGATTTACCTCAATAGACCCATTTTGGCTGGTACTGAGCGCGGTGTAGTCATTCCCAGCGATAGAGATAAGCACTACAGACCTCGACAGCTTATGGGAATCGAACCCTGAACCTGCGGCAATCAGTTTCTTAAATTGTTCGACTTGTTGTGGAACTGTTGTGAAACCAAAAGCTCGAAATATCCCGCTGCCGCCCACTGCAAAATTCACTCCTTGTTTAATCTTGCTTGCATTTACATTACAGTCATGACTTCTGAGCAGCTCATAAGCGATGGGAGTGGGAAACCCCAAAATATCCGCTGTACATCAACAATAATGTACTAATAAGACACAGATAGCTTAAAACCCCTAAATTACATGAATTTGTTTTGCAAGCAAAGTGTACCCCAAAAGTCTGTCTGGATTTTCCCTGAAGAAACTCTGCCTGCAGGGTAACCAGGCCAAATTAAACCGTTTGGCTTCCTCCACACATGGTTTACTGCTTGATTGTAAGGATCATGGTTTCCAGTGTCTGCATACGAATCCCCAAAAACAAATAGGGCTTCTGCCTTCTCTGCGCTTCCTGTACCTGCAAATCCATAAATCAGTAATCTCCTGCTAGCAAAGAATAATGATGAGGATTTGAAAAGGTTAGATGTATCACTTACCTGCAAATAGGTTGACAACTGTTAGCAGAAACAAAGCACTGAAAAACATTGCATCCATAGCCTCCTTGCGTAAACTTGAATGCAGAGCACCGTAAACAGAGGCAATCTTCTGCCATAATTAATACGGCTCCTCTACTCTATGAGGGGGTTCGAACATGTTTCCTTGCTGTTGCTTTCAGGCCTAATCCCTAAAGAGATATTTTGAGATTTGTCACGTTGTCCTGTGAAAATCGGAGTTTCCCACATTGGTCTGTAGAAATCACATTTTAAACGGCGCTGAAAAATGCACATTTATTCAGTGTGACTATTTTTCTTCGGTAGGTGATAAGATAGTGAGGACTTATAGTGGAATGATACGGCTAATATTAATTGTTTTTAATAAATTATAAATTTATTTATATTAATGTTAGGTGTGAGGACTTATAGTTGAATGATACAGCTAATATTAATTGTTTTTAATAAATTATAAATTTATTTATATTAATGTTAGGTGTTTTTATAGTATTAGATGAAATATATAGATAGTGCAGTCAAACTTCATGATTTATCATCAGATAAGGAAGGTAAGAGAAGAGTCTACTAACATTATGGACTGAGGAAATCATGTCTACGAAATATATAAATGACGAATTGATTAAAATAATTATTATCAAATATATTTTAATCATATAAATTTGTAATGAATATTTGATTGTAATATGAAATCTTGTCATTTTACAATAAATTCATATTTATGACATGAAAAAGAGTCAATTGCAATGCATTTTTAACAACAAATATTATCTAATTTAATTTAATTCTAAAAATATCTATTTTTGATAGGAAGTGGGGATTATGTTGAAGGTGTGGTTGGGTTTCTCAAGGGCCCACAAAATGTTGGCATTGTTTATTCTTTGATTGTGGTGAACATCTAACCTTTGGAGATTAAGTCCAAATTCACCATGATTTATTATGTCATCAATTATTCAAAGCTTTGGATGTGGGAGGTAATATCATCAATATAAGCTTGTCCACTATGCTTTTTATCAGATGAGAAAATTCTTTATTAGGCTTTCATTAATAGGCTTTCATTTGGAATAAAATATTGTACAATTACCTAATATATTATAGTGTGTATATGGTGTAGTTTGAAGAATACAGTCAAGTCACTTCTATGGGAATATGGATTGCTTATGTGAAAAAATGTGAAGTCTTACTCTTTAATATAAGATTGGTTACTATTGTCAATAGTGGCATAGTATGATAGTTAAGTTGTTGTGGTGTTGTTCTTGCCATTAAGATTCAAACCCACTAGAGTGTAATTGTTTAAATTGAGGATGAGGTCCCCCATTTGTGATCTTCGTGTTTCATAATTCCAGATCAAAAGCGTTTACAACCAATATACCTAATATATTTGATTGTCCACTCTGCTTTTTAATATAGTTACCTAATATATTGTATAGTTACCTAATATATTATAGTGTGTATATGGTGTAATTGTTTAAATTGGGGATGAGGTCCCCCATTTATGATCTTCGTGTTTCATAGTTCCATATCGAAAGCGTTTATAGTCAATAAACCTATTATATTCAATTGTCCACTCTACTTTTCAATACAGTTGTCTAATATTGTACAATTGTCTAATATATTATGTAACATCCCTCTTCTTAATACTCAAGTAAAATCAAGAATTTACTAAAAGGTAAATAAACTAGTAACCATGAGAGAGATTTTTTTGTTTTTAAACATTTTCATAAGGTTATGAAATAAGTACAACTTTTCTAGATAGTTTCAAACTTGAAATCATATATAATCACAACTAGAAACAAAGAGAATTCCTTACACTTCCCATTTATATTACATAAAATACAATTGGAACAAGAATAGTTTTACCTCATAAGTTTCGACTGTCGTAAGCCAGAACATGGAGTTCACTGCATCTGGAATGTTGATCTCTATCTTCACAAGCCTCAGAGAGTCTACTCCTACAGAGGGAGAGCATCATCTGAGTGATTTTCCTCCAACCACAGACTCAAGTGGTCCCCCGCACACTTCCTAACTGGAAGTGACTCGACCCTTCTCGAAGGGTATAGATATAAGGAACTTGTCAAGTTTCTCCATTTGAGTCTTGGTGATGTGTCCTACAAAACTCATTTGACCACACAACTCTAGACTCCTTCTAGCTAAGTATGATCATTTTGATTGGTCATGCCCTCTAGACACACACCTCTGACTCATCTTATAAGATGTCTCATCCTATAGTTTTTTCTTACTTTGTTTGGTACTCTAGACATAACTAGTCTGTATAGAGAATTCATTCTAGCTAATTTGACTTAGAACTAATCCTTAATCTAGGATATACATTTGATGTAAATATTTAGGTATTTCAACCCTTTTAAAAGTCCCTTATTACATTATGGAAATATCTAGGGTTTATGACTTCCTATCATTTTACTCTCAAGATTCAATACCCAATATCTTGATGCATTAAAACGAGTTTCGACATTATCGCATAATCTCATAAGGTGTTATAAAGACTTCCTATCTTGTTCTATGGTTTCCTTGACCTTTCACTATCAAACAATATATATATGTACAATGTCATATCCGACATAAGTGTTATAGATTTCCTATATCCTTCTTGTTTCAATTCTAGGGTTTAGCTTCTCTAACCCAATACATGGAAATATCAAACATCCTTGATTTTCCAAAGGTAATAACATAAGTGTAATTAATCATCAGAACAAATTGCTTCTAGTCTTTCCTAGACCACTTGACATTGTTTGAGTTCACATTTTATGTACATGAATAAACATAGTATTCATTGTATTTCTTTACCAATATAGTAACTAAAATAATACTATCATTTCATATCAATAGTCTTGATCTAAGTCAATCTTCCAACATAAGTTAGGTTTTACCTTCTCACCCACTCTCAGACATCTTTAGCCATATGGACGACACCATGTCATCATCAAGACGCACATACGCTTATAAAAAGTATATAGACATCTTTTTCAAATACCCCACCAGGGTGTTTTCAATAAGGAACATATCGAGGAAGGAAAGAGGTTTTTCCTTTCCAAAGACCTGATTATTAATACAAAGTCACTCAACAAGTAGTTATTAAAAGAACTCAAGAATAGTTATACATTACTCGAGTAAGCATTCTTGATAGAAATTATAGCACTTAGTTGTGCTTCAGTACTTTCTTCCACATATTTACTTCTCAATCAGTCAAGCTTGGTTCACTACCAACCAAGGAACTATGGTTTGATATTACCTTTTAATAATGAAAAAGAATCTCATAATAAGCAATGATGGTTTCATGTTGCATTCCTAGTCATATCTATGCCAAGAAGGGTTTGAGGGTGACATACCCCGACTACGTTTTTAAGCATCTAAATCACTATAAAAAAAATCAAGAATTAAGCTTTCTCATTGTGGACATTTTACATAAATCTCACAAAGATTCATGCATGAAGTGGTTTATAGGCAAGACTGCCCCATTACTGGTTTTCATAATCATTATTGTTACAATGTATATGTATATACAAGTAAAAGGCTATATCCATTCTAAAAGAAGAAAGATTACTTGACTTACCGTGTATGCGATAACCCCTATCATCTCTCGACTATTCTGAATTTGAACTTGCAGTTAATATGGATGCAACAAGAATTTGGTTTAAGCCTTTCTACTAAGGCAATCTTTGCTTCAGCTTCCTTCTTACTCTTTTAATACCTCCAACGTAGACGGTGCCATTAATCTTTGGTCATCGTTCAATAGTTCATAGTGCACTTAAGAAGTGGTTTCTACTTGGAATCTGGCTCATATGTACCATGACATTTCACCATCTAGCAGTCTGAATTGACCCTGTCAATCTACACACCTTATCATTATCCAGGAGACTTGATGGGTGTTTGTACAATCTTCTTTGGGATACCAAGTAGCGGTTTTTAGAGAGAGAGTCGTTTGGCCTCGCTTCCACTCAGGCTCAAGATTCTGTACAATATGCATGTATCACGCGAGTGTATGGGAAATATAGCGTTAGATCCCACAACCTTTTTCCAGCATCCATTCTACCTGTGCCAAATGGGAGCTTTGCAACAAGGTATTGACATCCATTAAAGCATAAAGGATGGATATATCTTGTCTGACATTATAGCTATAACTGTTTTGGTAGGTACGTATGCCAAAGTGTGGACGCATATACCAGGCACGTAAATTGTTGATAGAATGCCTTAAAGAAAAGTGATATTCAAGGATTGCAGTGAATGTGTGATATGTACCAAAAATGAACTATATTGAAGATGCTTTAGCAACTTTTAAGCGAATGACATCGGCAGGCATAAGCAACTTCCGCCACCTTTTTTTTTAAGCATCCACTCTTCCTATGTTAAAACAAAAGCTCCGAGAAACGTGGTCCTCTGGATTGTGTCCATTCCCCCCCTAAGAATCCGTTCTTCCCACTAAAGAAAGGTGGTTCCAAAAGTGGTTCAAGAATCGGTTGCCAAGAATCTATTAATCCATTCCTCCACGACTTGATTCTTATCCTCTCCTATATCATCGACTTGCTTGGAATATAAATTTAGTCAATAATAAAGAAAAACAGTTACCAAGCCAATGGACGTGATGAGAGACAGGGTTTGAAATAGGAGAATTTGAATTGCTATCAAAATAAGGCTTAAGCCGCCCTTGTGAAACCGTGCTAACTTCCATTGATGACCACTATTATCATTTTAAAACCTTCAAAATCTATTTCTAACGATAAATTAGTGTGTCATGGCCTTTCAAGGCTCATGTTGGCATTGGAAACAAGATGATATCCTTTTGAATTCAAAACATGCTCCTCACGTAAGAGTTGAGCTAAACAATAAGCTCTATGGCTAGATTAGCCATTTAGAATAATCTCATATTATATATAAATATATTAAAACTTCCAAGATTAATATCAACTTTACCATACAAATTCGATAACGTTCACTATTAATTGACACACAAGCGAAGTCACCCCCTCAATATGCACTTTCAATATTATCATTATGATCGACGTCCTTATGCAATATCCCAAAGAGTAATTTTTTGTTGCAATAGCTTATGCATGTATGTAAATATACATACATACTTGAACGTAAATGTTGACAGTATCTATTTCTTTGTACACACATATGCATCCATGCACCCATCTATATGTGTACGAGTACACATGCTTACCTTATTGACAAGGTATACCTATATTCATATATTCATTTGTTTTATATAATAAAAGAGAGTTAATAACCCTTAAGAGAATCATATCAACACAAAGGTCGAATAATTGGTTACTATCGACAAGCTTCTAAACACGATAAACAACAAGAACTAGACTTTAAATGACATCGAAAACTTGTCGAATCAAGAAATAAACTTAGACCAAAAGGGTCGAGTATCACTTACCCGACTCAACTAGGTTCACCATTTTGCATCAACACTAGACCTAAGATGACAACAACCTGTTCTTTTCCTTGTATCTATACCCTTCTCTCCGATGATGCTCTCCCTCCCTTTCTCAGAGGGCGAAAACCTGTTTTCTGAATGCAACTTGCAATCAACAACATGAGATTAGTGTTTCAGTAATCATTTTCAGAATCCTCATGAGATCATCACATCTTGACAACTTTTAAACACATGCCAAATTTTTAGTCAAATAAACATGACTCGTGAAAATATTGATTTTTCCAGACATTTTAACTAAACATCAAATTATTGAAACATGCGTAATCATCTACTAATTACTTCAAAGTAAAAAGTAAAACATAGTTAAAGTTAGGGGTGTAACAATTATAGTGTGCATATGGTGTACTTTGAAGAATGTACAGTCAAGCCACTTCTATGGGAATATGGATTGCTTATGTGAAAAAATGTGCAGTCTTATTCTTTAATATAAGATTGGTAACTATTGTCAATAGTGTCATAGTATGATGGTTACGTTGTTGTGGTGTTGTTCTTATCATTAAGATTGAAACCCACTGGAGTGTAATTGTTTAAATTGGGGATGAGGTCCCCCATTTGTGATCTCCGTATTTCATAGTTCCATATCAAAGGTGTTTACCCCTTAAAATAAAAATAAGATTGTGAATAAAAAACGTTTACCCCTTAAAATAAATATAAGATTGACAAACTTCATGATTGAATCCTAATAACAATATCACACATGAAAAGATTCAGTAACCTTGTAAAGTAGGGTAAGCCCACGCATATTTGTGTTTGAGTTAGGGTAAATTGACCTAAAACGTACCCCTCCCACACATTTTGTATAGCAGGGCTTCTGGAACATGGTTTTCAGTAATGCATACAAGCCAATACCCCTGCTTTACAACTTAGTCTTGGCTATGATATGGGGCCATCCATTATGCGTTCCCATGGCAATCGGATAATCGAATGATCACATTTGGGCTGAGCATTTTGTCAAACACTTTGCGTGCTTCCTCAACGCTACGGCATTTGCACATTTCAATAAGCTCATTTGCTGCTTCTAACTATTTCTCCACGGATTTCCTTGCCACGTTCCACTGCATCTAAGCTATAACACATGCAAAGAAAACACTGGACAAAGTGATCAAATTCTGCTTCATAATATAAGTTCCATTTGTCTATTAAAAGCTTCATTACATAGCCATTCTTCACATATCCTGTAATCAATGCAGTCCACGCAACCACGTTTTGCTCCGACATCTGATGAAAGAGCTACAGAACTTGATCCATTGTGAGTATATCATTGCAGTTCATGAAACTGCATTTAAGTGAGACATTTTGTCAAACAGTTTCAATGCATCCTTAAAGAATGGTACACATGGCATACATGATGACAATTTTGGTTTATAGGTAGACATGGTGTATAAGGCCTATGAGAATGAGTTGGGCGTGGAGTAGTTTGCCTCATAGAAAGATTATATGCTTTACAAATTCCTGCCGAGGAAAACATATGTGGTAAGTCTATGAGGATACAATGAAGGCATCGACTTTGCCATGGCTTACAGGAAAGCCCATTTCCAATTAATCATTAGTTTGAATAACCCTTACCTAAACTATGTTTATCCTGATCCACTAAACTTAGAAATTGATGTCTTGAACATGATTTCATTTCAATTTCAAGACATTTTGAACTGATAAATGTGAAAATTAGGACAAAATATGTCCACTATATTTTATTATATGGACCAATAATAACAAATTTTATTTTTTTAATGTTTTTATTGATTTTATTTCAAGAATATATGAAGGGTTCAAGTAATTTTTTATAATGTTCATAAAATGGGCATGTTGATAGATGTATTAAGTATATTTTTATAATATAAATAAGATTAATATTGAGCAAATAGTTTGATCTATAGTATATGTAATTAATGCATTTAACAATAAAGTATAAATTTTTTAGTTTGAAAAATAGTTATAGCTCATATTTACTGTGTAATTTCAAATAGGTCAAAAATGTTTTGATTGTTTACCTCCAATGATGATTACGCTCTAGATTATTCGGTTAGATAATTATAATTGTGGTAATTGTGATGTTCAATCATGTTGAACTCATAATGAGAGTCCATTAAGCTATTGGGAGGTTCAAAGTCATCCAAGTCTAAAGGGACACTCTATGCTTAATATCATTGGAAGCATATATAAAGTAGAATCCCAAAGTGTGCTCATTCAAAAAACTATGGACCATGCATAGTAGTGAGAGGGATCTTCACCTTTAGTAAGGATATTAAAATTTGACAAATTTTAACTAAATAAAAACTAACACAATGAGCTCCCAAATAGATCATCATATGACTTCATTTCATAAATCAATAATATTAAATCTATCAATAAAACATGAGGAACTCAAAGGTTCACCTCACTTGACTACAAAGTTGAGCTCATAGATTGTTAATAATACACTCATCAGACACACAAGTTTGGTAACATACAAATATACATACAAGCTTGGTTTTATCAACACAAAATGTATCCTCAGATGATGCAAGATCAAAAGGATGAAATATGTAAGATAGGGCATTGGAGTGTTATTCATCTTGGCATATCAATTGTAAACTACCAAGAAGACCAATTTCATAAAATATCTTATAGGGAAGATAGAGGAAACACACGCAAGCTAAAAGCATGTTTAACCAAAAACTTTTTCTTTTCCATGTTATTTTAGAAATATCCACAAAATAGATGACATAAATTATTTTTCTAAAAAACAATCTCTCTCTCTCCCTCTCCCTCTCCCTCTCCCGCTCCCTGCCTCCTCCCCCCCTCTCTCTCTCCACATAGTTACATGAAAGAAGTCATACAAGAGGATTGTTTGGATACAAATCTATCTATGGTTAGGAGAGAAAATAAATTTAGGGGAGCTAAAAATTTCTTCTATTCACTAATAATCCTTGCCTCTTAATCACTAAATATGAATTTATTTGCATCTTTTCCCCATTTGATCAAACTCTTGATATTGGCACATACAAATAGATAATTGATGAAGAAGTATAACTATAGGAACACTCAATTTTCTAAAATTTGTCATGAATTGTGTGATAGACATGCTTGGCTCATGGAGAAGTAGAAATATTTCATTGAGGATGAACTATGCATTTACCACTCTATAAAGGGGTTTTTTAATCCTTGAATTTGACTATGTCAAGGATAAATGATTGGTGCTAAAATCTAGTCCATAATTCTTCCTGTAAACTACATAGATAGAAACCATGTTTGAAGCCACATTAAAATTAATTTCTTTCAAAGAGGCATTAAAATTTCATGTTATTAAATGGAAGGGTTAATTATAGAAATGGTGAATTCTAACATCTAATGAATTGGTGAATTGATATATGCAAATGCAAGGAAGAATCTAATAATTATTATTTTACCACGTATTTGTGTTTGAAGTCCTAAAACATTATCTCAAATACCATTCACCATTCTCAATCCTAGATTTTTGAGAAAAACTTGTAGTTTGTTAATTGTCATGTGTATCCAATCTATATATTGCAGGCATGCACTATTTCTTATAAGCATTGTAAACAATAAGGAAAATAATTAGTTGGATATTTGTAGATAAAGAGAGAAGGGCCCTAGAAAACACTTGTAGAAATAAAAATTTGGTAGAAAATGTGTACTCTAGTCAAGTATTCTATAAGTGTTTTTGTAATGCCCCTTCTTCAATGTTGTCATTGTGTTTGTCGTTCGTTTTACTTCGAGGACATGTACTACTTGGATATGTGTTCATTTGAGTTAATTATTGATTGTGCCCTTGTTTGATTATTTCATTAAAATAAAGATTACCGAATTTTTAAAAAGTCTTTGGAATAATTGAATAAAAACTTATATATAATTGATGTATTGATTAAATAAATTATTATTAAAATATTTATTTGATTTTAATAAATTAAACTTTATGGTTTAAAAGGGATTATTTAAATAGATATATTAAATTGAAGAGATTGTTCAAATAAATTACACAGAAGATTAAATTAATAAACCAAATATTTTAAGTGTAAATTTGTAAGACTTGGTTAAACAATTATAAAATAAAAAAACAAGTTGAAGAAGTTGTAAATAGTGGGAAGAATATAAAAGAAAATAAAATAATTGATTTAGGGTGGAATGCAGTTACGGATGGTGGAGAAGAATAAATAAATTAGTGGGAGATAAAAAATAGAGGGACCTTTTGGTTATTTTCCTTGAAACTAATTTGTGGGGTTTTGTCGCAAATGTTCTGGTTTTGGGGGAAAAAGATGTAAGTTTCTTGATCTTGGAGGTTGAGGTTTTCTTGCTTTCTTGGAGCTTTCCACTGGAATTGGGGGTTTCTTTGTATTAGATTTCTGTCAAATTTGTTGAAGAGTTCAGAGCCAAGAGCGGAATATAGGAGAGCTCTGCATCAACCTTTAATTTAGCTAACCGACCTTAACCAGGTTCCTCTAATCCCTGATTTCTACCTCTATCTAAATATGCATTGAAATGATAAAAGAATGCCATTTCTAGAAATTTCTTGAGATTGTTCCTCTGCAAATTGTTTGTGCTTATTCTGTAATTCTTTAATTCTAATGCTTCCTTGAGGTTTCTAATGAGCCCATTCTGTGCATATTCACAACCATTGTGTTCTTTGTGAATCTTTAAAGTTTCTTTATGTTTTATTGATAAGTATATGGGTATGTTTTGCTTTATATTTATATATATAATTGTTTATCACTCAGTTTGAGTTGGGCTAGCTTTCCTTAGCTTAATCAACCCAACTCATTTCTTTCATAGTTATATGCCATGCTTTGCTGGTAACACCCTATGTCGGTTATGGCCTTTGATATGACAAATCTTAATGTTCTTGTCTGCTTTAATCATTCAATCCAATCCTCTGTTGCAAAGATGGCACACACCATCATAAACCACCACGCGGGGTTGCAACAAAGAGGGGAGCCGATACTAGTGGGAGCGTCCCAAATGTTGGCTGCAGGCTGCACATACTTCACACTACAGTAACCCTTATTGCACTACTTATACAGTTGGCATTCATGCTCATGCTGGCTAAAGGGCCTAGCTTAAACGTCACACACTAAGCTTTGACTACTTAGTGTGGACGTGCCGTGGGGCCCACTATTAACCGGTCATTCCAACGTCCCATTTTTAGTGTCCATTTTACTTTTGTCTTTCCCATTTCTTTCACTTGCCTCTGGTTTTCATTTACCATAGCAGTTCTGTTAACCACTTACCATAGCAGTTCTGTTAACCGCTGCAGTCAGTAGTCAACCGCCCAGTTCCTGCCTATGATTCAAACCAAACTCAAAAAATGTTCCCGCGCTGCAAAGTTTGGTAGATGTTCGTACAGAGTTTGATCACATACAATAAAATAAAAGCTTCTTGTGGAATATTGTTATTGTAGAGGAAAGGCATGTGAAAATGCTCTGGCAGACATACAAAATCTGGAAGCATAGACAAGGGACATGCCGAATGCCTGACATAAATGTGGATGGAATGCTAGATAGCAGGATACACACAAAATAGGTTTTTTGAAAGGCTTGGGGAACATTCAAGCAAATGCAACTGCAGTTGCAAAGCCAGACTCGACAACCTTTGCCAGTAGCCTCCCTGCCTGTGAAAAAATGAGAGCTTCGGAACAGTGTATGGACATCCATTCAAGGAATTTTTTCAGATGTTGTGGTTGCAACTGCCTTGGTAGACATACAATGCAAAATGTGGAAGCGTAGCCAAGGCATGTGAACTGTTTGAAAAAATCCGTCAAAGAAATGTGATCAAATGGAGCGTCGTGATTGTAGGATACGCAGAATATGGAAGCATAGACAAGGCATGTGAACTGTTTAACAAAATGCCTCGATGAAATGTGTTATCTTGGAATCCCCTAATTGCAGATTATTCACGAATTTGCCTTTTTTTATTAGGAACTTTCAAGCAAATGCAATTGGCAGGTAGGCTTCATTGCAGGAGCTCGTCTGTACATTGGCTTTCATTATTTTGTTCCTCGCTGCACAATGGAAGTATTTGTTTTGCTATGTGTTAGAAAATTTGCTGAGATAATGTATGTAGAATAATGTAGTGTAATTGAGAGGGAAATGAATTTTGGAAATTTATTATTAAGAATGTATAGTGCTTTGATGGCACCAGTTGAGGTCTCTTTTATTCTCTATGAAAATGAAGAAATATGAAACTTAAAGTTGTCTCTACAAGTTACTTATTCTCCAGTTCACAACTTTGATGAGTCTTTGATATCTAGAGGGTGTTTGTTAGGAATATTTTTGCAAAGCATTGGAATCAAAATCTCTTGCACAAATATTCAACTTTTATAACACTTTGTATGATTGTACATAGGTGATAGATCATTTTAAGGCCATCTCCTCGTTGGCCTTTAATGTCTCTATTTGTTTAGCCTCATTCTCTTCTTAGGAAATCAATAATTCTACAAAGAACACCAATAACTTATAATTTTCTCCTTAACCCAACCTTGATCAAACAATCAACTAAAGTAACTAAAACTATCTTGCTCCTCATCTAAACTTACTATCTCCCTTTTTTGACAAGCTAATACTAATTAGATGAAGCTAGAAAAGCCTCCAATTCCATCTTTCAAGAGTTTCTTTCCAATAACCTTATCCAAATTCATCTTAAATCCAACCCTTGAACCCTAAGCTCTTCTTAATACACCTATAAGCTTTGATTAATTACCACTATTATTGAGAAGGGTAAGTTTGAAATGAAGATAGATGTAGGTCTTACAAAAAATAAATATCTTCTCTAGTTATAATAATTAATAAAAAAAGCATCCAAATAATCCAAAGTTAAGTAATATTTTTTATATTTTTTAATATATAAATATCTCTAGCAACAAACTCCCCTAATAGTCATCACACAAAATTAATGATCACCCATAGACATCTTAATGATGGAGATGAAGGGTCGAAAAACCATAAATGGTGGGGACAATGGAGGTGAAGGCTTTGGAGATTTTGTAGATGGTGGCAAGGGCAATGATGAGTTAAAAGATGGAAAAGGTGTTGGTGAGCAAGAGTTAGCTTCCTACATGTGGGTTGGTGCCCTTTTTAATCCCCTTACCCCTGTGGTGGTGGTGGTAGCCTTTGCATTCGTTCCTGAGATTGAAGCCCTCATCATTGTGCCTAGTGCCTTCCCTTGTGTTGTGAGCTTGGGCTCCTACGCTAGGCTTGACACCCTTATTGAAGTTGATGTGAGGGGTGGCTCTCTTGAGGAGTATTTCTCTTAGAATCTCTCCTCAAAGATTCTTATGGAGGATCGCATTACAAAGCAATGTATGGGGTCCATGTCTTCTACAAGTGATCTGGTGGATGCCAGTGAGGATGTTCCTCTTCTGGCTATGTGGCTAGAAGCCTAATATTCAATTGTTGATAAGCATGTGGTGTTTTTGGGTTGGGTTCTATTGAGCTTTCTCTAATTGTGAATAGGTTGTCTTTCAAGAGGGCCTTTCTTCTACCCCTCCCAAGAATCCTTTGCTTGAGGTGTGTTTGAAGATAAATCTTCTTGCCTCATCTTCCTGTCTGATGCCTTCTACTATTGACATGTGTGAAGTGGAGATTGTGCTCTCTCTATCCCAATCGAGACCTTTGTTCCATATCGCCTTCTTTGGGTGAAGCTGTCATTCCTATTATTACTAAGAGAGTGTCTTATCCTCCCTGTAGTAAATTGGAGTGTAGTGTTGAGGAGTTCGTTCCTCAACCTCCTCCTATCCTTTTTTAGCTTGATGAGTGGGTGGACAAAAACCTCTGCTTTCCTACAACATGCTCTCATTAGGAGATTTTGGGTCAGAGACCAAACATTGATATTTCATTGTTGGGCATCTATGTCATGTCCCCTTCTCAGTGACATCTCTCGGAGCATAGGATTGGCCTATCATACGACCCTCGTAGGCTAATGGACTGGATAGAGGGTCATTTTGGAGCTTGGCTCAGCTTCAGTTGGCAGAGTTTGATCAGTAGGCTTTTGTTTGGGCTCGATCGGAGACTTCTTGCAGAAGTTGCTATTTTTAGCAGTTCCTGGCAGTCAGCGTGGGACCCCTGCTATTTTTAGCAGTATGGCTTTGGCAGTGTTCAGGATCACTTCAGTGTTCGTAGCTTCAGACGGATCAGTCATCGGATGAATAACGAGGGAGATATTAATATTTAATTGTATTAATTAAATATTAATTATTTGATGATTATAATATAAAGTTATAATATTAAATTATAACTTAAGTGATTCTATTTGAGGGGGTCGCCATCATCAGAAGGGGCCAAATTCGTAATTATATTTTATTATTAAAATTTGGCTGAGACTATGGGAATATTAAAAGAATTAAAAGTTGAATATTTTAATGAAACCCTATTATTGAGGAAATCACACTTTTCAAGAGATAAAGGGTTTTGCCTTGGGAATTGTGCCATTATGATGATTATTGATTTTGAGATTGATCAACTTTGATCTGAGCAAGAGACTTTAGGGTTTCAAGTTCGAATTCCTTGGGGAACGAGCCATCTCCATCAGAAGCAATTCAGAGGGTGTGAAATAACACTTGATTTATTGCCAGTAGAGGTTTCTTCATTTAGAGGAAATCATTGATCTTCAGAGAATTTATTATCTTCAGAGTCCTTTTCAGTGTTTGCATCCAAAGAATATCTATTCATCAAGGCGCACCATTATCAGAGTCTTGGACAGTGAATTCAGAGGAGGCCGTACATTCTTTATTGTTGTTTCTGACAGGCCGTACCTTGCTGCAGGCCATACTTTCTGTCCTTGAGCCGTACTTTAGTCTTCAAGAGAAACGCCTCCCTTTCAGACTTCCAGTTTGCTTCTTTGAGGATGCTGGGGTTCCAGAAGGCATTGGGAATTACCAGATAGGAGGAGAAAGGAGAAAGCAACTCAGTCGTACCAGATTTTGATCATCTACAGCTTGCTGTTTACTAGGTTTTTTTCTCAATAAAAGATTGTATTCTTTATTGCATGTTATCAGATCTATGTTGTATTGAGCCCATATGAACAATAGATGAAGCGCCTTCAATATTTATTGTATTTCCTATGCATGTTGGCCATTTAGCATTTTTATAGAATTTATTATTATTTTCAAGCAAAAATCGCATTCTTTCAATTACATGCAAAAAACCCAAAAAACTACAAAAAACCAAAAAACCTCAGAAAAGACAAACAAAACTGTCAGATTTGAGAAACGGAGGAAACTAGGGTTTCTACAATCTATTTGTTGGTGTAGTTTTGTTTTGTTGAGGGTGAAGGCTTTTAGGAATGCATTCCTTTTATTCTCCTTCAATTCCAGTGTGGACTACTCTCATGTTTTGTTAGGTGGACCCTAGTTTTTGGGTAAATCCTTTCTTTACATTCAAAATTAGTTTGTTGGTTTGATGCTACCAAGACCAACTTAGTTCTTGTTTGGGTTCATCTCCTAGAGCTCCCTTCAGAGTTTTGGGATAAATTAGCATTCGTGTTATAGTTGATGTTATTGGTCAGTTTGTTACCATTGATAATGTCACAAAATCTAGAATAGTTTTTATTTTTGCTTGATTTTTTGTTTGTATTAAAGTTGGTTGGGAGTTTCCCAACATTGTTAATATTTTCTCTAGGCTTGGTGTTTGGGAGCAAAAACCCTAATATGATTGTTTCAAACTACCTTGATTATCTTTGTCAATGTTTTTGGGTCCTTCCAAAAGCTTGTTTCCGGTTCCATGCTCCGGTCAAAAATATTGTTGATCTATGTTGTCTTCTTTTTTGTTGTTTCATGTCTCTCTTCTTGGGACACTTTTTTTGTTTAATATTCTTTCCAATCTCATTGCTGGTGAGTCTCATCCTTCTTTATTTTTTTGGTTGTCTTACTCTTTGTGAGACTCCTCTCTTATGCCTCATTGACTTCTTTGTAATGGGTTTAGGCCCTTCCTGCTTTATACTATTAAAACAAACTCCCCTAATAATAGTACCTCAATTATAGTATAAATATTAATCTAAATTATAGTGGAAGGATTTTAGATCTATACATGTTGATTCTTTGTGGTATGGTCATAACATCACCAAAAGGTCCCTAATGATTAGTTCTAGGAAACTTGGTAAGATTTATATTGAATTTGCATGACCTTGGTGTGATCATAGTTTCCTTTGTTCATTATTAGGGTTGGAATTAAGAAACTATCTTAGGATTATGAGACATTCACACACACAAGAACATGAGGTGTAAAAATAATATAGCTTCACAATCCTAGAAAAAACTAGACTAATAAATAGGATTTCCTCTAATTTACCTTTTCAAAGTGACATATAGAGTATTTGGAATGTCATTTATAAACAACCTATTACCTTCTACATATATGATTTCTAACCCCTAATACCTACTTGTATCAAATTTATGAAATTAGATCCCCTATTCATAATATAAAAGTGATATATTTGGTTATATTTTATATGTTTAGAAAACCCCAATATGCATGCATGTGATAAAGTATTACTTTAGAATTGAATCTCCTAGGTTAACTATATAATGCAATTATCAAAGAAGCTACAATTTTCAAATATGTTATTTTCTATGAAGATGAATCATGACAATGAGAATGGATTAATGACTAGAAGAAATTAAAAGGTATTGAAATAAAATATTTTAATGGAAGTGTAACAAAATTTCCCTATACCTAGCAATACATCCACCACAACTAGTATCTCATTTTTACCATTAATAACATCTCCAAACACAAGAGGAATACCAATTCTAATGTTAAGGAAGACAAGAAACTCAAGATAAACTATGTGAGGCAACACAAAATGAAGAAGAAAATGACAATTTTACTAATTTTTCCTTTATTTTTGGAAGTTGATCTAATTAGTTTTGAAGAATCCATATATGTAACAAGAATGTTTCAATGTTATGTATGCGAATATTATAAGATTGAGAAAAATAAAACATGGTAGTTAGTGGATCTTCAAATACCTAAAAAGATGTCATTGGTGTCAAATTGGTTTATAAAACTAGATACAATGAAAATGGTGAAATTAAAAGGCGTAAATAACGATTGGAAACAAAAGAATATTTGAAATTTAGCATATAATTTATTATAATGAAACATTTTCACTTGTGGCAAGATTGGACACAATTAAAGAGAAATTTTAGCAATAGTAGCCCAACACAATTGGAATGTGTATCAAATGGATATAAAATCCATATTTCTTAAATTATGAGTTAGAAGAAGAGGTTTATGTTGAGTAGCCAATTGGCTATGATATTTTTGGTTGAAGAAAATAAATTCTATAAGATGAAAATTGTGTTATATAAGCTCAAACAAGTAGGCAGGGCTTGGTATAACTTCATAAACATGCATTTGAAGCAATGGTTTTGACAAGAGTGGCATTGAACCCCACACTATCCACCAAGCTAGAAAAATAATGTGAAATTTTATAATAGTTTTTTTTTGTATGTAGATGATTTAATTTTTACAACAAATTGAAATTTGTTAATTGAAAATTATAGATTAGTATTGAAGAAAGAATTTAAGATGATAGATTTAGGATTGATGAAATGTTTTCTTGCTATAGAAGTTAATTAAATTAGTGGTGGAATTTTTTATAACTTATATGTGTATGCATTTATGATGTATTGAAGAGATTTAGAATGTTGAGTAGTAAACCAACTCATATGCACTAGTTTAAATAGAGTAAAGAATAAGAAAAGATGATTGTAACAAAAATGTAGACCAACATTCTATAAAATATTAGTTGTAAGTATGTTGTATTAGATAGCTACAAGGCCTAATATAATTTATGTAGTGAGTTTAATCCCCAAGTGCATGAGAAAACTAAAATACATTCACTTGCAAGAAAGAAAAATAATCTTGAAAAATGTCAATGGCACTAAAAATCATGAAATTTTATATATTAAATTTTAAAATAATTTAAACTTAATTAGCTATAAGATAATTGAGAAAGTAGCATTGTTAATAGGAAGAGCACTTCCAAATATGTTTTCTATTTTAGTTTGGGAGTAGTATCATGGTATTCCAAATAACCCATTGTATTTCTCTTATATTTTAGGCCAAGAATGTGGTTGTAATTTCAATAGATTTCCAATAAATTTGGATGAGATCTAAGTATTATTAGACTTAATTGGATGAGAAAATCTTGTGACAATATAATTGTTCCAATTTATTATTTAAAAATCCTATATAACATGGTCAATCCAATTAGATTGATATCAAATATAATTTAATTAAATAAATAGCTACAAGTGCAAAAATTAATTTTAATTTTTGCATGTGAAAAAAGCAATTCACAAACATTTTATAAAGCTATTGGAAATAAATTATTTTTAGAAATTGAGATATAGTTTGGGCATCACTAATTTGGAAATTCAAGCTTAAGGGAGTGAGTTGGAATCAAGCTTGATCTACCATCTCCAAAGATTGCTTGAGTGGTAGCTCCACCTAGACTATTTTTGGTAGAATCCATATAAAGCATTTGATGAATATAGTTAGTCTATACATGAGCTTTTAAAAATATCAATAGTCTAGAATACCTTGACATAGAAGACGTGAAAATTATTAGAATTGAATATGTTGGATTCTCCATGGTTTTGGCTCCAATTCTTTTTCTTACACCATGTATCCCCTCGTCATCCTAAGACTCTCAATTTGTTGTCAATCTTTTATTTCAACTTTCATAACCCCATATATGTTTTTGTCAAACTAAATTGATCCCCTATTGTTTGCATATGCATTTATATAATTTTAGTTTATAGTTCTTTGTTGCTATTTTTTGTGTGTATCAAATTGCCTTATTTATTACTCGTTCTTTTTAAATTCATCATCATGTGGTCCATAAACTAGGTAGTTTACTACAAGGCAAAAAATATTGATAATTTATAGTGATGTAGCTATATATAACTGATTATTGGTTGGTTGGCTTATGAGATGGATTTTAAAGTTGAGGGCTTGCCTAAGCTAGGTACATCATAGAGGAATTTATTTTATATGGAAATTTTAAAATGCATTTTTTCCTTGGTTTAGGTTTTTATTTAGTATGTAAAGAGACATTATGTGTGTATGGATGTACACAAGTTTTGATGGTTTGGACAACCCTACCAAATCCATAAATGCTACTTATATCAATATAGGTGATTTGTATATGATACAACAATTTACCATGGCCATTAATATAACATTAGCTCTCATCAAGTGAACGAAAACCATCATGTTTAAAATATAACTATGGCATCCCATATCCCCTATTTCTACATACATTATCTCAACAAATTTTCAACACATAGTAGAGTAGATACTTCCATTGTGTAGCGAGAAATAGAATAATGAAAGCCAATGTACTGACGAGCTCCTACAACGAAGCCTACCTACCAATTGCATTTGCTTGAAAGTTCCTAAAGCCTTTAAAAAAAAGGAAAATTCGTGAATAATCTGCAATCAAGGGATTCCAAGATAACACATTTCATCGGGGAATTCTGTTAAACATTTCACGTGCCTTGTCTATGCTTCCATATTCTGTGTATCCTGCAATCATGGAAATCCATTCAACCACATTTATTTGAGGGATATTGTCAAACAGTTTACATGCCTTGGCTATGCTTCCACATTTTGCTACATGTCTACCAAGCTAGTTGCAACCACAACATCTGAAAAAATTCCTCAAATGGATGTCCATACCTTGTTCTAAAGCTCTCATTTTCGCAGAGGCAAGAAGGTTGCTAGCAAAGGTTGTCGAGTCTGGCTTTACAATTGCAGTTGCATTTTCTTGAATGTTCCCCAAGCCTTTCAAAAAACCTATTTTGTGTATATCCTGCTATCTAGCATTCCATCCACATTTATGTCAGGCATTCGACATGTCCCTTGTCTATGCTTCCAGATTTTGTATGTCTGCCAGAGCATTTTCACATGCCTTTCCTTTGCAATAACAATATTCCACAAGAAGCTTTTATTTTATTGTATGTGATCAAACTCTGTATGAACATCTACCAAACTTTGTAGCACGAGAACATTTTTTGAGTTTGGTTTGAATCATAGGCAGGAACTAGGCGGTTGACTGCTGACTGCAACGATTAACAGAACTACTAAGGTAAATGGAAATTGGAGGCAGGTGAAAGCAATGGGAAAGACAAAAGTAAAATGGGCACTAAAAATGGGATGCTAGAATGACTGGTTAACAATGGGCCCCATGACACGTCCACACTAATTAGTCAAAGCTTAGTGTGTGACGTTTAAGCCAGGCCGGCTAAAAGCCCTATGACCATAATGTCAACTAAAATTGTAGTGCATGGGAATCATATATGAATATAGGCTTAGTATTACCAACATCATTTTCGTATCAACCTGAATAATGAGCTCTCTAGAAACTAGGATATTATCCTCATTTTTGTAGAAAACCATCTTAGTAGATGGAGATGCCTAGTACTCTTCCATTTACCTCAACCTCGGGTTTTTATTTCACTTCCTCGTCTTCATCATCATCATCATCATTGTTAAATGAGTATGCAACATCAGTGTATAATTTGGAGCTAACTCTAGTTGCATTTTTGGGCCTTTATCCTTAATAACCTTAGTGTCAATAAGGAGCAATGTATAATTATCTATTCGTTCTATTGGATTAGCTAGATCTTCAGATGCATCACTGCCCCTATTCAGATAACAATCTCATTCTTAACAAATTGGTCAAAATATTTGCGTCACCCCTGTATTACAATAGATTATTGATAGCCCTTGTTCATGTAAATTGAGTCTTTTCGTAAACTGCTAGTTCTTTTGGGCTTGCACCATCACCCTATACTATCTTAAGTTAAGTCGACCTTGGCTTAGAAAAAATTCTAGTCACAGGGTATGTTAACAACATAGATAGAGGTTGGCCTTGCATCGTCTAAAATTCTGGTGGATTTCAATTTACTTGGGCCATTGAATTGACATTTCTCTCCTATTCATGAAGCCTTCAATTTACATTGGCTTTCAATCTATAGTTATCATCATGCTGGTTACATTACATATGCGTGTATTCATCTATTTGAATGGTTGTGGCTTTGTTATTGATAGATATATATGAAGATAAGCCTGTTAGTAATTCATTGTATTAAAGCTTTACTTTTTGATATATGGGAAATTACGAACAAATTGTTGATATCGCTATGATTAGCTCACTATAAGTTTGATGGCCATCTTCCTTGTTGGTTTTCCTATCCAGCTATTTTCATCTTGAGTTTTAGGAAGTTGATATTGTTGTACCAAATTCATTCTTATCCATCTCAAAGTCCTTGCGTTTTGTGCTTATCCATCTTGAAGTCCTTGTGTGTTTTGTGTACCTAATGCAAAGACATAGTTGTTACCTTATGATTTGCATTGAGTCATTCAAATTAATTCGTTTACCCTCTTGTGGTGTATACTTGTTTATTTATACTGAGCAAAATATGTTATATCAATATTGACCCATTATATCTATATATATATGATGGGTATGTGTAGGATCATCATGGGCCAAAAAGTGGCGATATGATGGGTATGTGTAGGGCATGTGGCTGACGACTTTTTTTTACCTAAAATTGATGAAACGAAAAGGGTTTTTAAAGGAGATTATCAGATTTTCACCAATATAAATTATGCTTTACTTTGAATTTAATAAATAATATTATTCATTTTATATTTGAATTACGACAAAGGTCTTGATTGATAGGCTAATTGAAAAACATCTATAGCTTTCAAACAGTATCACATTTTTTCAATCTGAAACATGTGTCACATTCTATACTTTGCATACTATAGGATTAAAAAAAATTGAATTTCATGAACTTTTGACCAAGTTAAGGTGGTCAGACATACGAGTTTTTATATTTTTTAAAAGTTGTAATAAAAAATTCATAATTAATTACTTACATGGAAAAAAATTATAAAAAATATGCATCACATTGAGACATGAGTCATCTACTTATATCTAAAATATTATAAAAAATATTATCATTTTATTGTGGTTAGGGTGGTCAGACAGACACCTACTTCTTATTTTTTCCCTGAAATTTAAGTACTACTGCATTGAAATTTCAAATTTTCACCAAATAGATTTTTTTTTAAATAAACTTAGTATTTTAGAAACTACATTCAATTTGCTCCAGATTCTATTCTTACATATTTTTGAAATAATATAGATGGGTATGTGCAGGATCATCATGGAAAAAATAGGCCCTTAAGTGGAAAAACATTAAAAAAAATAGAGTTAGGCAAGTTGACGTAAAATTTTGAATAAATTATCTATATTATTTCAAAAATATGTAGGTATAGAATCTGTAACAAATTGAATGAAGTTTCTAAACTACTAGGTTTGTTTTAAAAAAATGGTGAAATTTTAAAATTTCAATGAGTACTTAAATTTGGAAAAAAAAAAGTAGGTGTCTATCCACCACCCTAACCACAATAAAATGATAATATTTTTTATAAGATTTTATATATAAGTAGAGGACTCATGTCTCGATGTGATGCATATTTTTTGTAATTTTTTTAGTAAATAATTAATTAAGAATTTTTATTACAACAAAAATATAAAAACTCCTATGCTGACCACCTTAACTTGGTCAAAACTTCATGAAATTCAAATTTTATTTTTTAATACTATAGTATAGTATAAAATGTAACGCATGTTTTGGATTCAAAAAATGTGATACCGTTTGAAAGCTATAGATTTTTTTCAATCAAACTATCAATCGGGACTTTAGTCATAATTCAAATAAAAATTAAATAATAATTACTTATTAAATTCAAAGTAAAACATAATTTATATTGGTGGAAAGCTAAGAATCTCCTTTAAAAACCCTTTTTGTTTCATCAATTTTGGATTAAAAAAAAGTCGTCAGCCACATACCCATCATATTGCCACTTTTTGGCCCATCATGATCCTTCACATACCCAGATAACTTATTCAAATTTTTACGTCAAGTTGCCTAACTCTGATTTTTCTAAATTTTATTGCCACTTAAGGGCCTATTTTTTCCATGATGATCCTGTACATACCTTGATATGTGTGAGGTACTTTAGTTTAATAATATAGATAAATAGCTTTCAAATTATATATAAATACTTATACATGGATAATATATATATCTATATATATATATATATAAATACTGATATATGGATATATACTTATATCTATATATCTATATATCTATATATCAATATATATATATATTTATATATATGCATATGGTTGCTTATTTATAAATTTAGGCATTAAAATAAGTGGTCTTATAATTACTAAGAGATTCAAGGGAAATGAATGGAATAAAAGTACAAATGAAAGATCAAATTAATTACGTTCAATTAAAAGGTGGTTAGGGATTGGAATAATTTAGGAACATGTCTAGTTTTAAGAAGGAATAATGTTTTGTAGTTAAAGTAAACAAAAGATTAGTCTTAATGGAAATAAATTATTCTTTGTTTAAAGTGAATATTTAGAAAACTTATATTGATTTCAATGTAAGACTTATCCTATGATATCTATAGCAATTATTTAGGAATGTAAGATGGATGCTTTATAAATTCATTACGTAATCCCTTGCTTCGACTATGGATTTGAGTTAATTATGTGAAGTGATGTGTTGATTTTGTGATGAGAATATATGTGAGCTTTGTTCAATGTCTAAATTTTTTGTGTATTAGGAGTCTTCCAGAGGCTAGGGGAAATTGTCTTCCTAATGAAATTCTTTGATAGTATTTGAGATGATTGCTTGTATTAAATGGTACATGATGGTTGTTAGCCTTGCACAGTGTATTTTCCAATGTGGTTGGAACTTGTGAGCAGGAAGGGTTTTCCTTGCCTTGTGATTATGTTAATGAGATATGTGATTGTGCAAGTTGTCTTTTCCCTTTTGATTTCTTTGGGTCTCCTAGTTGTCAGTAGGGGAGTGGCTCTCAATGGGGATCTGATGCACAAAGTGGTAGGTCCAAGGAAACTCATTGAGAGTTTAATCAAGTGATAATCTATAATAAACCAGGGGTTGGGTAGTTCACATTAATCAAGATAATACCTCACTCATGGCTCAAGTGCTTGTTTAGGCTTGAGATGAGTGAGAAGGCCTGGAATGGCAAGATCAACTTTCTAGTTCGACTAGAAGGTATGTTGATCTCACATATGTGTATGGGTGTTCGGGGGCTCGTAGAGGTGGTTATGGTAACCCAGGATGGGAGTCTGGTAGCCTAGGAAGGTTATGCGAGGATAACCCATAGCAACCTATGTGATGACACTCCTCCTACAACAACCTAGTATTTCCTTGTCTCTTGTTTCTCTTGGTAATGTGTGTCTCTGGAAGTGGTGTTCTGTCGTTTGATGTTGTACTTTACTTGTTTAATGTTGACATGTTATCCTTGTGTTGTCTATTGTCTTTTGTTCTAATTGTGATAGTGGGACCCTTTGCTATCTCCTAGCATGGGGGTGGACCTTTGGGTTCTACATGGTTGGGTGGAAAGTGCATTGTTCTCCATTTGGTTCCCTCTTCTTGATCATTATGGTGATGAATTCTCCTAGATTGATGACTTCTACATTTGTATCAGTCCATGTGGATTATCTTCCATGTATTGTATCATAATCTGATGTATCATGTATCATACTTTGATGTACACTCCTCACATGTATACGAGGAGATATTGATATTTAGACATATAAATGTAATGATGTAAACTGATGTTGAACTCTATTATGTAATGAGTTATGTAACTGATGTTATTGTATATGTAATTAAATGAATCAAGATTCAATTGATCTATATGGAACACATGTTATGGTTGTATCATATTTGATCTTGTAAATGTGATGGTTAATGTACCTTCTTATTGTAGTTGGAATCTAATTAATGTGATGACTTTTATTTCTTGCTCGTTTAACTGATGGGAATTAAGTAGCATAATCACAAACCTTAGAGGAGTTAGGTTAGATTAGTATTAATTGTTTCATTTGCAATAGTGTGTTTATTTCACTTTAAAAAAAAATGTTCCATTTTAGGTGTTAGTGTTTGTTGTCCTCTATGGTTTCATGGCGGGCATCATAGTTTTGACTATGAAGAGGATAGTTTTAAGTGTTGTTATGGTATTATGTTTAACAAACTATTCATTTGGTCTTTTAGAAATATGAAAAATTTGGTGAATAGCCACTATTTTCAAGGAGTTCTTTGCAATAAGAATTTGATTTTTTCTAGAAGGGATTAAATATAAAAATGAATAAGGGATTTTATTAATTCAGTATAAATATCGATAATAAAAGAGTTTCTTATAACTTTATTGCAAAATATATAGAAACTTTGTAGTAATTTCTATCCTACAAGCAATTAATTTTAAAATTTCCATAGATTTTGTATATATTGTGTGACATTCAAATATGTAAATATTTGACTATGGGAAAACATCTATACTTAACAATATTTTATTGTAATTCAAAAAAAATCGGTACACCCATTAAACCTATGGGTCTAATTTCTAGTAATATATATATATATTGGTAAATAATGTTGTTTATGTTGACCAATGTGTAGTAGTTATTTGACATTTAAATAATTTTCTAGACTTATACTTTCTTAGCTTTAAATAGGACAATGCTTTATCAAGTCTCAAGGGGGTTACTTGTGATTATAGGTCAACTTGAAAATAAGACAATAACTTGGTAAATGATTCTAGACTAATGCTTATATTATGATTTATCATATTTGTTTATGTTCTTATAAATTCTTGTAAGAAAACTGATACTTGATAAATTCATTTGAATGTGTAGTCATTAGATTATATATAGGCCAAACCAAATTGAAGGGGAGTACTTTTTTGAAATGGTCTTGGATTAATGATTGGAGATGTTGCATGACTGGTCTAACAAGGGAAAAGTAGAGTAGGAAAGAGTCTATGAAAAGGAAAAATTCCATATGTTAGGAATACATGAGAACTATAATTGTAAAGTACAATGAAAAAAGGATAAATGGTTAGAGAAAATGAGCTTGGAATAGATAATATTTTGATGTGTTGTTGATAAACAAGCAAATGAGGTAGTAAGAATCCATTTACATGATTAAAATGAGCCAATGAATAATTTATGATTACATGTTTGGGTTAGTGCAAGATCATGATGGGCCAAATAGAGCCCTTAAGTGGCAATGAAAATACAAAAAAAAAGACTTAAGCAATTTCACATAATAATTTGAATAGGTTATCAAAATAATTTCAAAAATATGTAGGAATATAATTTGTAGTAGATTGAATGTAGTTTGTAAGCAACTAGGTCTTTTTTGGAAAAAAGGAATTTTATTTGGTAAAAATTTAAAATTTCACTGCAGTAGTACATTAAAATTTGGAAAAAAATAAAAAGCAGGTACTGTTTGGCCACACTAATGATGAGCAAAAATAAATATTTTTTTGAATTTTTCAATATAAGTAGAGGACACATGCCTGAATGTGACACATGTTCTTTTGTATTTTTTGCAACTAAATAATTAGTTATGAATTTTCTAGTAGGAATTTTTAAAAATATTAAAAGCCATTTGTCCAATCACCCTAACTTGGTAAAAAATTTATGAAATTTATTTTCTTTAAACTATAGTTTGTGTTGAACACCTAAAATATTGAGAGGGGGGAGTGAATCAACATTTTATATGAATAATTACTCACAAACCATCCAACTAACAAAGTGTATCTAACTACAACAATAAATGAAAGCATGAAAAGAATTACAAGATCACATAACACATGAACACCAAGATTTTTACATGGAAAACCAAAAGAGGGTAAAAACCACTGTGAGGATTAGCTCACAATATATTATAACTAGTTATAAGATATTACAAGGGTTCACTGCTAGGACACACTATCCTTATAAGGCTCATAGCCAATGATAGGTACAAAAAAAAGTGGATTCACAACCAAAGTGTGAACTAATACAAAGTGCACCTTCCTTGTGTTGAATTCAGTCCCTTTGAAGTTTTGAACACAAAACACTACTCAGCTTAGCATTCACACAATATTCACAATAATTATATATTTATTTTGATCTCACACATCTAAATTTGCATGTTATCACAATTTCAAATCTGTTGCACATTATATTATATCATGTATCTTCTACCACACAAAAAATATCACTTATATACCCAATTATATCTACATACATCAATTAGGTCAGCCTAATTAGATGTAGCCCTATTTTAATTCAAAATTGCTTTTCCATCTCCACACTATTTAAAAATATCTTCACGCTCAACCCAACCATGTAATATTTGGTTTAAGTTGGCATGGACCTAAAATAGGTCTTACTAACATTTGCTGTACATACTTATTTTACAACACATAGCATGTATTAGGTTAGCCAAGAATTAGACATAATAAAAAAATAAGCCAACTGATCACACACTAATGATCCATATACATTCATATAAGTACATGCCATCTGGAATATATGCAGTAATGACACCCATGAGAAATCTCCCAAAATTGCTATTAAGGATTATTCTCAACACTAGATGAATGCAAACTAGATTATATCTACCCAATCACATTGTATAAGCAAATTGAATGTCAAACTTCTATCATTTGTAACTTTCAAACTGCTTAACCAAAATAGCTGAAATCTTGATCATAGATGCACCTAATAGTAAGGAACAACATATTATAATCTCTTGAGCCAATCTTGTTGCATGAGAAATTCCAAACCAAAATTCTTGATTAAAATGTATTGATTCTGTTTACTGTATTAGACAAAACTATCAACAATTAAAGTTAGCATCAATGACAATATATTAAGGGGTTTCTTCTTCATTCTTTTAAAAATCTCCCCCTTTTTCATTGATGGCAACATGTTCCAAACATGAGTCTCCAAAATTCAAAACATACACTATCAAAAACTTCAAGTATACATGATCTAATTTCTCAAATTACCTTCAAACTTCTACACATCTCAAAACTTCTCCCCCTTTGACATCAAGGAAAAAGGGTCTATTGGTAAAATACTTGTAGACTTCAAAATTTGATGCATATGTATAGAAAACAACAAAAATGTACTAATTCCTCCTTAGGGAGTTATCCCAAAGATTTGATTCGACCATATGTAGAATGAAAAGTTGAAAGCAATGAAAGAATTTTTTATAGGAAATGTTCAACCAGAGGAGGAGGCACCTTCTAGCTCTTTAATGATTTCTTTCTAAGCATGTTTTGCTTCAATCCAAATATTTTTTTCTGCAACAAGTGAGTTGTACAATGATTCCAACTTTACTATATTCTCCTCACCCTCTTCTAGAGTACTTGGGTTTGGGTTTATCTTTGCAAGTCTTTTAGCTTCAACAAGAGCACTTGATATTTGTATATGCTTGCACTTCACCAAGTCTCCAAGATATCCAAACTACCTTATAACATCTTATTTCTTCCTTTGGAAAGTGAAAAACTTATTTTGTAGATTTGTGATGGTAGTCCAAGAGGCATGGCCTCTATCTTGAGCAATGTCATAAGCTCTAGAGACATAAGATATATGTGTCTCTATGGAGTCAAAAAAGTCCTTAATGCCATGAGTGGCTTCCAACCACCTCATGCAATACAAGAACAATTTATTGGCCTTCATGTTCACATTCTTGTACAATTTTTAAACATTCCATCACCTTGCTATGTGCAATTGCACATTTTTCCTGTAACTCAAGTAATTTCCTTTTAGCAAACCTTGACTCAACTTCTTTTTCAATCTATGCCTTTAGACTGGAGGTATATTCCCTAAGTGAATCAACCAAAAATTTTAAATTCTCAACAAGAGTCAAAGAGTTATCAAAAGTGGCACTAGGGGAAACACCATGTAGAGACTTGATGGCTTCATTAATCAACTCTATTCCATTTTGATGAGTCTCTAAGATTTTTTTCTTTTGGAGACATGGAAGACATCTTTGAGCTCTAATATTCAGACTAGTGAGATATTTTTAATATGCACAAGTTACCTTGGTACATCATAAGTTGTACCAATTGTCATCGTATAGGCATTTGAATCCTTATTTGTCTTGTCAAAAGACCCTTGAATGTATTATTGGAGGATTGTTCTTCATTTCTTTCAACTTTAGTTTCTTTTTTATTCTCTTCTTTCTCTTCTTCTTCTTCTTTTCCAAAGGGATTTTCCTTCTACTTTTCCTTTCCTTCATCCTCCTTCTCATCATATTTCTTATTTTTCTCTTCCCTTTCTCATTGTCCTTATTCTCCATTTTTATTATTTTCATTATTGCCTTCATTCCATTTTCCAACATTATAATCATTCCTATCCTTTTCCTTGTCTTGTTCTTGCTTTGTATTCTGACTTCTATTGTTAATGTCTTTTGGAGGAGCAAAAATCTCTAGAGGAGGATTTGTATCATTAACCATACTCACTTATTCTAAAAATTCTTTAAAAAAAGGAAAATTAGTAGTCATAGGAGTATTTTCCTCTTCATCAGTAACTTTTCCTTTGTTAGGATCCTTGCCTTAAGCTGTTTCAAATGATGAAGCTCTAATCACCCCAAATTTTTCTGCTATGTCTCTTACAGTGTTCATTTTTTCTTGTTTTATCATTTCTATACTATCCTTTTCTCTATCCATTAGAATGGTGACCCTTTTCTTCACTCTAAATTCCTTTGTATACACCTCAACCATTGTGGCTTTGTCATCTTTAGATACAAAGGATCCAATTTCCTCTAGAACATCAAATTTCATCTTGTCGTCTAATTAAACTACTTCTCACCTTCTTTCCACTAAGGCCTACCATATCACACTCAGTACCTTCTTTCTATTTTTATTCATGTCCACTTCTAAAATGATGATGTACTATATAATGGCTTCAATTATTACATTTTATTGACTTCCTCATCTACTTCATCATACAATTTTGTAGTTGCTTCTAATATACCATCATGTTCTAACATATTATTAACCAAAGCATCCAACGTTATTGGCACATGAGCTCTTATTGAAGGATTTTTTGTCTTCTTTTCAGGATTTTAAGTGCCTTCCTCTGATTTAATCTCCTTTTTCTAAGATTTCTTGTGGATGTGAACAATGAACGCTTCTTTCTCCTTTTCTATTTCTTATGCTTTACAAATTTCCACGATGTTAATCTTAGAATTCTTTGCTTTGGTTCTTGCATCCTATGAAGCACCTTCACCACACTACTCCTTTTCCTTGTCAACTGTGGTTCTTATTCAAGTCCAAATTCAATATCTTCCTCTACAATATCACTCAAGTTTATTTCCGTATATGCTTTTTGTTTCTTCTTCTTTCCAAAGGTAGCAGGGGTTATACTGGAGGCCTATTCTTCCTTTTTGTGGTCCGAGTGATGGGTCTGAAGAGTGTATTTGCATATTCTATTACTGGGGCACTATGATCCACTTTCTTTCCATTGAAGGTAGTTGTAATAGATTATTTTAGCAATGTAGAGGTAGGGGTGGAACCTATTCTTCCTAATCTTCATGATCTGGAGGGCTCACTAGTTGTACCAAATGCTTTAGCATCCCTTTCTATAGAAATTTCTCTTAACCTATCTAATTCTTGCTTTGAAAGACCATGCAATATAAAGTGATGCTCTACTTGTTTGTTTACTCTTTTGTTCCTTGCAGGTGTTTATGTTTCCAAGTGCACTTCAGTCGACTGTTCTTCAAATATACCATATCTAGGCAAGGAGGGGTCCTTAGCACTCTTCAACAATAATTCAATGTATCCTTCAACATCTTTCTTAGTAACCTCATATTCGAGAGGCTCAATCAATATTGTCTTGGGTTCAATGGCCTTTGTTATACACTCATTTGTAGAAACAAGAAAAGTGATCTCATTTGCATACTTATCCACAAGATTTCATGAAATCCTTTCCCTGTCATCCATATTGTTTTGGAATAATGCAAAGAATATAGCCAATGCATTATCCTTATCCTTGTAATCACCAATGTTGTGCATATAATAAAAATATTTATGGCCTAAGTTGGTATGATTCTATCCCAAACAATGTCTCTTCTTCTAGGAAACTCCATCAAAAAGTAAAACAATAAGAACACAATTAGACTTCCAAATTTGGAAGCATACTTATTTTCCTTAGTTTTTTTTAGATTTTCCAAAATTTGTTTTCAGAGTAACTTGCATGGGTCATAGTACTTCCAATTCACCACCATATCATGAGCAACATAGGTTGTAGTTGTTGACACATAATTGTCCCTATTTGTGAAATAAATTTTGTTATCGATCATGATTGATGCATACTTCACAAAAGGATTAGTGATAGATTTTTTAGTAAGTTATCTTCTATCAAATGTAGCACTGATCAACTCCATAACTACTTCATTCTTCACATACTTTAGTATTGGTACAAGTTGAGTATTGCACAATCTAGATACAACTTTGATTGGTTCCTTAGAGATGAGTCCAAGCATGTTTATCCACATAAATTTATTATGCATTTTTCTCAATAAAATCCTCACATATTTTGCATCTAGACTACTATTGTAGTTGGGAAACCAGTTCCAAATATCTACTTGCTTCTATACTAGGTTAGCATATTTTGGTTTTACTAAGAAATCATCTCCAATCAACTCCTTATTCTAAAGGTCCTTGATATTTTGGAGATCATATTCATCCAATTTTCCATGAATGTAAACCCTTGTGTTCTCAATTGGTAAAACCCTAGAAGGAATCTTTGGAAAAGAACTTTTGGGGTCACTTTCAAAGAATTTCCATGAATATCTTCTAAACTTAGGCCTAGGTCCTTCTATAATGTTGACTACAGTTGATCTATCCATTATACCTTCAATTGATCTCAAATGCTTATAAAATTACTTATATTCCAAACCCACAAAGCATAGATAGCTATAAATAGCTTTTATGCACTTGAAAAAATTTGGGGATTGAACCACTTTGCTTCAAATCACCTTCAACTAGATCCTTGAATTCACTCTACTTTCTTCCAAATATGCAAAAGTGATTGGAATCGACTTAAAATTTCACTTTGTACTTTTCTGATGTACGCTAATTGTGCATTTATTTCTTTAATTTCAAAAATCTGGTAAATACTTCACTGATACACCAAAAAACCTTAAACTACTCTGCATTTCTTCAAATTTGCATATTTTCTACTGGTTTCTTTTCTTAAAGCTTAAGCCTACCATTTTACACCATATATCTTTTTGTCACTCCTTCACACTTCATATTTCCAAGGGTTATATTTTTCTATCATTGCTCCCCCTAATCCCATGCATAGGTTTATTTTCCAAGGGAATTACTTGTACCAAAGGGAAGTACAGATGCATTTAACTCATCTTTGTTCTTAGGTTCCACATTCTTTCTCCAAATATTTTTCATCTCCTTTACTTTAGTAGGATAAATTTTTTTACAGGTTCATTCCTTTGTCTCGGATTAGTCTGCCATGCATTCTTCTATAAAATCTTGAAATGTGTCCAAATTTGTGCAATTGTAGCATACAACATTTTTCTAACCAAACTGACTTCTATTCAATCTTGATCTGCACTAGTTATCCTTATGTCCAAATACATTGCATGTATAACAATAACCATGGATAGATTGAAATATTCAACTATTATTAAATCTATTCATCATCTAACTTCACTCAATAGATCTATGTCCAAATTTCTTGCATGCTAAACATTTTCCAAAAAAAGAACTAACATTTTGATTCATTCTACTTCTACATTCTAATGCCTTATGTCCAAATTTATTGCATGAAAATAAAATACCATTAAAAGATGCATACCTTTGTGCATTAGGTTGTCTAATAGGAGGTCTTCTAGCATTGCCTCTTTTATTTCTAAATGGTTTTCCATTTCCTTAAGTCTTCCTTTGATATTTAGTCTTGTTAGATGTCTAATTTACCTTTGAGCTTTCTCCTTCTTTGAATCCCAAAACACCTTTGTCCTTAGAAGGTTTCTATCCAACAATTAGTTTATCAAGCATTGTAGTACTTGTTTTGAATTTTTCCTCATGAGCTCTTTCTTTCTCTAGATCTGATCTTAGGATTACTACTTCTTGTTCAAGTCTTGTGCATTCATCAGTCTTGCTTTGCATAGATGCATTTAGATAGTTCTCAATTTTTTTTCTTTTCTTCCACTTGCACTTTAAGTCTAGTGATATCTTGATTTTCCTTCTTCAATTGTTCATTGACTTCTCTATGTCTTTCTTTGAACTTCTTGATTTGTTTTCTCAACTTTTTGATACATTCATTTGCTTCCTCTAGTCTTTCCTTCAGAATTTTGTTTTCACCTTCAACTCTGTCAAGATATTCAAGAGAAGCTTTAAGTTCTTCTTTGTCAAACATGGAGTCATCTTCTATAGATTCAATTGTAGAAATTTCTTTTGAAGGAATAAGACACCTTTTATTGGCCATGTGTTCAAATTCCAAGATCTTCCTCAAGCTGTTAGGCTCCTCAGAAGGAATTTGGCTCTGAAACCTATTGTTGAGCACCCAAAATACTGAGAGGGGGGTGAATAATTATTCTATATGACCAATTACTCACAAACCATCCAATTAACAAAGTGTATCTAACTACAACATTAAATGAAAACATTAAAGGAATCACAAGATCACATAACACATGAACACTGATATTTTTACATGGAAAACCCAAAAAGGGAAAAACCATGATGATGATTAGCTCACAATATATTGCAAATAGTTATAAGATATTACAAGGGCTTGCTTCCAAGACACACTATCCTTATAAGGCTCACAACAAGGGATAGATACAAAAAAAAGGTGGGTTTATAGCTAAAGTGTGAATTGATACAAAGTGTGCCTTATGCTAAATTTAGTTCCTTTGAAGATTTGAACACAAAACACTTACTAAGCTTAGCAGTCACATAGTATTCACAATAATTCTACACTTATTCTAATCTCACATATCTAAATTTTCATGTTCACATAATGTCAGATCTCTTGCACATCATATTATATATCATGTATCTCTTACCACTCAAATAAATCTCACATATATTACCCAATTACATTTGCATACATCAATTAGGTCGACCTAATTTGATGGAGCCCTATTTTAATTCAAAATAGATTTTTCGGTTCCACACTTGAATTAAAAAAATCTTCGTGCTCAACCCAACCATGCAATATTTTATTTAAGTCATAATGGACCTAAAATAGGCCCTATTAACATCCATAGTACATACTTATCCTTTACAAAACATAACACGTATTACGTCAGCCAAGAATTAGTCCTAATCACAAAATAAGCCTACTGATCACACACTAATGATTCATATACATTCATATAAGTACATGCCATCTGGAATATATGTAGTAATGAAACCCATGAGAAATCTCCCAAAATTGCTAAGGCTGATTCTTATCACTGGATAAATGTAAACTAGATTATATTTACCCAATCACATTGTATAAGCCAAAAATTGAATGTCAAACTTATATCATTTGTAACTTTCAACCTGGTTAACCAAAATAGCTTAAATCTCGACCATAGATGCACCTAATAGTAAGGAATAACATATTATAACCTCTTAAGCCAATCCTGTTGCACTATAAACTCCAGACCAAAAATCCAAATTAAAACGTATCGAATTTGTTTACCGTATTAGTGAAAATCGTGAACAATTAAAGTTAGCATTAATGAAAATATATTAATGGGTTTCTTCTTGATTCTTTTAATAATCTCCCCTTATGTCATTGATGGCAACATGTTCCAAAATTGAGTCTCCAAATTTCAAAACATACACCATCAAAAACTTCAAGTATACATGATCTAATTTCTCAAATTATCTTCAAACTTCAACACATCTCAAGACTTCTCTCCCTTTGACATCAAGGACAAAGAGTGTGTCAGTAACATACTTGTAGACTTCAAAATTTGATGCATATGTATAGAAAACAACATAAATGTATTGAATCCCCCTTAGGGAGTTATCCCAAAAATTTGATTCGACCATACATGTAGAATGAAACCCTAAAAGCAATGAAATAAATTTTTATAGGAAATTTTCAACTAGAGGAGGAGGCACCTTCTAGCTCTTTAATGATTGCTTTCAAGGTGGGTTTTCCTTCAATCAAAATCTTTTTGGCTGCAACAAGTGAGTTGTACAATGATTCCAACTTTACTATATTCTCCTTACCCTCTTCTAGAGTACTTGGGTTTGGGTTTATCTTTGTAATTTTTTCAGCTTCAACAAGAGCACTTGATATTTGTATACTTGCACTTCACCAAGTCTTCAGGCTATCCAAACTACCTTATAACATCTTATTTCTTCTTTTGTAAGGTGAAAAACTTATTTTGTAGATCTGTGATGGTAGTCCAAGAGGCATAACATCTATCTTGAGTAGTGTCAAAAGCCTTAGAGACATTAGATATTTGTGTCTCTATGGATGACAACAAGTCCTTAATGTCATGAGTGGCTTCCAACCACCTCATGCAATACAAGAAAAATGTCTTGGCCTCATGTTCACATTCTTGTACAACTTTCAAACATTCCATCACCTTTCTATGTGTAGTTGCACATGTGTCCTTTAACTCAAGTAATTTCCTTTTAGCAAACCTTGACTCAACTTCTTTTTCAGTCTACTCCTTTAGATTGGAGGGTATATTCCTTAAGTGAATCAACCAAAAATTTTAAATTCCCAATAGGATTCAAAGAGTTATCAACAGTGGCACTATGGGAAACATCCCATAGAGACTTGATGGCTTCATTAATCAACTCTATTCCCTTTTGATGAGTCTCTAAGATTTTTTTTCTTCTGGAGGCATGAAAGACATCTCCAAGTTCTAATCTTCGGAATAGTGAGATATTTTCAATATCCACACTACCTTGGTACATGATAAGTTGTACCAACTATCATGGTATAGGTATTTGAATCCTTATTTTTCTTCTCAGAAGACCCCTGAATGAATTACCTGGGGATTCTTCTTCATTTCTTTCAACTTTAGTTTCTTCTTTATTCTCTTCTTTCTCTTCTTCTTCTTCTTCTTTTCCAAAAGGATTTTCTTTATGCTTTTCCTTGCCTTCATCCTCCATCTCCTCATCATATTTCTTATTTTTCTCTTTCCTTTCTCCTATCCTTATTCTCCATTTTGATTATTTTCATTATGGTATTCAATCCATTTTCCAACATTATAATCATTCCTTTCCTTTTCCTTGTCTTGTTCTTGCTTTGTATTTTGACTTCCATTGTTAGTGTCAGTAGTAGTGTTAGTTTCTTCTGGAGGAGTGGAGATCTCCAGAGGAGAATTTGTATCATTAACCATACTCACTTATTCTACAACTTCTTTAAAAATAGGAAAATTAGTAGTCAGAGGAATATTTTCCTCTTCATTACTAACTTTTTCTTTGTTAGGATTGTTGTCTTAAGCTATTTCAGATGATGAAGCTCTAATCATAAAAACAAATTCTGCTATGTCTCTTACAATGTTCATGTTTCTTGTTTTATCTTTTTTGTACTATCCTTTTCTCTATCCATTAAAATGTGACCCTTTACTTCACTCTAAATTCCTTTCTATACACCTCAACCAATGTGGCTTTTCCATTTTTGGATAAGAAGGATCCAATTTCCTCTAGAACATTAGATTTCATCTTGTCATTTGATTCAACTGCTTCTCACCTTCTTTCTAATGTTATTCATGTCTACTTCTAAAATGATGATGAACTATATGATGGCTTCAATTATTTTTTTCTTGAATTCCTCATCTACTTCATCATACAATTTTGTAGCTACTTCTAATATACCATCATGTTCTAAAATATTATTAACTAAAGCATCCAACTTTATTGGGGAATGAGCTCTTATCGGAGGAGTTTTTGTCTTCTTCTTTTCAGGATTTTAAGTGCCTTCCTCTGATTTATTCTCCTTCTTTTTCTCATATTTCTTGTGGATGTGAATAGTGCACACTTCTTTCTTCTTTTCTATCTCTTCTTCTTTACAAACTTCCATGATGTTAATCTTAGAATTCTTTTCTTTGTGCTTGCATCTTGTTAAGCACCTTAGCTGCACTATTCCTCTTCCTTGTCAATTTTGGTTCTTCTTCAAGTCCCAATTCAATCTCTTCCTCTACAATAACACTCAAGTTTATTTCCGTATATGCTTTTTGTTTCTTCTTCCTTCTAGAGGTAGCAGGGGGTGATATTGAAGGCCTATTCTTCCTTTTTTTGGTTTGGGTGCTGGGTCTGAAGGGTGCATTTGCATCTTCTGTTACTGGGGCACTAGGATCCACTTTGTTTCCTTTGAAGGTAGTTGTATCAAGTTATTTTGGAAATGTAGAGGTAGGGGTGGAACTTGTTCTTCCTAATCTTCATGATCTAGAGGGCTCATCAATTGTACCAGATGCTTTAGCATCCCTTTCTATAGAAATTTCTCTTAACCTATCTAATTCTTGCATTGAATGACCATGCAATCCAAAGTTTTTCTCTACTTGTTTGTTTACCCTTTTGTTCCTTTCAAGTGATCATGTTTCCAAGTGCACTTCAGTTGATTTTTCTTCAAATATACCATGTCTAGACAAGGAGGGGTCCTTAGGACTCTTCAACAATAATTCAATGTATCCTTCAACATCTTTCTCAGTAACCTCATATCCGAGAGGCTCAATCCATATTGTCTTGGGTTCAATGGCCTCTATTATACACTCATCTATAGAAATAAGAAAAGTGATCTCATTTGCATACTTATCCACAAGATTTCATGGAATTTTTTCCTTTCCATCCTTATTGTTTTGGAATAGTGCAAAGAATACAACCAATGCATTATCTTTAGCCTTGTAATCACCAATGTTGTGCATATAATCAAAAATTTGATGGCCTACAGGTTTTCTTCTATCCCAAACAATGTCTCTTCTTCAGGCAACTCCCTCAAAAAGTAAAACAATAGGCACACAATTAGAATTCCAAATTTGGAAGCATACTTCTTTTCCTTAGTTTCTTTTAGATTTTCCAAAAAAAATTCTGAAGCAACTTGCATGGGTCATAGTACTTCCCATTCACCACCATATCATGAGCAACATAGATTGTAGTTGTTGACACATAATTTTCCTTGTTTGTGAAATAAATTTTGTTACCTATCATGATTGATGCATACTTCACAAAAGGATTAGTGATAAGTTTTCTAGTAAGTTCTCTTCTATCAAATGTAGCACTGATCAACTCCATAACTACTTCATTCTTCACATACTTTAGTACTGGTACAATTCTAGTATCACACAATCCAGTTACAAATTTGATTGGTTCCTTAAAGATGAGTTCGAGCATGTTTTTCCACATAAATTTATTATGCTTTTTTCTCAATACAATCCTCACATATTTTTCATCTAGACTACTACTATAGTTGGGAAACCAGATCTAAATATCCAATTTCTTCTGTACTAGGTTAACATATTTTGGTTTTACCAAGAAATCATCTCCAATAAACTCCTTAGTCTAAATGTCCTTGATCGTCTGGTGATCATATTCATCCAATTTTCCATGAATGTAAACCCTTTTTTTCTCAATTGGTAAAACCCTAGAAGAAATCTTTGAAAAAGAACCTTTGGGGTCACTTTCAAAGACTTTCCATGAATATCTTCTAAACTTAGGTCTAGTTCCTTCCGTAATGTTGACTATGGTCGATGTAGCATTATACCTTCAATTGATCTCAAATGCTTATAAAATTACTTCTATTCCAAACCCACAAAGCATAGATAGCTATATATAGCTTTTATGCACTTCACAAAAATCTGGGGATTGAACTGCTTTGCTTCAAATTGCCTTCAACTCTCCTTGAATTCACTCTAATTTCTTTCAAATATGTGAAAGTGGTTGGAATCGACTTAAAATTGTAGTTCATTCTTTTCTAATGTACACTAATTTCGCATTTAATGCTTCAATTTCAAAAATTTGGTAAATACTTCACCAATACACCAAAAAACCTAAAAATGCTCTACATTTCTTCAAATTTTCATATTTTCTACTAGTTTCTTTTCTTGAAGCTTAAGCTTTCCATTTTACACCATATATCTTGTGTCACTCCTTCATGGTTTATATTTCTAGGGGTTGTTATATTTTTCTATCATTACTCCCCCTAAGCCCATTCCTAAGTTTAATTTTCAAGGGAATTATTTGTACTGGAGGGAAGTATAGATGCATTTAATTCATCTTTGTTCTCAAGTTCCTCATTCTTTCTCCAAATATTTTCCATCTCCTTCTTTCCTTTAGTAGGATCAATTTTGTTTATAGGTTCATTCCTTTGTCCCAGATTATTCTTCCTTCCATTCTTACTTCTACAAAATCTTGAAATGTGTCCAAATTTCTTGCAATTGTAGCATACAACATTTTTCTAACCAAACTGACTTTTATTCAATCTTGATCTACACTAGTTATCCTTATGTCCAAATATATTGCATGTATAACAATAACCATGGATACGTTGAAATATTCTACCGGTATTAAATCTTTTCATCATCTAACTTCTACACTCAACAAATCTATGTCCAAATTTCTTACATGCAAAACATTTTCCTGAAAAAGAGCTAACATTTTGGTTCATTCTACTTCTACATTCTAATTCCTTATGTCCAAATTTATTGCATGAAAAGAAAATACCATTAAAATATGCATACCTTTTTGCATTAGGTTGTTTGATAGGAGGTCTTCCAACATTGCCTCTTTTATTTCTAAATGGTTTTCCATTGCCTTGAGTCTTCCTTCAATCTTCAGTCTTGTTAGATGTCTGATTTACCTTTGAGCTTTCTCCTTCTTTGAGTCCCAAACCACCTTTGTCCTTAGAATATTTCTATCCAACAATTAGTTTATCAAGCATTCTAGTACTTGTTTTGAATTTTTCCTCATGAGCTCTTGCTTTCTCCAAATCTAATCTTAGGATTACTACTTCTTGTTCAATTCTTATGCATTCTTTAGTCTTTCTTTACATAGATTCATTTAGATAGTCCTCAATTTTTTTCTTTTCTTCCACTTGCACTTTTAGTCTTGTGATATCTTGATTTTTCTTCTTCAATTGTTCATTGACTTCTCTATATATTTCTTTGAACTTCTTGATTTTTTCTCTCAACTTTTGATATATTCATTTTCTTCCTCTAGGCTTTCCTTCAGAATTTTGTTTCCACCTTCAAATCTGTCAAGATCTTCAAGAGAAAATTTAAGTTCTTCTTTGTCATACATGCAATCATCTTCTATAGATTCAATTGTAGAAATTTCTTCTAGAGGAATAGGACACCTTTTATTGGCCATGTGTTCAAATTCCAAGATCTTCCTAAAGTTGTTAGGCTCCTCAGAAGGAACCTGGCCACCATACCAATTGTTGAGCACCCAAAATACTAAGAGGGGTGGTGGATCAGTACTCTATATGACCTATTACTCACAAACCATCCAATTAACAAAGTGTATCTAACTACAACAATAAATGAAATCATGAAAGGAATCACATGATCACATAACACATGAACATTGAGATTTTTACATGGAAAACACAAAAAGGGAAAAAACATGGTGAGGATTAGCTCACAATATATATTACAATAGGTTATAAGATATTACAAGGGTTCACTACCAAGACACATTGTCCTTATAAGGCTCACAACCAGGGATAGATAGAAAAAAAAAGTGGCTTCATAGCTAAAGTGTGAACTAATACAAAATGTGCCTTCCTTATGTTGAATTTAGTTCCTTTGAAGATTTGAACCCAAAACACTACTAAGCTTAGCAGTCACACATTATTCACAAAAATTATGCACTTATTCTGATCTCACACATCTAAATTTGTATATTTGCACAATGTCAGATCTCTCGCACATCATATTATATATCATGTATCTTCGACCACTCAAAAACATCTCACATATATTGCACAATTACATTTGCATACATCAATTAGGTCGACCTAATTAGATGTAGCCCTATTTTAATTCAAAATAGCTTTGTCAACTTCACACTCGATTTAAAAACATCTTCGTGCCCAACCCAACCATGCAATATTTGACTTAAGTCGGCATGGACCTAAAATAGGTCCTATTAACATCCACAGTACATACTTATCCTTTACAACACATAACATGTATTAGGTCGGCCAAGAATTAATCCTAATCACAAAATAAGCCAACTGATCACACACTAATGATCCAAATGTTCATATAAGCACACACCATATGGAATATATATAGTAATGACACTTGTGAGCAATCTTCCAAAATTTCTAAGACTGATTCTCAACACTGGAGAAATGTAGACCAATGTAGATATACCCAATCACACTGTATAAGCCAAAAACTAAATGTTGAACTTCTGTCATGTGTAAATTTCAACCTTCTTAACCAAAATAGATTAAATCTTGATGATAGATGCACCTAGTAGTAAGGAATAACATATTATAACCTCTTGAGATGATCTTGTTGCACGAGCAATTTTAGACCAAAATGTTAGATTAAAATGTATCAATTCTATTTGCCGTATTAGAAAAAATTGTCAACAATTAATGTTGACATCAATTACAACATATTAATGGGTTTCTTCTTCATAATTTGTGAAGCATAGTGTGTGATGTATCTTTCGAATTCAAAAAATATAGTCACTTAAAATTTATAAATGCTTTTCAATTAGCCTATCAATTAGGACTTTACACATAGTGCATGCAAAAAATCAATAATAATCTATTAAATTCAAAATAAAGCATATATTATATTGGTAGAATGTTGACAATTTATTGAATAACTTGTTTTCATTTCATCAAAATCAGACTAAAAAAAGCAATCAACACAAAGAGTGAAGTTCTAAACTCTCTTGCAATCGATGTAAAGATGTTGGGGATGTTGAATTTTCAGGTTGGACACCCCCAAGCCAAATCCCAAAGCAATACCAGAGAAAAATGGATATCCAATAGAAACAAATACCCATTTTGTAAAGGTACAATTGGATATCCGATTTTTTAAGAAATGAATATTTGTTTCTAATTTTAAGAAACACATATTTTTTTCTAAAAGTTAAGAAGCAAATATCCATTTCTTTAAATTAAGGAATGAATAACCATTTCCTTTTACTAGAAATATTAATATATATAAATATCCCTATAAATTTAAATTTAACATGTTATAATATTAATATTAATATAAATATTTATATATATATATTTAAAATATTAATATTTATAATTGTAGTGTCAAAAAATGTACTCCTTTATATTTTCACACTATGGTTGGGTCCCTTAACTAATTGGACTTAATTAAGCCTCTAATTGGCCCTATTTCGCATCTACAAGCATAATTAATTGTAGTGTAGGAAAAAGTATCCCTTTTTCACACTTAATTTGGGAATTAATTAATAATAAAAGGACTAAATTATGCCTTAATTTAGTGTTGTAATGTGTATAATTTTACATATTCATATTAAGTTTAGGGCCTTATAAAATAAAATGGACTTAATGGTGCCTTATTTATGGTTTTGTAAGGTGTACCTTTAACTTTCACACTAATCTAGGGAATTATTAATTAATTGAGGTTAATTGGCCTTAATTATCCCCCTTAGTTCAAATCCAAGCCTAATTAATTGCAATTTCTGAAGGGAAAAATATGACATTTATAAATGCCATGACACAACACTTAACGTTGGATAATGTGTGCCCTAGGTGAGTGACCTAGGACCCATTCATCCAAGGGTGAATGGGTCCTCACTTAGACCTAGGACCTAAATTTCAAACACATTTTTGGTGGTATTTCAATGATTTCAAGTGTAAATTCGCATGTCAGCTTGTGTTATTTGAATTTTAGGAATTAATGTTAACATATGTATAAATAAGAGGTCATTTCACTATGTTTCACCTAGAAGATTTCAAGCAAGCTAAGGACATTCAAGTGATCATTATCAAGAGAATTTCTAGAGAATTTTCAAGGCATTCAAGGGAAAAATTATTGAAGATTATTGTAGCATTCAAGATCCATTATCATGTCAAATTCTTCTTGCATCATGCATGTTATTTGAGCTAATATGTTGATGTACTGTTCAAGATCCATTCAAGTATTCAAAGGCATTGTTTCAAATCAAGTTTCAAGATCAAGATCCACATCCATTGAAGCCATTTCATGCTAGTTGCAAGTATACATTCTAAGGTTCAAACCAGGATTTGGTGAGTTGTGGCATTTCTTTTCTCATTCATCATTCCTTTCATGTTTCATTTCATCATAATGTTTAATTACCAAAACAGGGTTTGACCAAGGAAAACTCCCATGAAATGCATCATGGAAAACTATGCATGTGTCAAAATAATATGAATGAATCACAAGAATGTAATAGATGCGGTGCTACTACTATGAACATCCTCTCTCCCACTCCTTGATTTTTAACTAACTATGTGCATGGTCAACAATGCGTCGGGGGTACCCCTCGATCCCCCACCTTTGTCCCATTCTACCCAAATTCTCCCTTTAGCACATGTGGCACTATCTTTGGGGCCCTCCCCAGTGTTGTCTGCTTCTGGGGATTCTATTATTCCTATGATTCCTAATATTGAGGTGCCAATTCTTCCTGCTTCCCCGTTATCTAAGGGTTGGAATATTTGTTGACTAACAAATTCCTGTGCCCTATGGGTACTCCCATTTGTCCTAGGCTGTAGAGATTTATGTCTCTGGTAGCGAGTTCTCCATTCTAGAAGCTATTAGATATAGGTTAGCTTCATCTATGGAGTTGGCAGTGATGGGAAAGTTTCTCTCCTTCGGGCTCTCCATGGATATGGTGCGAAGATGGGTTGTTGCGAAATGGCACTTGAAGGGTAGTGTTGGTGTTTGTGCTATGGCAAGTGGTCTCTTTCTATTCAATTCTATGGTTGAGGTTGATTTGGTCTCTGTGCTCTTGTCGAGCCCTTGGGTCTATGGGAAACATGGGTTGTCTTAATGCCATTGGAAGCTAGGTTTCAATCTTGATGTCAATCTCTACAAGTCAGCTCCTGTTTGGATTTTCCTCCCTAGTATTCCTCTAGAATATTGGGATGAGTTTGTATTTTAGTGCATTAGGGATTCTCTTGGCCAGTTCATCACCTCAGACTCTATCACTAAATCCATTTCTAGGTTATTCTTTCCTCGCTTTTGTGTTAACATTGATGTCAACAAGACCCTACCCAATTCCATGAAGCTTTGTTTTATCTTTGGTTCTTGGGTTCAACCTATTTTCTATGAGAATGTTGTGATATACTGTCAAAAGTGTGCTAAAATAAGACACCTTATTAGAGATCGTAAATCTATGATAATGCATGACCCTTGTCCCAGTGCTCCTACAACGGAGATCCCATCAAATGGTTTCCCCTTTAAAACAAATCTACTTAAGATTATTGAGTCCCTAGCTAAGCATATGCTTGTTGACCTTGTGATCCTAGTATTTTCTTTGGATTTAGTTTCCTCTAATGATGCCTTGATTTCCTTTGAGTCCTACCCTAGTAGTGCTCTAGACTTTGGGGTTTCCTTGGTGTTACCTCTATTCCCAAATGGTGTGGAGGATGGTGAATCTAGGATGAATTTGAGAAGGTTGTTTCACCCTATCATGGAAAGGAGGTGGTGAGAGTTGCATCTTAGGCCCAAAATGTGGAAGAAGAGTTCTTGTAAAATCCTAAGAAGAAAGGAAAACAAAATAAAGTGAAGGTGAGTGGTGACTCCAGGTCAGGTAGACCCAACCAGCGGACGACCAGGCTTAGAGAGACATCAAAAGAATCTATGATAGGAAAATAGAGGACATTGGAAGTGTCCTCAAAGAAATATTCTAAATGAAAGTTCTATCTTGGATTGTGAGAGGGTTAAATAGCCCCCACAAGTAGTTGGCCCTAAAGAATTATGTTTTGGAATATAAGGTAGATATACTAATCCTCCAAGAAACTAAGATGAAGAAATTTTTTTTTGATCCCATTGCCAAGTATATTTGGCCAAATGCTCTCTTTGCTTGTAGCGATTCTGATGGGGCATCTGGTGGTTTGGAAGTACTTTGGAATCCCTCTTGATTCTCTGGCTCTGAATTGTTCCAATGCAAGAATTTCCTTGGCATAAAGTTCTCCAATGCTAGGGGTTCTTGGTTATTGATAAATGTTTATGCTCCCAATATTAGGAATGCAAGGAAATCCCTTTGGATAGAGTTTTCTAACTAGATTTTGACTAACAAGGATGGCCAATGGATGGTGACATGGGATTTTAACTCTCCCCTTTACCCATCAGAGAAGAGTGGGGGATTGATTGATTATTCTGATAATATGTCTGATCTAGCCAAATTTCTGAATTATTTTGGATTGGTTGATATTGTCCTGCAGACCTAGGCTTTTACATGGTCCAACCGTCACCTTGAGGCTGATCTAATCTAGGTTTTCCTTGATCAATTATTTTTTTCCCCCAATTGGATTGCTCTTCTTAATGATAATTTGTTGGCTTTCCCTAGTATGGTTTTAGAACACAATCCTTTGTTGTTACTCCCAATTGACCACTCTACTATTAGTATGTTCCCTTTCTGGTTTGAAATCATGTGGAATTCCCATTTGGACTTCTGGAACAAGGTTGCTATCTAGTGGAACATTCTGGTGTTGGGCTCCCCTATGTTCAAACTCTCTCAAAGACTTAAACATATCAAACAAATGGTTAAGGGGTAGAATAAATGTTTATTTGGTGATGTGTTCCATCAAAAATGGGTTGTGGAAAATAATCTTGGTGAGTTATAAAAGAAAATGGAAGATGGTGACAACAACATTCTAATGGGCCAATAGGAGAAGGAGGAGCATGTGGAATGGGAGAAAATTTTAAAGAAAGAAGAGGTTTTCTAGAAGAAGTCAAGAATACAGTGGCTTGCTGAGGGGGACTTGAACACATCTTTCTTCCATGTTTCAACTCTTAAGCATTGAAAAAGGAATTAGATTAAAATATTGAAAAATGAGGCTAGGAATGAAGTTACTAATCCTATTAAGATTGGTCTTTTAGTTGCTAATCACTTTCATTAGGCTTACTCTCTTCCTTTAGAGGCTTTGACCCCTGGGTTGGTGGATCTACTATTGGATCCTGTCCCTAATCCTATTGGCCATGAGGATAATATTTCAATTCTGAGGGTGGTTACTTCTGAGGAGGTTTGTTCTGCTTTTTTTAGTATGGGGGACTTTAAAGGTTTTGAGCCTGATGGTTTCCCCCTAGCTTTTTTCCAAACATTTTAGGAGATTTTGGGGGAGGACCTTACCCTTGTTGCTAGGGATTTCTTTAACTTTGGTAAATTGCTCAAACAACTAAACCACACCTTCATTGCTTTGGTCCCCAAATCTGAGGACCCTCTAACCATGTCTGATTTTCATCATATTAGTCTTTGCAATACTGTTTATAAGGTCTTCTCCAAAATTTTAGTGAACTGTTTGAAACCCTTTCTTGAGAAAATGATTAGTCCCTATCAAAAATGTTTTGTACTTAGCCGACATATTTTGGATGTTGCTTTATCCACCCATGAAATCCTTCATTCTATGGATCAATATAACAGCCCTAACATGGCTTTCAAGCTTGATATTTCCAAAGCCTATGATAAGGCTCTTTGGAACTTCCTTTCCAAATTCCTTGTTAGGTTTGGATTTAATCAAAAAGTTATCAAAATCATTATGGAATGTGTCTCCAAAGTGAAATACTTAGTCCTAGTCAATGGAGTGTCCCAAGGGTTCTTTAAGGTTGGAAGGGGAATTAGACAGGGTGATCCCCTTTCCCCTTGTTTATTCATTATGGTGTTTGAAGTGGTGAGTAGGAATGTGGCTAGTATGCTATCAAAGGGATTCATCAAGGGTGTCAAACTAGCTTCCACCCATGTTCCTATTAGTATTCAACAATTTGTGGATTATACCATGCTTTTTGGAAAAGCTTTAGTGATCAAATTCAAGAAATGGAAGGGATGCCTCAATCTCTATGTGGCTTGTTTTGGTCAATGCATCAATTATAATAAGAGTATGATCTATTTCTTCCACTGTTCTCTTAGTTTGCAAGATCGAGTTACTACTATGTTAGGCTGTGTGAGTGCCTCTCTTCTCCTAGTCTATCTTGGCCTTCCCCTTACTATTAAGGAAGTCACTCCTAACTTCTAGAACTCTATCCTAGAAAGAATTCAAAGAAATATTGCTAGTTGGAAATGATCTCTCTTGAGTCATGTGAGAAAACTACAACTCCTTACTATTGCTCTTCAAGGTATTCCTATTTATTTTTTCTCCATGTTCAAAAATGCCTAATTATATTGCTGATAAGTTTGAGAAGAATCAAAGAGTCTTTCTTTGGTCAAGGATTGAAGATAAAAATAAGATGTCATAGGTCAATTGGGAGAAATTTTTACTTCCTAAGATTGCAGGGGGGCTTGGCATCAAGAAATTCTTGGTATCCAATAAGGCTTTGCTTGCTAAAGTGAGGTGGGACTAGTTAAGAGATAAAAAAGACTGGTGTAGAATAATGAAAGAAAAATACCTGAACAACTGTCTACTAATCAAATGTATGGAGAATGATTATTCTCATGGGTCTCTAGCTTGGAAAAACATTTGCAAAATGAAGAAGTTGTTGTTGTCTAGTCTAAAATGGAAGATTGGAAAAGGTAGTAAGATTTGTTTCTAGGAGGATTCCTAGCTCTTGGATCCCCCCTTGGCTGATTCTAAATTCAAAAATTTGATGGAACTTGCTTCTCAGCTCTTTGGTAGGAATGTGGAGGATTACATTCTAGGTTTATAGGGTGTTAGGTGTTGGAAATATATTGGCTCTTGTGGTCCTCTCTCCCCTAACCTACAATGTCTTTCTTCTTCTTTATAGGTTTTACTCTCTTAGTACATATTATCTTTGTTAGTTATTGAAGATGATTTCTTTTAGTCCTTAGATAGTAAAGGTGATTTGAATGTTAGGATGAATTATGGTTTGCTATTTGACAATGGTATTCAGAGTAAGTTATGGAAGAAGGTCTGGAACTATCACCTGATTCCTAAACTATCTTTTTTTGGTGGATGACTTGCCACAATAGGATCCTTACCCAAGACAATCTAAGGAGGGGATTTCAAATCATGAATAGGTGCTTGTTATGCAAAGACAACCAAGAAACTGTGAATTATATGCTTCCACATTGTCTATTTGCTACTGGTGTCTAGGATCTATTGTTTCAAAAGTTAGAGACACACTAGACCTTGAATAAAGATTTGGTTTCCTTTTTGGTGGGGTGGAATGGCCCCTTATGACACCCCCTCCCCTTGGAAATTTGGAGGAAAATTCCACCTATTTTCTACTGGTGCATTTGGAAGGAAATGACCAATAGAGTGTTTTAGGATATTGAGAAGAGCCCAAAGGAAGTGTTTGGTTGCCGTTCAAGACTTATCTTCAAAAGTATCTCCTTACTAAAGTGGAAACCACTAGACACAACCCCAACTGATTGGGAGATAAAAATGACTAAATCTTGGAAAATTAAACTTGGTATTGATTCCTTTGATAACTCCAAATCTATTGCTAGGAAAAACACTGTTTGGAAACATCCACCTTAGGGTTGGTTTAAACTAAATTTTGATGGCATGACCAAGGGGAACCCAGGTCCAACCAGCATAGGTGGGGTTATAAGGGGTTGTTGGGGAAACTTGGTTGCTAGGCATGATGGTGGTATTGGTATCCACTCTTTTATGGTGGCAGAGGCTCTTGCGCTACTCAAGGGTGTTGAGATTGTTGTCACTCTAGGAATTAAGAACTTGGAGATTGAGGGGGATTCTAAAAAATGTGATTGACTCTATTAATTTGGTTTGTTTGCTTGGTTGGAACTCACGAGACACTCTTATGGATATTAATATCTTAATCACTAGATTTGATAGGTATCTCCTATCTCATACCTTTCGGGAAGGTAATCAGGTGGCTGGCGACTTTGCCAACCTAGGGTCCACCTGGCATATTTGAGAGTGTTGGAAAAAGATTGATTCTTTATCGACATCTATTCAAAGGTTAATCCTCTTGGATCATAGGATTTACTCTAATATTAATGATTGATCTATCTTTCTTTTTTAGGTACAAGTGGCATTCCTTGACGAATCATTGATTAGTTTTGTCTAGGATGTGTGAGGTGACTGAGCTCATGTGCATTTCCATGTGGGTTATTCTTCTCTTGGTTATTTTTGGTGGGTCCCCTAACCCTTGTGGCTATTTTTTCAATAGTACAACAGATCTCTCCAAATCTCATGGAGCTCATGTATAAGGATTTATACCACTAGTTCTTTTAATAATAACAAATTAAGGCATCTCTTATGCCTTAGATTTTATCAGATGTACTTGAATATATCTAATCTTCCCCTCACATATAAATGGTTTTGGAAAATGTGTAACTTCTTTAAGTTGATGAGATATTTAGATTTAAATCCGGAGCCCATTATTACTTTTATTTGGTTTATTTTTAGGTTACCCAGTGATGATGATGGTCCTGCATGGAAATTATCATTGGAAAAGACCATCAAAACCTATGAACATCACTCTACCTTTATTATGCTTCTTCATCTCAATGGGCACTATAAAGTTATTTGCAACAGTAAACTATCCGGTGTTGATTTTGTTTTCTAGATTTTATTTTTTAGCTACTGTGTGTTGTGGGTCATGATGGGTGGTGAACGTGTTAGGACTGAGCCAGATAGCTATGAGGAGTTTCACCAGGATCCCCTAGCTTGGCGTATTTTTTCAGAAGGTGGGCTTGCACCGCTCATGGAAAATCTTGTGGGCCATGATAAGATGCTATTGGTCTGGTTTTCTAGCTTTTGGAAGGATTGGTGGGTCACCCTGGGTGGAATTTATTTCAAATTTAATGAAGAGGTTATTGGTAGGACTACTGGCCTCTCTTGTGAAGGAATAAAGCATAAAAGACACACTAAATTGTAGGATTTGGTGAATTTGACTACATTTTTTAAGGGGAATGAGAAGCTGATGAAAAAGCAATCTAGGTTCGATCGAGAAGTGTTGCCTAAACCTTGGGATAAGTTCTTCCTTGTCATCATGAAGTATGTCACTCTCAAGGGTCATTTCAAGGTATTTTATTTCTACCACTTACCGTTGTTGAATCACTTAAGGCATAGGATGTTGCTTAGTTTCCCTTTCTTTCTACTTTATTCATTGGAAAGTTCCATCAAAGAATCCCAGGAAATTTCCATTAACAACCCTAAATCTCTGCCTCCTTTACTATTGCACCAAGGCCTGATCCACAAATATACCATTTTAATTTGGCTTTGGTCCCTCCCAAACCCATCTCGGCTATGAGGATGGAAGAATTAGTTTCCCCAAAGGTTAACCCTGATAACCCTTCCCCTACTGTTTCAGTGAGCTCCAAGAGGAAATCCCCCATCCCTGAGGATGTTCCTGGTACTAATACCATACCACTTCTTCCTTGAAGAAAAAGAAAATTGAGGCTGGGTTGAAACAATCGAGTGTAGTGGTTGGGCTCTGTGTGTTGAAAAGTAGAAGGTTAGCAGACTGGATACTAAGAAGAAAGGAAAAAATGTATCTCTTCTTTTGAGGGTTCTTCCGGTCTTTGAGGAAGGTAAATTTGATGAGGAAAAATATTCTAAGGGTGATACTATGGTGGGGGATAGCTTTGATTTAGGGGTGGAGCAATTGAGTGTGAGAAGATCTCATAGATTGGTGCATTACAAGAAAGAGGCCCCCATTGATAATATCTCCAGTGACTTGGTTAAGTCTAGTGGCAGGGTTGAAGGAATCAAAGCTATTGAAAAGATGAAGGATACTAGACCCATAGAAGACCCAAGCCACTTCTCTAACTTAAACTAGATGCTTTGAAAAGACTCTACCAATTCCTCAGATACTAGGTTTGGTGCTAAAATAGAGATCTAGAGCAAGGAGGACAAAACAGATGAGCTTAGAGGGCTATAGGAGTAGGTGACTATGCTAAATCATAAGGTTATTTTCCTGGCTTAGTTTACTATCAAGATGATTCATAGGTTGACTCTCACTCTATCAGATGTGGTCAATGAAGAACTAGACAAGAACACCATGGATGAAGGCCCCAACTAGATTGGGGAGGATGTGTTAAGCCTCCTGGTCAAGAAATGGGAGGGTTTAGAGAATTAGCTTTTGGGTCTATTCTATGCCGTGTCTATGTTATTACTAGGCTATGTCTGTGTTTATCGCATGCTGTTACTATAATATTTTTGGATACTTTTTTGTTATGATAATTTTTGGCCCTATGGGCTCGTCTTGTAAAGGGTACAACACCTTGTAAATGTTGGTTATATTATCAAAAAAAAAATTCCCTCTTGATGTGTGTCCAAATATTTTAGGTGGAAGATCTCTTGAAAAGAAAAAATACAAAGTTGTCAAAGATGTCACCATTCTCACAATTTCATGTAAACTAACCTACATGATTTATTTCTGGCCTTTTTGATTGCAATATTTAGGAATCTATGAGTGTAGATATATTAGAAGAGAACCCATAAACCATTTTCTAGGAGCCCTAGTGAGGACCCATATGCCATAGGGTGAATGAGTCCCCAGTTTGCTTTGAAAAAACACTTTTGTTGAATGGTACACATCACTTTCCAATTCTCAGATATACAAATTAATTTCTGGTTCCATCAGAATTGAGTTAAATCTTCTAGATACACTTTTCATATTGCATTTTGGATTTATTTTACTATTTATAATCTTTTTCCCCAAAGTGTTGTTTACTCATGACCCTCGTCCTTGCATAAAAGGGAAATTTACAAATTCACACCTTGACTTGAATCACCTTTTGGGTTGATAATCATTTCATTGTTTGAATCTCATTTCTTCAATGAAATTAGGGAAATAGGTGCATTATACCCTTATTTTCCATCATTCCATTGTGGCAAACCATTTTTTCTTCTTTTGATTAATTGTAATTTTTGAAAGGGGAATTATGATTTAATTAATGTAATTATTATTTTTATCACCTTGAAATGAATAGTTCCTAATAATTTAGGTAACGACCCATTCACCCTTGGGTGAATGGGTACCCTTTAAGATCAAAAATTCAAAATTTAAATATGTTTTTCATGGTATCTTAAAGTCCTAAATTCAAGTTTTAAGCATCATCTTGTAATGTTTAATTTTCAAGAAATTAGAAAATTATCTATAAAAGAAAGGTCTTTTTATCAGTTCAAATCCTAGTTGATTCATGAGAGCATCAATTCAAGTTTTACTAAAGAAAGGATTATTGTCAATGGTGTTCAAGAGAATATTTCTCAATCATTTGTTGCAGCATTCAAGATATCAAGCATCATGTCAAAGTTATTTGCATCGTGCATGCTTTTGGAGCTAACATTGTTATGTAGGTTTCATGTTTCAAATCAAGATTCAAGCATCAAGATCACATTATCAATCAAGCCATTTCATGCAAGATCAATACCTTGGAGAGATGTACTAAGTTTCAATCCTTCAAGGGTTTGATCTTATCTTGAAGAAGGATTGGAGATCTATTGAAAGAGAATAATTGAAAAAGTTGTCAAAGTTGCAAAAGTTATCAAAGTTGTCATCAAGCCACGAAAACTTACTTTTAGAATTTATTTTCAAATTTTTGACTGTGAAACCCATAGGAATCAAGAGTGCAAACATATAATCAAAGGACTATGAAAGAAATTTTTAATCCCCTATAGCAAGATCCATTTTCCATTCGGTGAATGAGTCCCAAGAGGACAATCAACACAACCTTTTTGTGATAGGTGCATAAAATCAAGCCCTTCTCAAATTTGTAATTACTTTCTAGATTTTTTTCATATTAACATTTAATTTAGTGATTTCATGTGTTACATTGCATAATTTCATTCATTTAGTATTTTTCATTCATCTCCCAAAAGTGTTGTTTTAGCTAATTTATCCCATCCTTAGTCATAAGGAAAACAACAAGATCTCTACCAAGGTTGACTCACCTAAGGTTTGAAATTCAATCTTGTCCTAGGGGATATCTATTTCCTAATTAAATAAGGAAGATAGGTCCATCATACCCCCCTTTTTTCTATCATTATTGATTCACCTCATTTCTCTCCATTTCATTTTGGTTAACCTGACATTGTACATAAAAAATTCTGAAATTGGAGTCCACTCAAACCCTAGATATAGGATTTGCATTAGTTTGCATTGCATTGGATTATTTTCATCTCATTTAGTGTTGTTAAAATTTCATTAGTTTGTATCTCATTTTTGGGTTTTAGATTTGCATCTTGCATCCTTTAAAATCTAAAAAATAAAAAATTTGCATGCATATTACATTGATTTTGCATACTACTTGCATGTTAGTGTTTTTTCAATCATTCATATTAAAAAATTGAGTCAAATTAAATTTCAAAATTTTTCTTATTGTTCATCATTTTTCATTCATTTCACTTGAATTTAGACATCATAATTTGGAAAAATAAGTTATTGAAAGTATAGTTTATAGTAAAAAATAGGATACTCCAGATCTGAACTTCAAACTCAAATTTAAATTTTTGTAACCTTGTGCTAAGACCCATTCAGCCTAGGGAAAATCTATCTTTGTGTGGGTGTTGTTTCAAACTTGTGGACAATGATTTTTTGTTTGCATCATCCTAATTAGTTTGTAAATTTGGGTTTTAGTTTTAGAAATGAAAAATATTTCATTATTTGCATTAGCTTCAATTGGTGAAATTTGGTGCATTGATGGAAATAAAAATTAGAATTAAAAACATATCATTTAAATTATTATCTTGCATTCAAAAATTAGAAAATATTCATATATCAAATCTAAAAATTTTCATACAAAATTAATCATGGACATGTGTTTGGGTAATATATGGAAAACCTTAAGATCTTTGGTAGATGTTTCAAGTTGTGTGTTTGGTGAAGACCCTAATGCAATTGAGACTATTAATGAACCTTCACCTCCTAATGAATTTCCTTGTGAGGTTGATATATTAGGTCAAGATGAAGATAGCATGCAATAATTCATACAAGAATCCTTACACAACCTTGAGAATAATGCACCCTTTTATCCATCCATGCAAACACCACCTATAATTCCATCACTTGATAGGTTCAACCTCTTACATCCTAAAATGGAAGCACAAAGCAAGCCTCAACCAACAATAATTAATGAACTTGATCACAAGGGCAATAATGATACTCTTTTATCCTATGTTCATCGAGTTACTAATACACCCATTAACTTAGAAGAGAGTTATGGTCAAGGCTTTAATATCTTAAGAAATAAAGGATGTGACATAATAAATGAGAATGAAATTCAAAACTATTAGAAAAAATACCATTTGAGGATACCAAGGGGTTAAGATATCAAGATATTCCCCCCTATTACACATCTCCCAAGGGAAAAGGTGTTCTCTTTCACAAGATCATATCAAGAGACCAATTAATACCCCACAAGGATGATAGGGTCACAATAGATCCTCCTCCCCCACCTCCACCTTAGTAAATTTACCAAAAAAGTAAGAAATCTAAGCCATATAAGATAAAGAAATTTCCATTCTTATAGATTGCAACAAAGAATGAATGAAAAATGGAACAACTCATTTCTCTAGGATTGATTTACTTACCACCTATCAAATAAAATAAAGAAAGGAAAGAGTAAAAACATGAACTACTATGTATTTCATATAATTCTTAATCATCTTACTGATGGGTATTTTCTTTTACAATGGTTGATCCATGAAAATAATGTTATTGATATAATTAAATAAAATGAATGCATTTTTCTCCTTGCCATGTGATAGTTGTAGGATCATAACATAATCACTATTACATGTTTTACATTTATTGAAAATCATTTCTATATTGAAAGGATTTCATTCTCACCACTCATCTCAGCTCATCCTTGTCCTACACTTAGTGGGGGAAAGGAGTTAGATATCATTGTCCTAGTTTGGCACTTGTTGTTGTCCCTTTGGCTAGTTATCTACCTTTTGCATATGATGAACACGATTGGGATGTAGATGACCTACTATAGGTTGACTCACATGTGCCATACTAGTCTTCTCTTTGTGTTCTTTGTGATTTAATGTGCATAATGTAATCCCCATATAGTGCTTCTTGGCATGTATTTATATGATTTCAACCTAATTTGGATGACCCTTGTCGCTTTGTCGGTGCAAGGATACAAAGGAAGTGAATCTGTTGTGACAATCTTCTATTTGTATCTACATTCTTCTATATGTCATAAACATTTATCTTTTGTTTTTATTTTGGGCATGACATAAGGTGTTGAGACATTTAGGTCTCTTTCATGTTGACCCAAAAGCTTCCATTTGTTCTCTCTCTCTCTCTCTATGTGTCATTATTCATTTGTGCTTATTGTTTCATGAGTTATTTTGGGAATGATGAAGGTTGTAAGCTTTATTATATCACTACAAAAATGAAAAATTTTGACCCAAAATCCATGGATTCATTATGTGTTATCTTAGGATTGTATATGGGGGAAAACCCTCCTTTATATGACATAGCTCTACTCAGAAACATATGTTTTACATAGATTATTTTGAATAAAGCTCTCATGTATTGGAATTTATTATGTTCTAATTTAAAGTAATTGCTCACAACATGGTGTTTAGCAATTTTTTTTAAGTGGGGGATACACGTCCCCATTCATTGTTTGCTTCAAAGTGCAGTCTTCTTCAAGTGATGTGTCTTCTTGGTGGTGTCATCAAGTTCGATGTCCTTCAATATTACAAAATTTCTAAGCATATGACTTTCCTCTTAGTGGTGATGCTATGTATTGCATTCCCTAAGTTGTAAATCTTTAATCCTTGACTAGTCCTCTTTTGGAGACATTAGGCATGATGTTCCCTAAGGTGAGACCTCTCATGAACTAAGGAAAACCCCTTTGAATATCCTATTGCATGTATCAAGGCCACCAAGCATAACACAACTTGCTTGTTAGTGGAGCCTTTATGTTTTTCAAGGACACCAAGCATAACAGAACTTGCTTGGTAGTGGAGCCTTTATGTTTTCAAGGCCATCAAGCATAACACAACTTGCTTGCTAGTGGAGCCTTTTTCATGAGTTCCTAGCATAATGTAGCTTGCTAGCCTTGTGACCAGTTATGTGGAACCTTATCAAAGTTATTAGGAGGCATAAATTTAGTATGGTTAGTACAATGGGAGCCTATACTCGGTACAACTTCTTATTAGCTACTTTTTGGGGCTCATCAAGTGGAAAGCAAATTTCACTAGCCCATGTGAGCATATTTTGGTTTGCATAGTGGAAAACATGTTTCCAACTGCAAATATTTTTGGAAAAATAGCTAAGGCTTGATCCATACCAATTGGAAAAACAATCAAGGCTTGATCCACCCTTCTCACCTCTCTCTCCTCTTAATTTTGGCATTATATGCTTGTGTATCTTGTCTTGCTACTGCATATTTTTAAAACAAAGGTATGTGTCTCTTTGTGCCTTTGTTGGTTTTCTATGAGATCTTAGATCTTGGGGGCCTGATCATCCTCTTTGGCCTCACTTGTATTATCTTCCAAACAATTGTACAATTAGACCTCTCTTAACACTTGTTTGACTGCTTTAGTGTGAGTTTGAGAGTAGGGATCATCCTCTCACTAAAGTGGGGGATAAATGTGGTTTTAGAAAATGTACTCATTTACATTTTCATACTATGTTTGGGTCCCTTAATTAATTATATTTAATTAAGCTTCTAATTGGCCCTATTTTTCATCTACAAGCCTAATTAATTACAATTTTTAAAAGGTGAATAATTATTTAATTAATGTAATTACCATTTGTATCACCTCGAAATGAATAGATCTTGGCAATTTAGGTTAGGACCCATTCACCCCTGGGCGATTGGGTCCCCTTTAAGATCATAAATTCAAAATTTAAACATGTTTTTGGTAGCACCTTAAAGTAAAAATTCAAGTTTTAAGTGTCATTTTGTAATGTTTTATTTTTGGGAAATTAGAAAATTGTCTATAAGAGCAAGGTATTTTCATCAATTGAAATCCTAGGAGATTCATGATAACATCAATTCAAGTTTTACTAAAGAAAATATTATTGTCAAAGTGTTCAACAGCAGATTTATCAATCATTTTTTGCAGCATTCAAGATCTCAAGCATCACGTCAAATTTATTTGCATCATGCATGTTTTTTGAGCTAAAATTTTGATATAGGTTTCAAGTTTTAAATCAAGATTCAATCATCAAGATCACATCATCAATCAAGCTATTTCATGCAAGATAAAGAACTTGGAGAGATCTACTATGTTTTAGGCCTTAAAGGGTTTGATCTTAGGTTGAAGAAGGATTGAAGATCTATCAAAAGAGTAAAGTTGCAAATGTTGTCGAAGTTGCAAAAGTTCTCAAAGTTGTTGACAAGCCACAAAAACTTACTTGCAAAATTTATTTATGAATTTTTGACTATGAAACCTAGAGGAATTGAGAGTGAAAACATAGGATCAAAGGACTATGAAAGCAATTTTCAACCCCTATAGCAAGACCCATTCGCCCTTGGGAAAATGAGTCCCAAGAGGACAATCAACACAACCTTTTTGTGTTCGGTGCATAAAATCAAGCCCTTCTCAGATATGCAATTGATTTTTGGATTCTATCAAATTAAGTTTTAATTTAGTGATTTCACATGTTACATTGCATAATTGAGTTCACTTAGTATTTTTCATTCATCTCCAAATTTTTTTGTTTCAACTGATTTACCCTGTCCCCAGTCATAAGGAAAACAAGATCTCCACCAAGGTTGACTCACCTAAGGGTTGAAAGTTAATCTTGTCCTAGGGGATTTATTTTCCTAATGAAATAAGGAAGATAGGTGCATCATGCCACCCTTTTTTCTATCATTATTGATTCACCAAATTTTCATCCATTTTAATAATATAATATACAATAAATTAATATATACTAGGAACTATTAATATTAATATAATATACATTATATTTAATAAAAATATTATATGTTATATTATATAAATATTATATGTTATATTATATAAATATTAAAATGAAGAAAAAGAGGGTAGGGTTCTATTGGCTAACAGATTGGGAACCTTGAGAAATAATAAGTTATTTAACTTCGAGAGGTGTGATTATTTCCAACAGCTCTAGAAAGTTCACAATTTCATTTGTGAATTTATTCTAAATTTTGGAGGTACAACTCCCTCATATGATATACAATGAATTTAACTCAACTAATTAAATATATGTATGCTTTTAATAAGAAAGAAGGAAAGGAAAAACTCAATAAAAGGAAATTCCTAATACCAAGTGTAGAGAAAAGTAGTAAAAAAGGTTGGCTCAAAGACCAGTTCACATATGGAAAAACATTAAAACATTGGCACAAAGACCAATAGGCATTAAATAAACTAAATAACTACTAGAAAAGAGACCAATTTGTAGAAAATGAAGTAGCAGAAATACTGACCCAATATTACTTGTGAATTGAAATCAAATATAAAGATGGATACTTACACAAACACACATGAATAGCATAAACATCCAAATATGCCCAAACACGTGCAGATTCAAGAATATCGGCTATCTTTATAAAATAAGTATGCAAAGAAAAATAGAGATTTCCTTTCACAACCAAAATTTGTACTCAGTATAATATCAGGTCTTTCAACAATGTCTAGAGAGAGAGCAGTTTGAAAATAAATACATATATATAAAGTAGGTGAGTAACCGCTTCTTTCCCATAACTAATTTTTAATTGAAGTATTTTCAAGAAATATTAAAAAACTATAACTAAAATGGTGGCACTTCATTTCTAGCTTCTACAAATGTGGAAAGTAGTTTCCATAAGGTTTGGAAAGCTTTGATGACATATGGAAACTCTTTATGATGTGTAATGGTTATGTTTCCCATTCACAGTCTCCATGCCAACTAGCTATCTTTGGCAGATTTAATCCTATGATCATATGATTTCATAAGTTCTGTCACCTGAGATAGAATGAGATCAAGTTCACTAAACTTTATCAAGTGCTCTACATCGAAGGACTAAGAATTAAAAATACCATTAACTATGTTCTGAAAGTCACTTTCTAAAACCCTAGCATTTCTGTCACTCCCATCTTCTTTCCCATCAAGTTTCAACCCAAGGGCAACAAGATTTTTATGAATTTCTTCCAAGATTGCATTACATTCTGTTCAAACTTCTTGAAGCTTTTACAAACCCTATTTTGTGACCGATGATTTCCACTCAACACTTTTATTCCAAATTAAGCAACGACCATCGACAACATTAGGTATGATTTTCTCAGTGTCTAACTTATCCATGCCAAAACCTATCATGGCTTTGATTTCATTGACATATTGGTTCCATACTCTTTCCTCTTTTTTAGTGGTGGAAATCTCCTCTTGAACCTCTATCTTAGAAGCATTTTCCCTTTGTATGCACTTAAGAGATTCATAGATAATATGATTACCTCTTTTGATTAAGCCATCACACCATTCTTCATCATCCCTGCCGAAGTTTTTGCAACTCCTCATTTTATTTATTTCCTCATCTCCTATTAAAGCTAAGGGTTTTGAGGATGACTCAACTTGAGATATTGATTGAGGTGGCATATCAAAGACTGATTTCAGGCATTCGGTCAAGACTTGAATTTTCCTTTTCAATTCATCCTTGCTTCCTTTATCCATCTTGGACCTCTCAACCATTCTCACCATTGACATTTGAAATATTTGTACATCCCCATCCCTTATAGGGGGTCGTAGGTCATTTTTTTCAACATCAAAATCACTAGAAGTTGCTTGTGTAACTTCTTTTTTTTGTTGTGGGATGAGCAGCTTCCAAGAATAGGTTTCTAAATCTAGTATCATCAATTAATCAGGTAGTAGTTTTTAACTTCTTTGGCTTTGGGGTTCTTTGGAGTAATTTACTTACCATGTACTACTTTGGGAGATACAATTGCACTACTTTCCTTTTCCTAGACAAAGTGTCTTCCAACCAAGTAGGAGTATTAGGGGTGTTGGCTACACTAGAATTGGAGGAACCAAAAAGTATCCTGTTAGTGGGAGGAGTACTTGTTTGAACATTTTGAGGAAGGCATGGAGGATATCTCTATTGTAGAGGTTCATCAACCCCTATTATAGGTGAAAAATGAGGTGACGAGGAGGAAGAAATAATATCAATATTACTTAAGTCATCTCCCTCTCCTTTATCTCCTTTCTTTTGATCCAAATTAGGAGAATTCAGGATATTTTCTCCACAAGTTTGTTGAAACTCACTTTTGTTAGGAGGTTCTTCACCACCATCACCTTGAGCTCTAGATTGTATTGATTTTGGAAGAACTCTAGGGGTTCCTATGATTACTGAGGGTTGGCTACTACTACCTATCAGTTGAGTGTTCTGTGATCAGGTGTTAGGACGAGACTACTTTTTCTTCTTCTTATTAATCCACTCTTGTGTCTTTTCCAATACATAAAAAATACTTGCCTCAATTGTTTCTTTATCTTTACAACTCCAATCCATAGCAGGAATGGGTCAACTGGCTATTAAGTTTATGAAAATTGGGTCAACTAAATCTAACCCATCATCCTTAATTCCTTGCACATAAAAACTAAAATTGTAAGTGATTATCTATCTTTAAGACAGTCTCATCTAATTTCTTCTTCTTACTTCAAATTCATTCAAAAAATATACCCAATAATCCTCTAGAGTAGGCAAGTGAAGAAAACTAGGACCTATCTTCAAATTATCTTTAACACAATCCTTAAGATCAAAAGGGAAATGTTCATCATAGGTCTATAGATTGTACTTGGTTATTTATTTTTCAAAATTGAGTGCATTTGACATGGATTCACATGTTAAGGGTTGAAACCAACTAGGAATTACATTGTCACCCTTCTTCACTCCTGACATCTCTTGTTGACGTCTTCCAATTGTTTGTAGATTTTAATCATGAAAAACTTATCTTCTAGGTTTCTTAGGAGCTTGATAGGAAAACCAATAAATATACCAACCCTAATGTAAGAAGACCTTTGAAACTGTACAAAATGACTGCCATAATAATTAACAAACTGCATAGCCTTAGGTGACAACCACATTTCAATCTTCCCCTATAGTTATCTGGTCACTCTCATAGTAAAGGTGTCTAATATTTGACTGTGATGAGAGAAGCTCTTATTCAATTGTAGTTTATCTAGGTACTCAAAAATTGGTACCTAGTCACGAGGTAGACTTGTGGGTTTCAAATCCTAGCCAAGGTCTACTACTTGCAATGGCATAAATCAAATAGGACATGAAAAATTCCCTATATGCATGAAAATAAACTATCCAATTGTGTAACCTATCATTTAGAAGTGTTTCCCAATCCATGAATTGAGTTTTCTCAAGTATAATTTGAACAAAGAAATACATCCATTCTTGAAAATTGAAGGCATCCCCATTTCCCCGAAATTTATATAACAAAATTATGTAAGATATCTCTTCTACAAAATGATTCCTATGTAAATTCGAAGGAAATTGAGATTTTCCTCCTTTGGGTTTATCCAACCGGTTCCTCACCATTATGTTTTAGTAGTATACCTTCTTGAGTGAAAACTTGATTTGAGCATTGGTGAAATCTATGGGCGAGTAGGATTCTCTTTTAGAGATTTTCAAGCACAAAGAAAAAATTGCTCTTTTGATTTTGACTACCATCCGGTTATCTTCAGTTCTTATCTCATGGGTGTGAGCATCAGAATGTATAATACATTCTAGAATTAATTTAGGGAATTGAACAACTATGAGGAAGGTGGTTGCTTCTACCAATCTTCTCTCAATTACCCTCTGCATGATAGGTGGTGGACTAGGAGTGCTATTTTTTTCCTATATCTCATTCATGTTCACTGAACCTAGCTTAGTATCTCCTATTTCTATCATATCACATGTTAAACTTGTGATGTACTCATACCCTTGACACTTAATTCTAGCCATTTCTTGACTACTAGAGTTTGAATGGATTATCTCCAGGTAATTTAAAATGCAGGGAAAAAAAATCTTGAAAATTATATGCTCATAAGGAAAAGACAAGGACATAAATACCTTAGAATGACCCTTTATTCTGAGGGCAGAAGTTTGCATTGGTGTGCTCCCTTACTTCATGTCTCCTGAAGTGAATATTGTAGTTGAAGAATGTCTATCCTTGGCCTGAATTTCCTTTTTATTTCCCACGAGAAGTGTGCAAGTATATAGTAATTAAATGCAATTCCTTCATCATTCTGACACATCAATTTTTGCATCACGTTCCTTAATACAACTGATTTGAAAAGGAATGGTTGTGCAAGCAAGTAAGAAGGTAGTTCACATAACCTTATAAATCACCACCCGAGTTCATACTTGGTTGTAAAGTATCACCCACTTAATGAAGTTAGTTGTTTTTCTCTCTAGGTGGTAAATGTGAGGGTTCAAAAAACTCAATAGCACATTGCCAACACTATTTAGGCTCAGGAAATAGACCAAAGTGGGAATTTCATAAGTTCATTGAACTGAGAAAAACACCACCGATGCTTTCAAATCAAACAACAAGCATTATGAGGTAGGCAAGGGGAGAGTTAGAGTAACTTAAGAAAAAAATGCCCAAGTTGTGCTCAACACCCAAAACATTGCCAGTATATGACTTAGCCAAATTTTGAATGATAAAAAATAATTTTATTGGTGGGGAGGGAAAAACTTAGGCAACAGGTTCAAAACACAGAGTTTTATACTAAATTTGGAATGTTTCACCAAAATTACTATAAATACAAAGGGAAAAATGAGGTGTAATGAACCTACCTATTTTCAATTTTATTTAGGAAATGAGATCCTCCAAGATAGAATCCACTTTCACCCCTTAGGTGAGTCAATTCTATGGAAGATCTAACAATTTCATTTATGTATGTGTGGAGTTGGGGTAAAGTTCAAACAACACTATTGGGAGATGAAAATAAAATATCAAATAGACTCAAATCTATAACCTAAGGCCTAATTAATGTAGATGAATCATAGCTCTAACAAAAATAGTCAACTTTGTGCAAATTGTATGAGTGGACACTTAAAAATTACCTAAAAAATGGTTGAAAATTGTCCTATTTGGTTGAAAGTGTCTTGAGATAGCTTTTTGATAGAAATGACTGAACAACGATTTTGGGAGAATAATTAAAAATACCAAATGCATTAATTCATGACATGTAAAGGTTGGATCTAATAGATAGAGCATATGACTAACAAAAATAGTGAACCTCTAGCAGATTCGAGAAGGGGAAAATGTTGTGCACCTATTACAAAATATTATTTTTGGAAGTTGTCTTGGGATTCATTTTCCTATAGGAAAATGGGTCTTTTTAGGGATTTCCAAAATTTATTTTGGGAACCTTTTCTCCTATATTTCACTTTTAGATTCCTCAAGTTTCACAATTATATAGTTGGAAATGAATTTGGGATCTCAATCTCCATGAGATGACACCAAATGTGACAACAAATGCAACTTTTCAATTTTGTACTTTTGAGATCTCCAACTTTTCTTCAACCTATGAATCTAGAAATCTACAACACACAAAGAGAGAGGGAAAAATGTTTGTTTTTGGTTGAATGGGGGTTTTCCTTGGTCAAACCCCATTTTAGTAATTAAATGTTGAAATGAAATAATGAAAGCATGAAAGGAATGGTGAATGAACAATACAATGTTGTAATTGAACAAACCCTTGAATAAACCTTGGAAAGACTACAATCTTGATGTGGATCTTGCATGAAAGGGATTCAATGGATGTGGATATTGATGCTTGAATCTTTCCTTGAATTTTTGTCTTGAATTTTTGGATTAGATCTTGAAACCTACATCACAATGTTAGCTCCAAAAAAATGCATGAATGAACATAAATTTGACATAATACAAGTGATATTTTGAATGTTGCAACCAATTCTTGATAAATCTACTCTTGAATGCTCTTGAAAATAATATTTTCTCTTCTGAAATTGCTCTTCAAAACTTCTAGTTGATTTGATAAAATAACCTTGTATTTATAGACACGTATCCTTAATTTCCCAAAATTAAAATATTACAAGCTGAGCTTTGAAATTTAAATTTGGTATGATAAAAATTCTGCCAAAACATGTTTTAAAAATGGGTTCAAAGGTCTAGGAGGACCCATTCGCCCATAGATGAATGGGTCCCAAGTCCCTATTCCTATAACACACATTGCTAAATGTAAGGTGTTATGTGTTGGCATTAATTGTTGTTGGGTTTACCCTTTAGAAAAGGTAATTTATTAGACTTGTAGATGTAAAATAGGACATATTAAGGCATAATTAAGTCCAATTTAATTAAGAGGGCCCAAAAAAGTGTGAAAATGTAAAGGGATACATTTTTCTACACTACATTTAGCCCCCACTTTAGTGAGAGGATGACCTCATGTCAAAATCACACTAAAGTAGACAAATATGTGTTAAGAGGTGGTCAAAGTGTACCAATGTTAGTGAGATAGGATGAAAAAGATCAAGGGGGTGGCCAAGCCCCCAGGATCAATATTCCATGGAAAGCCAACATAAGCACAAAGTGACACACACAAGATGTATGATATAAAGCAATAAGACAAGGTACACAAGCATATAATGCCAAAATTAATGCAAAGAGGAAAGAAAGGTGGACTAACAAGTTGCATTATGCCACATCCATCCAACACATGGCTCTACAAGAGAGAAATTTGTGTTATGCTTGGTGGCCATGAAAAATGCAAAGGCTCCACATGCAAGCAAGTTGTGTTATGCTAGGTGGCCTTTGAAAAAATATGATCATGAGGGCTAGTGAAATTTGTTGTCCACTAGGTGAGTCCCCAAAAAAGTGGCTAAGTGAGAAATTCATGCCTCTATCTAGGCTCTCACTGTGCAATGATAAAGTCATGCTAGGTCTACAGGCTCTGATTGTACTAACCATACCAAAGCTATACCTCTTGATAACTTTGATAAGTACCACACAACATGATCATTATGCTATGCTAATTCTATACTAAATTTCAAAATGTTAATTCCAATGTTGGAAAAATAATGCTGATGTCAATAAAAATAATTCCAATATACTAATCACACTTTGTATGCTATCATCACTTAAGAAGGGAACATGCAAAAAATGGATGGGGTAAAATATGCCCTCTACTTAAAAATCCAACATACTTGCTATGTTGATATTTTAAGTAGAAAGAGAGGAAGAGGGGATCCTTGAAAAGAATGTATACCTCCAAAACTAGTAATCATTTCCCCCTAGTCATAGAGAGAATGACAACCACAAGGAAATATCGTGTTGCTTCCAAGACACATAAAGCTACTAATGCCACATAGTGATGAGCAACATGATAGGGTGAAAATCAATATCAATTAGAGGAAGTAGGCACATCAACAAAGGAAGAGAACCACAATATTTAAGATGTTTAATTTTAACACTCAAAGCCTTACATTCATTAGTATAATGACCATGAACTCTATGATATGCACATAATGATTTTTTTTGTAAAATTTCTTTCATTTTTTTGGAGGAACCATAATCAAGTGGGCTTTGAGAAGCCTTGACAAGATAGTATCTTGATCAATAGTAGGGGACATTTCTTTCTCATCACAAGATGTCATACACACAATAGATGATAAGGAATTAAATGAAGATGAAGATAAAGGTGGTAAACCTAGATCTTTCTTGAAAATGTATGATATAGACTTCAATTGTTCTCTATCATTTTGCTCTATGTTTTCATTATTTCCATTTTTAGAAAGGAGTTTGTATCCAAGACTATAACATTCTTCCAACTTAGATGAAGATTTTTTATGCTTTTGAGAAGGATTGGCTTCTTCACGAGAACAAAAATCCTTTATAAGTTTCTTAAAGTTACACATCTTCCTCTCATGGGGGATGGGAGTTGAATATCCCTCATCACCACCATGGGGTGATGTTTTTGATGTACCTCATCAAGTTGAGAAAATGAAATAAAAGAGTCTATAACTATAGATTGTGAGATTTTATACTCTCCCATAAAGGAGGGTGTAAAATATAATGAACCCCAATCATCCCTAGAACATGTGTTTGAGGATGAATTGTTTGTATATGACTCTAGACTTTGAGGGTAAAATTTTGGACTCTTCTTTGAAACAATGTGTAAAATCTAAGAACCCCCAATCATAACTAAAGAGTTTGTTGTAGGTGAAAGACAATTATGACTAACATCAACTTGTATAGGTTCTACTTTGGAAGTTGGAATAAAAGTATTAGGGGAGTTGGAAGTGTTATGATCATGTTGAACTTGTGATTTATAGCTTTGTTCGTTTGCTTCAAACATGTATATCTTGTTGTTGTATTCAAATTTAAATTCATGGTGAAGAGTAGAAGGGACTCCTTTCATAGCATGAATCCATGGTCTTCCTAGGAGAAGGTTGTAAGAAAGAGGTCCTGGCATGATATGGATAGGGGTAGGTAAAACTATAGGTCCAACCTCAATGGGAAATGTGATCATTCCTAATGGCTGCCTATTAACATTGTCAAAGACATGAATATTAACATCATTGAGTTGAATAAGTTTCTTTTCCACACCAATTTTGTCTAGGAAATCAATGCTACAAACATTAAGACCTACTCCATTGTCTATAATAGTACACCTAACTTTAGTTTCATTAATGATCACCTTTATCATCAAGGATTCATGTTTATTTTATATCTCAAGTGAGGGTAATTCATGTTGAGGGAATGTGATATAAAAATTTTTCACTTGCATATAATAAAAGGAGGTTGCTACATCATTCAATTTCATAGAAAATTAGATATCATTCTTTTGCAAAATTTCTTAGAGCATCATATTGTATGTAGGTGATGTTTGAATAAGATCCCATAAGGATATCTTAGCAGGAGTATTTTTAAGTTTTTCAATAAAATCATACTCCTTTCCACTATATAAAGGTAAATGAGGAGTACTAGTAAATATAGGTTGAGGTAATCATAATGAAGTAGGAATGGTTTGTAATTACCTATTGTTCCTTGTATCATATGTGTGAGAAGCGATATTATAACTCGATTGTTGTGAAACATTGTCACTATCAAGTTGTATTGTAAATTTCAAAATATCTCCTAGGGATAATGGTTTCTTATTAGATGGTTCTATGATGGGAGGTGACTTAGGAGGCTCACTAATCAAAGGAGATCCAATTTGTGCATTCATAACCTCAATTGAGTTACCTATATGACCTTCTAGTGAGGGGGGATCTAATGTGAGCTTAGCATCTTCATCTATACCATCCATCTTACTATTTGTTGAGAGAAATGTGACATTGAAAGAGAGAAAAAAAGTGCTCATGAAACTCAATAATTGGTTTCTCTAACACCAAAATACCTTTGTCACAAGTAGGAGAGGTATTGGGAGAAGAGAAAAAATGATTGTCATGATTGTCTATGTTTGCATCCTCATGTACCAAAGCTTTATTGGATGATCTAGGTAAGATGAAGTCCTCAAGGCCTTCATCTAACATGTCTGTTAGTGTAATTAAATTAATTATTACACTAGTATAAGTTAAATTAGGTCATACATCATTTAGTCCTAGGTTAGATTTTAATAAATCATTTAATAAATGGGGTAATATTCCCTTCCATGTTTGTAGGAGATAAGATTCCTTCTAGAAGATGAGTTTTCCTTCTACAACTTATCTCAAAATTTAATAATTTTCTAGATAGGGTTCACATGTTGTCACATGTTAGATCATGACACATGGAAACATCTCTTGCATCTTAGTTTTTCTCTTTTTCCTATATATTCAGGCATTTTGTACATTTTTAATCAATCCAATATCATAATGTAGATCAATATAGAATCTCCATTGTGCATGCCTAGTTGCAACACTTTCTGTGTGGTTGATTATCTTTCCTGGAAAAGGTCCTCCATTGAAGACTGCAGCTTCAGGGACCCTGTGAATCCTAAAATCTCAACATGGTATCAGAGCTTGTCTAGTGAAACATCAACCCTCAATCAAGAAAGTTGGTGTGAGAGATTCTTGTAGGCTTGAAGGTTTCAATTGAAGCCTACTTGTTTCCACCCAGGGACCAAGCTGATTTTTGAAGCAGATAGAGTCAGATCCGAGCTCGCCATTGTCTTTAGAAGACCTCAAAACCCTAGGATTTCCTAACCATTCATCAAAATCATATTCATCAACCCAAGAGCCATCAAAGGTATTTTTGGGTTTGTGAAATCAACCGTATGATCCATACAATTTGCAGTGAAAAATCATCTCAGTCAGTTGTCCTTTAAGGAAAATTTTTTTTAGTCACATGATTCTTTTCTATTTCAGAAAAAATCGGGCTTTATCTCATATGATTTTGGCAAAAAAAATTTAGGCAATTTCTCCATAGTTTGCAAATAAATCAAATCGACTTGCATTTTTATTCACCATCAACTTGATTTATTAAATCTGCAACTATAGTCTTCATAGACATAATATTCAAATAAGGGTTTGATTTTTTTTAAATCATCGGCTTTAATATTTCCTTTGGTCGGCATTATATATTTTAATCCATCGACATTTTTTTTTTGCATATATACTAAATTTGGTCGACATTCTATTTTTTATTTTTTAATTGCAATTCTTGCAATATTAAAAATCCAAAATATCGATCAAAAGGTCTGCAGAAAAAGTTCCTTTGTCTGCCACATTCTGATTTGCAGAGGGGTATGGTGGCATTTACATTTCAACAGGGGGCGAGGTACCATTGTCGGCCCATTTGGGGGGCCGACCCTATCGACCATCATTCACCACTTGCCAGGATTTCTTCACAGCTAGGAATTTTTTCACCGACTGGAGCATCCTCCCATTGGAGCCCTCTCTCCACCATTGCTTTGTATCTCAGGCTATTAATCTTTATCAGCCACAACAATTTGTTGCTAGAAATGGGTGTTTCCCTTTACCAGTAGAGACCCATTCATCGGCCATGCCATCTCCTATAGTCACTCATTGTTTTTCTCTAGCTACTCTCATTGTCAGTACTATTTTCTCCTCATCGTTGGTAATAATATCTTGGCCATCATTCCATACAACCACTAGCCCCTTATTCGGGCCCGTATTTTTATCGTGGGAATAGGGGCTTATTACCCATACTATCATTTGGAGCAGCACTACCACCAAATATTGCCACCCTATTGGGGTTTTCTTTTTCCAGCTCAAGCCTGCGGTCACATCAAGGACCAAGGACGAGATTTTTTATAGCGTTCAGGAGCTTGATTTTTTCCCCTCTTTAGCCTGCAGATTTCCTAATATAGGCCTTTTCTTTGTTTTATCACAACTTTCACCCACAATGTTGAAAATCAACAAATGAGATACCATCGGAAAGGTAATTCTGAGCACTTTCCAATGGTGACATCCATTTTACAAAATTTTGCTTGTAGAAAATTCTACAATCAACTGAAGTCCAAACCCTAATTTGGACATAAAGGCTCATATCTTCACAACCGTTCATTGTATTTTAGTGACTCCAGTGGCATCAAGAACATATTTCAGATCTTTTTTCATTAGTCTAGACGTCTTGATCAGTTTTAGCTCCAGGTACTCTTGCATGTGATTTTTTTAGTTTGGTGCATTTGTTCAATAACTTGGATATCCTGAAGCTTGCGGAAAGAATTTTTTGATCCAGGTAGCATCACTTCAGTTGCACATCATATTTCAAAAGCTTCTACTTGCTGTTGAAGGTCAGTGTCTTTGTATTTTTTGGAAAAATTTCATTATGGGGCTTGCATATACTCCTTCTCTGGTTATGTTGCACAACAGTAACTATAAGCAATGGAAAGATGAGATCATCCACCATTTCCAATCACTTGATTTATTGCCTCATGGTTTGGTATAGTTCCTCATCCAAGTGAAGGTATTCATGAATTTGCTTGGAGTTGTAGCAGATAAACTATTGTGGAGATCATTGAGATGCAAGTTGGTTGTGATGTTTTGAAAGATATTGATCATTATGACTGTCCTCACATCCTTTGGATTAAGCTTTGGGAGATATATGGAGATTCAGATGCTCCTCCCTTCCCCAATGGTCATGATTTAGAATGTCATTCTTCAAATTAGGTACCCCACAATGATATTGTTGTGCAGGAAGTTGATTTCCTTGAATCTTCCAAAGAGGTTTACAAGGTTCCTTCAAGTGCTTCTTCTCCATCAAATAAAGTTGGTATCCCTTAACATTCAGTGATTTCTTGTCCATATTCATTGATTGAGGCTTCCACTATCATCATTCATCAGAACACCTTCAGTTTTCTAGACTTGACATCAAGGGATGGCTTTGTTTTAGGTATCACTCACTTGGCTACTTCTACAGGTTTGGAGGACATTCTTGAGGGGATATCACTTCTCTATTCAGATCTGAATTTGGAGAGTTTTCTTGAGTCTCCTCATCCCTTTGTCTCAACCTTGATTGGAGATACTGAGACTATCTTGGAGACACTTAGTTTCTCTTCAGAGATTTCATGTTTTCGACTTCTTCCCTATCATTCCATTCAAGACTTGAGGTTTCTTCAACATCTACCTTTGGATTTGCTTCAGACTTCTTTCAGTGGTTTTGAGGACACTTCATTCAGGGGGGATAATCAAGTCTCCATCATACTCATCACATCTCAGTCTTTAGATATTGTTCAACATTAGTTTCCACATCATCCTAGTTTGTCACATTCTTCATTGTTTGGGCTGATTGTGGCATCTTCATCTTTAGGCAAGGATACATTTGAGTAGAGTTCAGAGACATCATCATCCACTTTCATCCTTCCTTCCTTCAATTCCTATCCAGAATGGGAAAGCATCCCTACACTTGCAGCTGGTTTTGTTTCTTTCGAAAGGGAGGCAAGTTGTTTGTCGACATTGTATCATGTTTTGTCTTCAGACACTTACCATTTTTTTAGGTGATCACATCTTCTGGGGGGGATATATTGTCTCTCTCTTTCCTCCCTATGGGGGGGCTAATGTATTCTATCCATGTGATGGATGGTGTACATGGGGGGTATTTGGGAGTCCTCCATCCTTCCCATCCTATCTCACATTTTTTGCTTTTTCATCTCCTTTTTGGAGAGGGGTTTTGTTACCACTGGGTTTTCCCCTTTTCTCTAGTTGTGGGAGAGTTTTTCTGCATCTTTATCATGTACATGGGTACTTAACATGGCCTCATAGCTGGGACTGATTCATCTCATCATATTGCATAATCATTGAATTTTCCTCCCTAAGTTGAACTTATGGAGGGGGGTGTTAGTGTAATTAAATTAATTATTACACTAGTATAAGTTAACTTAGGTCATACATCATTTAGTCCTAGGTTGGATTTTAATAAATCATTTAATAAATGGGGTAATATTCCCTTCCATGTTTGTAGGAGATAAGATTCCTTCTAGAAGATGAGTTTTCCTTCTAGAACTTATCTCAACATTTAATAATTTTCTAGATAGGGTTCACATGTTGTCACATGTTGTTTGATCATGACACATGGCAAAATTTCTTGCGTCTTAGGTTTTCTCTTTTGCCTATATATTAAGGAATTTTGTACATTTGTAATCAATCCAATCTCATAATGTAGATCAATATAGAATCTCCATTATGCATGCCTAGTTGTAACACTTTCTGTGTGGTTGATTATCTTTCCTGGAAAAGGTCCTCCATTGAAGACTACAACTTCAGGGACCCCGTGCATCCATAATCTCAACAATGTCAAAGTCATCACAACTAAAGGGTTTGAAGGATATGATTTCTCCAATATTTACCATTTAGTTTTTATTTGCTTTTTCTGATATTTTTTATTTTTGTTTACACTTCCTAATGATTGTGAAATGTAGAATAATGTATCTAAGCTATGAAATGATGCTGAAAGTAAAGGAAAAGTCCAAAAATTTAACACTATTCTCAACTAAAATATGCAAGAAATGTTTTCCAAAATGTTTCAAGATCTAACTAAAGAAGCAATAACTTGAATTCAAAAATAAACTATTTTAGGAACCCAATTCTCCTATATGAAAATAGTAATAGAAATGCAAAAAAAAGGCTAAAAATCACCCAATATTGTCTAAAAGATCTGTACATGGACTCATTCACCCATGGGTAAATGGGTTGTTTCTCAAGATTTTTAAAATTGAATTTTGCAAGATCTAAGTTCATTTTATGTATTTTTTATTTCTGATTACAAATAGGGGTTTTTGTAATAGGTTTTTCTAGATTAGGGTGTCTAAATTCAAGTGTGAATAAGGTAAAATGATGAACTAAATGACTATTTTTAGAATGAATTTGAACTTAAATCTAAAATTGGATGATTGAATGATGATCTTGATGCAAGTACAATGCAAAATGAGTGCATATCTAATGTAATTTTTCAAATTTTCTATGAGTTTAAAGGATGCGAACATGCAAAATTAAGCCTAAATGAAATGTTCACTAATGCAAGTTTAAATAACCCTAAATGTAATGCAACTAATGAAAACTAGTGTAAAATTCAAATATAGGGTTGAAATGGACTCTAATTTTTAGAATTTTGTTATACAAGGTCGAGTTAACCAAAATGAAATGAAGAAAAATAGGGTTTCCCAAAATGGAAAGGTAAGTCCAAAGGGTGGAAATAGACCCTATCTTCCTACAACCCAATGTGAGAATATTTAGATTTCTTTATGCTTGAAGGATGGGGATCAAGGTCAAACAAAACTTTTGGGAGAAAAACTAAATAATAGTAAATCAACTCAAATCACTAATGGTGGAATAGCAGGAGGTGTTAGTTGTTGCATGGAAGGGTAAAATGATGCATTGTTCTCAAGGTTGTCAAGGCAATTATGTATGAAATTATGCAGTATTTCATCATCTTCACCTAAGACGTCAACTTCATGAGGACATTCATTATGGATTGGTTGAGCATGATTAGGTTCTATTGCATTAGGATCATTACTAAACACACAACTTGAGACATCATCTAAAAATGATAAGGACTTTCATATGTTACGAATACACATGTCCATTATGTAAGAATGAATTGAAATGGAAAGAGATTACAATTTTTAGTTTTGAATAAAAATGATTTTTTGACTATGCTATGAAAATACTTGAAAATAATGTCTTCTAGATGTAATTTTGAATTCAAACAATGCACTGAATTTGAAAAATTAAGCTTAATATGAACAATTTCAGCTAACAAAAACTTTGGAAACTAAGACAACAAACTAAATACAAAAACATAGAAGGAAAGAAAAAGATTTTTTAATGCTCAAAAATTTAGAAAAAATCCATAATCAATAACTCATTCACCCATGGGAAAATGGGTCTCACTTCAGGGTTTTTAAAAATTAATTTTCAGGTTTCTAAGGCTTTTTCTATGGGTTTCAAATTCTAGTTTGAGACAATAAGTTATAATTTAGGATTTTTATAAAATGAGGTCTAAATGCAAGTGAAAATTAGTGCTAAATGACAAGAAAAAGGACCTATTTTGAGATGCAATTTTGATGCAATTTTATGATGTAAATGACTGATGATGTAATGTTATTTAAACACTATGCAAAATGACTAAGATTTTTGACTTTTTCAAATTTGAAAGAACAAAAAAATGAAAACCTAAAACCCTAAATGACATACAAATCAATGCAATGCAATGTAAATGAATGCAGAACCTAGATCTAGGGTTGAAAATGGACTCCAAATCAGCAAGTTATGATGCTCAAGCATCGGGTTCACCAAAATAAATAGTGAGAAAATAGGTTTCCACCAAATATGGAAATAGTAATAAGGGGGTATGATGGACCTATTTATCACTAATTCAATAATAAATGAGATCCCCACAAAGAATTGATTAATTGGTAAGTGCAAAAATATTGGGGGCCAAAAAAGGGGGCTTAAGTGGCTACTTTTTTTCTTCTTCTGAAATCAGGAAATACTGACCTTGGATGTGAAATTGAGGATAGTTACACAAAATTTTGAGATGCAACAAAAACAAGGATCATAGTGCTCTGAGTCTACTTTCTAAACTACTAATTAATTTGAAAATGGTTGAGATTAAGGGGTTCAAAAGAGGGACCCATAGAAATTGGTCTTGTTTTTGTTAGAAAAACATAACATAGCAACTTTTGTGGGAACGTAGTACGATGAATTTTTTTTTAGTATTTTTAAAATCACTTTAGTGAGAAATTAGCTAATAGTATGTAGTTGATGGATGATTTTTATGATAAATTTTTAATGAATATTTGATTTTTTACTAATTTTCCATGTGGACACTTCCTAAAAAATAGAATTTTGGTCATGCTACCCCTACAAATTTTGGAAACTAATTGATTTTTTTTTAATACTTGTAGAATGGAGTCTAATTTTTAAAAAAGTATTTTATTTGAAATTTTTATGAATGATTAATGTATAACTAAAAAACACTAAACACTACTTTTTACCAAAAAAGAGACACACAAAAAAAAAAAATTATAGATCAAAGGCTTAACATTGTCAAAAAGTGAAAAAAATTACATCGTTGGATAGCTAAGAGAGAGCCTAACATTACCTATGTGTTTGATTTGTTTGACATTGAAACACATGCAATCCTCACGGTGAGCATGAACTTGATTATGTGAAATATTGTAGAATTTGTAAAAACATGTCTCTAGTCATTGGGAAGGCCCTCCAAGCCTTTGGGTTCATATTCCAAGGAAAATACTAGGCCCAATGCTTGGGGATTCCCAAAGCAAGATATAACATGAGAGAATTATAACAAACTCACATTATATCTTAGTTTTGACATTTTTTTTGCATTTTTGTGGGACATGTCTAGCAAGACATAAGACAAGCACATCATAACATGCTCACGTTATGTCTTGCTTTATGTTAAATGCTACTCTACTGAATGTATGTTTATATATTTGTATGTTTGTATGTACATGCATGCTTGTATGATGAATGTATGTAGGTATGTATGCATTATTGTATGTATGTATGTAATATTGTATGTACATATCTACATGTACGCTTGTATGTATGTAGGATTGTATGTACATATGTATTATGCTTGTATGCATGTAAGTATGTATGTATTTATGCATGTCTTTAGAGGGAGGGATAATTTTATGAGAGAGAGAGTTGTCTAGGTAGGGTGGGAGGGAGAGAGAGAGGTAGTGAGATAGAGTCTTGAGAGAGGGATAGGGGGTGGAAGGGAGAGACTAAGAGAGAGGGAGTGAGAGAAAAGGGGTTGGAGTGAGAGGGTCTAAGCTAGGTAGGGTGTGAGGGATAGAGGGGGAGAGAGAGGGGGTTTAGAAGAGAGGGTATTGAGAGAGAGGGAGAGAGAGAGAGGGAGAGAAAGATAACGTTTTATAGGTAGGGTGCCAAAGGGAGAGACTTGAGAGTGTGAGGGGGGGTGAGAGGGAGATACTTGTGAGATTAGAAGTGAGAGAGAGTATGAGAGAGAGGGAATGGAAGAGAGAGAGTGTGAAAGAGAGGGAGTGTGAGAGTGAGAGGCCTAAGAAAGGGAGAGGGTTTGGGAGGGAGTGATTTGAGAGAGAGGGAGAGAGAGAGGGGGTGGAGTGAGAGGGACTTATCTAGGTAGGGTGGGAGTGATAGATAAAGAGAGGGGGGAGAGAGAGAGTTACCTAGGTAGGATGCCAGAGGGAGAGACCTGAGAGAGAGAGCAGGTGGAGGGAGAGAATTGAGAGATAGGGAAAGAGATGGAGTGAGAGAGAGTGGGAGTGATGGAGAGGCAGCGGGATGGAGATAGAGAGAGATAGATAGAGGGAGTGAGAGAGAGTGGTAGGGATTGATTGAGTGAGAGGTACATAGAAAGAGGATGAGGGTAGATAGAGAAAATTAGAGAGGGTAGGAGAGAGGGAGGGAGAAAGAGGTGAGATGTATAGATAGAGAGAAATGGATAGGGGTTGAGGGTATAGGTTTTATGGATTAGGGTGGAGGATCTATAAAGTTGATGGTTTAGGGTATTGGGTTGAGAGCATAGGGTTGAGGGATTAGGGTTGAGGGTAGATGGTAGAAAGTTTAAGGGTTTAGGGTTTAGGGGTTGAGGGTTGAGGGTTAAGGGTTGAAGGTAGAGGGTTTAGGGTATAGGTTTGAGGGTATATGGTTGAAGGATTAGGGTTGAGGGTCCAATGTTTATGGAAGGGGGTGTAGGGGTTGATGGTTTATGGTTTAATAGTTGATGGTTGAGGGATTAAGGGTTGAGGGTTGATAATTTATGGTTGAGGGTTTAATGTATAGGGTAGAGAGTAGAGGCTATAAGGGTTTAGGGGTGAGGTTGAGGTTAGAGGGTTGATTTTTTACAGTTGAGGGTCAAATGTATAGGGTAGAGGGCATAGGGGTTGAGGGATTAGGGTTGACAGTTGAGAATTGAGGGTTGAGGGTTTAATGTATAGGGTAGAGGGTAGAGGGTTTAAGGGTTGAGGGTTGAGGGTTTAAGGTTGAGGGTAGAGAGTTGAGGGTATAGGGTTGATGGATTAGGGTTGAGGGTCCAATGTATATGGTAGATGGTATAGGGGTTGAGGGATTAGGGTTTAAGGGTTGAGGGTAGAGGGTTTACGGGTTGAGGGTTGAGGGATTAAGGTTTGAGTGTTTAAGGGTTTAAGGGTTGAGGGTATAGGGTTGAGGGATTATGGTAGAGAGGGAGGTTTGGATGGAGGGAGAAGTGAGATAGAAAGAAGGAGAGAAGAGGAGGGGGGACAAAGATATATGAGGATTGACGATCCAATGTATATGGTAGAAGGATTAGGGTTGAGGGTAGAGGGTAGAATGTTTAAGGGTTTAGGGTTTAAGAGTTTAGGGTTAAGGGTTAAGGGTTGAGGGTAGAGGGTTTAGGGTATATGTTTGAGAGTATATGGTTGAAGGATTAGGGTTGAGGGTCCAATGTATAGGGTAGAGGGTATAAGGGATGAGGGTTTAGGGTTTAAGGGTTGAGGGTTGAGGGATTAAGGTTTGATGGTTGAGAATTAAGGGTTGAGGGTTTAATGTATAGGGTAGAGGGTTTAAGGGTTGAGGGTTTAGGGTTTAAAGTTGAGGGTAGATGGTTGAGAGTATAGGGTTGAGGGGTTAGGGTTGAGGGTCCAGTGTATAGCATAGAGGGTATAGTAGTTGATGGATTAGGGTTTAAGGGTTGAGGATTAAGGGTTGAGGGTAGAAGGTTGAGGGTTTAAGGGTTGATGGATTAAGGGTTGAGGGTTGAGGGATTAGGGTAGAGAGTTTAGTTGGGTTTAAGGGTTTAAGGGTTGAGGGATTGGGGTTGAGGGTGTTGGAATTATGACTCAATCAATATAGGTTGAAACCTCCATTAGAGCAAAGTCGGTATGAAATCTATCATGTCTGGCTGACTAACAGATTGGTAGCATCATGTTTTGTATAGGTCGCTGTGACCTTGTTTCTGTCTTGCTGAATGCTTTCACTGTGGAGCTGCCACTATGAAAAGGAGTGTTCAGTATGACCTCTTAGCACTCAGAAGACCTCTGGCTAATAGGCCATTCAATCATGTATCAGGGAGACTCATGATGACCACGGGCTTCAGGGTAGCTTATAGCAGCTCGGTGAGAAGTCACAACAAAGTGTTAGAGTCTCACCAACAATATGTTACATGTTGGTCTTTGGAGTAGCTTATAGTCTATCGGTAAGAAGTCTTACTGATGTGCAAAGGTCTCACTGACAGAGGTTTAAATGTTGTTCATTGGTGTAACAAAAAGGCTTTCAGAGAAACGTCTTAGCGATTGAAGGATGTCTTGTCGATAGCCGATGGCTATTGGGGTAACCCAAATGGTTTGGGAAGAAGTCCCAATGAAGAATGTAGGTCTCGCCAATGATAAGGGATCTTCGGTATAACTCTTGGTGAAAAAATACTTTGGGGTAAGTCCTAGAGCTCGGTGTGATGTCTTAGTGAAAGTAACATGTCTCACCGATAGTGCTTTATGTTGAAGCCTTTAGGGTAAGTCTTGAAGTTCGGTATGCTCTCTCAGAAAAAGATGTAAGTCTTGCCAACTATTCAATGGAGCTCGATATGACTTGTGACTTTGGTATAACCTTTGGTGACTCGCTCTGATCTCCTGGTGAAAGCGATAGGTCTGGGAGATTGCTTGGTGTTTCGGCACAACACTGAAAGATTGATAGAACATCTTGGTGATAACGGTATCTCTTGACAATATCGATATGAAGGTTATGAGGCATCAGTGAGACACTGTTAGTGTCTCACCGAGATTCCAACATAGTGTGAATTTTGTTAACTAAGTAAGAATTTCTAATGTGGCATCTCGTGGATGAATAGGAGGAGTCGAATGTGAACCGGTAGCAGTTGGTTTGTTGTGACAGTTTTGTGAGGAAGTTCTATAGACAGATTTTGACATGGGTATACTTCATGATTGCAGATTGTAATCAATTGGTGAATCGACAGATTATTGAGTGATTGTATCAGTGGATGAATTCTATTCTGTAGACTGTAACGTGAAGGTTCCTGAAACAAATTGTACATGGTGAATGCTACTGTAAATAGACACCAGAAAGATAAGTCTGTCATTTGTATGTAATCTCCATTACTATAATACAAAGTGATTTCTCTTGGTGTGGTGGGTTTTTCTCCCATAAGGGTTTTCCCATGTATATATGGTGTTCTTGTGTGATTGTCAAATACTCTGTTTCTATTATCTACTTCCTAGTGCATCTTAATTGGACTATAATTGTAAATTTTAAAGTGTATCTGCATTCTTCCCTAAGGTATTGACATTAGGAGAATTGTTTTTTGCATCTAATTTTCCTTACAAGTGGTATTAGAGCCTGGCCAGTTGTGTTATCCTTGTGGGTACGTTGGGTTTTTTGTGTCAATTCTGTTCAGTGGGAGTCTTGTAGAAAATTGTTATTTCTGATTACAAGGTGAGATGGCTAGTACATCTAGAAAGTTTGAAATAGAGAAATTCAATGGCAGTAACTTTGAGTTGTGGAAACTCAAGATGGAGGATCTTCTAGTTGATCGTGATCTTTGGATTGCTGTGGCTGGAGTGAAACCTATAGGCATGAAGCAAGAAGATTGGGACCTCATAGATAGGAAATCTAAGGGATTGATAAGGCTCTATTTGTCAGACTTAGTGCTTTTGAATGTGCATGAGGAGAAGACTACCTCTTCTTTGTGGAAGAGACTGGCATCTATTTATTAGGGGAAGTCCTTGGTGAATAAACTATTCCTGAGGAAGAAGCTGTATTCTTTGAGAATGCATGAAGGAGGGTCTGTGGCTGATCATTTGAACACATTTAATATGCTTCTTGCTCAATTAACATATGTTGGTGTGAAGAATGAAGAACAGGATCGCTGTATGCTTTTATTGTGTTCTTTACCAAACTCATGGGATCATTTGGTGATGGATATTGGGAGTACAACATCTAGTTTCAAGATGGAAGATGTTGGTTCTTTGCTATTAGAAGAAATGAGAAGGAAATCTTCTGAGATGGTGAAGGAGGCCCTTTTTGTCAGAGGAAGACCGAAGGAGAAAGGCAAGAAGAAGGACAAGAAGTCCAAATTGAAATCAGAGGGAAGATCAAAGTCTCCTGGAAAAAAATCCAAGGTGAAGTGTTGGAACTGTGGGCAACCTAGTCATGTCTAAAAGGATTGTAAAGAGGAGAAAAAGAAGAAGAAGGGCTCTTCTGATAATGGTTCTTCTCATAGTGATGGTGATGCCTTCATTGCAGCCTTGGCTACTCAGGCATCAGATGATGTTTGGCTGATTGATTCTGGAGCATCTTTCCACATGACATCTCATAGAGAATGGTTCACGAAGTATGAAGAATACAATGGTGGAAATGTGTACTTGGCAAGTGATTCAACTTTGGAGATTTTTGGCCGTGGAAGAGTAAGAATCCAATTTCTTGATGGTAGAATAAAGGGAATCAATGATGTTATACACATACCAAGTCTGGCTCAAAATCTATTGTCTGTAAGTATTCTGAATGATATTGGAGTACAAGTTAGGTTCTCTAGAAATGGCTGCAAGATGACTAGAGGTTCAATGGTGTTGGCTAGAGGTGCTCGAATTGGTACTCTGTACAAGCTGGATGCACAGACTGTTCAATATAATAGTGTCTCTGGAAAGTCATTGAAAGCTGCTCATGGAGGTAAAGAGGGAAATATCTCTAATTATGTAAACTCTATGGAAGTAAAACTTCCTACAGAGAAGACTATGCTTTGGCATCATAGGTTAGGTCACATAGGAGAAAAAGGTTTAAAAACCTTGAAGAATAAAAACCTAGTTGAGGGTCTCGAAGATTGTAATCTTGAATTTGAATTTTGTGAACACTGTATATATGGAAAGCAACACCGTGTTTCATTTTATTCTAGTCCTTATAAATCTTCTGGTTTGCTAGATTATATTCATTCAGATGTATTTGGTCTAGTAGATGTTCCTTCTTTGTCTAAATCAAGATACTATGTGTCGTTCATTGATGATTATTCAAGAAGAGCATTTGTTTATTTTTTGAAAAGTAAATTAGAAGTGTTCAGTCGATTTAAGGAATTTAAGAATCTTGTAGAAAATCAGATTGGAAGAAAAATAAAATGCTTAAGGATTGATAATGGTGGTGAATTATGTTCTGATGAATTTGAAAGATAAGACCATGGAATTAAGAGACACAAGACTACACCTTATACTCCACAGTAGAATGGAGTTGTAGAAAGATTCAATAGGACAGTAATGGAGAGAGCACGAAGTATGCTCAGTAGTGTTGGTTTGAAGGAGAAATTTTGGGCCGAGGTTGTATCTATTGCATGTTATTTAATTAATCATTCTCCAAATTTTGCTCTTGTTGAGAAAATACCTTTGGAAGTGTGGTCTGGTAAGAAGCCCTCTCTTAGACATGTTTGTGTTTTTGGCTATGAGGCATATGCTCATGTGCTGGATGTAAAAAGATCTAAACTGGAGAACAAGGGTGTCAAATGTATTCTTATTGGCTACAATGCTGTCATAAAAGGATACAAGCTTTGGAATCCTGATATAGAGAAGGTTGTATATAGCAGAAGTGTAATCTTTCGTGAGTTGAAACCTTCCACTTTGGATCTGTAGTCATAGACAAAGACAAAAAAAAATAAGGTTGTAGCATTAATTCCTCCTACACCAGAGAAAGAGGAATTGAGAATTTAAAATGTACCTAAAACTGAGGAGAGCTCAAGCAGTTCTAAAAGTTCTGAAGAAGAAGAACCTTAGCCTCAACAAGTGAGGAGGTCAACCCGAGAAAGAAAACAACTAGATAGGTATGGGTTCTCATTGATTGATTCTACTTGTGCCTATGCTTTGATTTCTAGTATTGATGAGCCTATGACTGTAAAAGAGACAATTAAAATGTCTGATTCAAACTCTTGGTTGGAAGCCATGAATGAAGAGATGGCATCATTAGAAAAGAATGAAACCTGGAGTTTGGTGCCCTTGCCTAAAGGTAGAAAGGCTGTTGGCTGCAAATGGGTATTTAAGAAAAAGATTGGTCTGGATGGCAGTGTAGAAAAGTACAAGGTAAGATTGGTTGCAAAGGGTTATTCCCAGGTAGAGGGAATCGATTATGGGGAAATATTTTCTCTTGTAGCAAAGCTGACATCTATCAGATTTCTATTGTCACTTTCAATAGCGTATGACTTAGAGGTCGAATAGATGGATGTGAAGACAACATTTCTTCATGGTGATCTTGAAGAAGAAATCTATATGTCCTAGCCTGAGAACTTTGTTGAAAAAGGTAAAGAAAAATTGGTATGCAAATTAAAGAAGTCTATGTATGGGTTAAAGCAGTCACCTAGAATGTGGTACCAGAAATTTGATACTTTAGTATTGTTTTTGGGATTTGTGAGATCAAAATCTGATCACTGTGTATATTATAAAGCTAAAAGTGATCAAGTACTTGTTATTGCTCTCTATGTTGATGATATGCTATTCATAGGCAATAGTAAGCTAATGATTTCTGATCTTAAGTCTCAGTTGTCTGCTAAGTTCAAAATGAAAGATCTTGGTGCAACAAGGTATATTCTGGGGATGGAGATAACTAGGGATAGGAAAAATAGAAAACTATAGCTTAGTCAGAGTAAGTATATCAGGACTGTTCTTGAGAGATTTTGTATGAATGATTGCAAATAGCTAGTGGTTCCAATCATACAGGGAATGAAGCTATCTGTTGAGGGCTATCCAAAATCTCTTATTGAGATGGAGGACATGACCAGTGTACCCTATGCTAGTACGGTTGGCAGTATCATGTATGTAATGGTCTGTAGAAGGCCAAACATTGCCCAAGTAGTGGGAGTTCTTAGTAGATTTATGGCTAATCTAGGAAGAACACATTGGGATGCTATGAAGAGAGTGTTTAGATATTTGAAGGGGACTTCAAATTTTTCTTTGTGTTACCATGGGAACTTGGTTGAATCACAGAGGACTCTCAGCATTTGTGGTTATGTAGATTTTGATTGGGCAGGGGACATTGACACTAGGAGGTCCACTAGTGGATAAATTTTCATGTTGAATGGTGGTGCAGTGAGTTGGATGAGCAAGTGGCAAGCTATAGTCGCTTTGTCCACTACAGAGGCTGAATACATGGTAGCTACTCATGCTTGTAAAGAAGTAGTTTGGTTGAAACGTTTGTGTTCTAACATTGGTTTTGATGCAGGGGAAATAACTATTTTCTATGATAGTCAGAGTGCAATTTTTCTGGAAAAGAACCCTACTTTCCATGCCAGGATGAAACATATAGACGTATAGTACCACTTTGTACGAGATATGGTGGAGGATGGAAAGGTCAGTTTGGAAAAGGTTGATACTCTGGAGAATGTTGCAAACTCATTGACGAAGCCAGTGAGCACAGACAAGTTCAGGTGGTGTGCCAGTTCAATGGGCCTTAGTGCCCATGATTTTTAGTAAGTTATGTTGTGCTCTGGAGGTGCCTGTATGATCTTCGTCAAGTGGGAGATTGTTGGAATTATGCCTCAATCAATATAGGTTGAAACCTCCATTAGAGAAAAGTCGGTATGACATCTATCATGTCTGGCCAACTAGTAGATTGGTAGCATTATGTTTTGTACAGGTCGCTGTGACCTTGTTTCTATCTTGCCGAATGCTTTCACTGTGGAGCTATCGCTGTGACAAGGAGTGTTTGGTATGACCTCTTAGTGCTCAAGAGACCTCTGGCCGATAGGCCATTCAATTGTGTATCGGGGAGACTCATTGCGACCACGGGCATCGGGGTAGCTTATAGTGGCTTGGTGAGAAGTCCCAATGAAGTGTTAGAGTCTCGCCAATAGTATGTTACATGTTGGTCTTCGGAGTAGCTTATAGTCTATCAGTAAGAAGTCTTACCAATGTGCAAAGGTCTCACTGATGGAGGTTTAAATGTTGTTCATCGGTGTAACACAAACGCTTTCAGAGAAACTTCTTAGCGACTAAAGGATGTCTTGCCAATAGCCGATGGCTATCAGGTAACCCAAATGGTTCAGGAAGAAGTCCCAGCGAAGAATGTAAGTCTCGCCAATGATAAGGGATCTTCGGTATAACTCTTGGAAATAGAATACTTCGGGGTAAGTCCTAGAGCTCGGTGTGATGTCTTAGCAAAAGTAACATGTCTCGCCGATAGTGCTTTATGTTGAAGCCTTCAGGGTAAGTATTGAAGTTCGATATGTTCTCTTAGTGAAAGATGTAAGTCTTGCCGATTATTCAATGGAGCTCGATATGACTTGTGACTTTGGTATAACCTTTGGTGACTCGCTATGATCTCCTGGCAAAAGTGATAGGTCTGGGCGACTACTTGGTGTTTCGGTGCAACACTGAAAGCTCAATAGAATGTCTTAGCGATAATGGTATCTCTTGGCGATATCGATATGAAGGTTATGTGGCATTGGTGAGACACTGTTAGTGTCTCACCGAGATGCCAACATAGTGAAAATTCTGTTGACCAAGTAAGACTTTCTAATGTGGCATCTCGTGGATGAATAGGAGGAGTTGAATGTGAACCGTTAGCAATTGGTTCATTGTGACAGTTCTGTGAGGAAGTTCTACAGACAGAGTTCGAGATGGATATACTCTGTGATTGCAGATTGTAATCGGTTAGTGAATCGACAGATTGTTGAGTGATTGTATTAGTGGATGAATTCTATTTTGTAGACTATAATGTGAAGGTTCCTGAAACAAATTGTAAATGGTGAATGTTGCTGTAAATAGACACCAAAAAGATAAGTCTATCATTTGTATGTAATCTCCATTACTATAATACAAAGTTATTTCTCTTGGTGTGGTGGGTTTTTCTCCTATAAGGGTTTTCCCATGTATATCCGGTGTTCTTGTGTGATTTTCAAATAATCTATTTCTATTATATGCTTCCTAGTGCATCTTAATTGGACTGTAATTGTAAATTTTAAAGTGTATATTCATTCTTCCCTAAGGTATTGATGTTAGGAGAATTGTTTTCCGCATCTAATTTTCCTTATAGAGGGTATAGGGTATTGGGTTGTGGGTAGAGGGTAGAGGGTTTAATAGTTGAAGGTTGATGGTTTAGGGTTGAGTTTTTAAGGGTATAGGGTATAAGGTTGATGGTTTAGGGTATTGGGTTGAGGGTATGAGGCTGAGGGATTAGGGTTGACAGTAGATGGTAGAAGGTTTAAGGGTTTAGGGTTGAGGGTAAAGGGTTTAGGGTATAGGTTTGAGGGTATATGGTTGAAGGATTAAGGTTGAGGTTCCAATGTATTGGGTAGAGGGTATAAGGGTTGAGGGTTGAGGGTTTAAGCATTGAGGGTTGAGGTATTAAAGGTTGAGGGTTGAGGGTAGAGGGTTTAAGTTTTTAGGGTTTAGGGGTTGAGGGTTGATGGTTTAAGGTTGAGGGTAGAGGGTTGATGGTTTAGGGTTGAGGGTCTAATGTATAGGGTAGAGGGTATAGGGGTTGAGGAATTAGGGTTTAAGATGAGGTTAGAGGGTTGAGGGTATAAGGGTTGATGGATTAGGGGTTGAGTGATGAGGGATTAGGGTAGAGAGTATACTTGGGTTTAAGGGTTGAGGGATTAGGGTTTAGGGTAGAGGGTATTAGGTAGAGGGTAGAGGGTAGAGGGTTTAACGGTTGAAGGTTGAGGGTTTAGGGTTGAGTGTTTAAGGGTTTAGGGTATAGGGTTGATGGTTGATGGTATTGGGTTATGAGTATAGGTTTGAGGGATTATTGTTGAGGGTAGAGGGTAGAAGGTTTAAGAGTTTAGGGTTTAAGGGCTTATGGTTGAGTTTTAAGGGTTGAGGGTAGAAGGTTTAGGGTATAGGTTTGAGGGTATATGGTTGAAGGATTAGGGGTGATGGTTCAATGTATAGGGTAGAGTGTATATGGGTTGAGGGTTTAGGATTTAAGGGTTGAGGGTTGAGGGATTATGGGGTTGAGTGTTGGGAATTGAGGGTTGAGGGTAGAGGGTTTAAGGCTTTATGGTTTAAGGGTTGAGGGTTGAGGGTTGAGGGTATAGGGTTGAGGGTCCAATGTATAGGGTAGAGGGTATAGGGGTTGAGGGATTGGATTTTAAGGGTTGGGGGTTGAGGGTTGAGGGTAGAGGTTAGAGGTTAGAGGTTTGAGGGTTTAAGGCTTGAGGGATTAAGGGTTGAGGGTTGAGGGATTATGGTAGAGAGTTTACTTCAGTTTAAATGTTTAAGGGTTGACAGATTAGGGTTGAGGGTAGAGGGTATTGGGTAGATGGTAGAGGGTATAGGGTTTAAGGGTTGAGGGTTCAATAAGTATTTAGGGTATAGGGTTTATGGTTTAGGGTATTGGGTTGAGAGTATAGGGTTGAGGGTAGAGGGTAGAAGGTTTAAGGGTTTAGGGTTTAAGGGTTTAGGATTGAGGGTTAAGTGTTGAGGATAGAGGGTTTAGGGTATAGGTTTGAGTGTTTATTCTTGAATCATTAGGGTTGAGGGTCCAATGTATAGGTTAGATGGTATAGGGGTTGATGGTTGAGGGTTTATAGGTTGAGGGTTGAGGGATTAAGTCTTCAGGGTTGAGAATTGAGGGTTGAGGGTTTAAGGTTGAGGTTAGATGGTATAGGGTCCAATGTATATGGTATAGGGTATAGGGGTTGAGGAATTATGGTGGAGAGTTTACTTGGGTTTAAGGGTTGAAGGGTTGAGGGATTAGGGTTGAAGGATTAGGGTTAAGTGATTAGGGTTGAGGGTAGAGGGTATTGGGTTAAGAGTAGAGGGTAGAGGGTTTAAGGGTTTATGCTTTAAGTGTTGAGGGTTTAGGGTCTAAGGTTGAGGGTAGAGGGTTGAGGGTATAGGGTTTAGAATTGAGGGTCCAATGTATAGGGATTGAGGGATTAGGGTTTAAGGTTTGAGGGTAGAGGGTAGAGGGTAGAGGGTTTAAGTGTTGAGGTATTAATGGTTCAAGGTTGAGGGATTAGGGTAGAGAGTTTACTTGGGTTTAAGGGTTTAAGGGTTGATGGATTGAGTTGAGGGTAGAGGGTAGAGGGTTTAAGGGTTGAGGGTTGAGGGTTGATGGTTTAGGGTTGAGTGTCTAAGGGTTTAATGGTTGAGGGAATAGGTTTAAGGGATTAAGGTTGAGGGTTGATGGTTAAGGGTATAGCTGTTGAGGGTATAGGGGTTGAAGGTAGAGGGTATATGGGTTGAGGGTTTATGGTTTAAGGGTTGAGTTTTGAGGGTTTAAGGGTTGTGTTTTGAGGGATTATGGGTTGAGGGTTGAGAATTAAGGGTTGAAGGTTTAATGTATAGGGTAGAGGGTAGAGGGTTTAATGGTTTAGGGTTTAGGGTGTAAGGTTTGAGGGCTTATGGTTTAAGGTGGAGGGTAGAGGGTATAGGTTTGAGAATTTAGGGTCGAGGGTCCAATGTATTGGGTAGAGGGTATAGGGGTTGATAGATTAGGGTTTAATGGTTGAGGGTTGAGGGTAAAGGGTAGAGTGTTGAGGGTTTAAAGGTTGATGGTTGAGGGATTAGGGTAGATATTTTTTCTTGGGTTTAAGGGTTAAGGTATTAGGGTTGAGGGTAGAGGGTATTAGGTAGAGGGTTGGTGCAAGAGCACCTGTTTGATTTCTTGCCTTCATGAGGCCATTTGCAAATTATTGCTCTATTTTGTGTATTGGGTCTTATAATAAGGTTGATCAAACCATTACATAGGTTTTTAAGTCTTAGGCTGTCATATTTTAAGTCATTTTTCAAATAATGTTTAAAGTTGTTCCATATTGTAAAAAATGTAAAAGTTGCTCAAGAAAGTTGTCAAGCAACTTGTCAAAAAGTGTCATTAAGGTGTTTTGTCAACAAACTAATCAAAAGGTAGTTGAAAATAGTTGGTTTTAGTTGAAAATGTATAAATACACCCTCCAAAATTTGAATTGGGGGTTGGAGACATTATTTTTGAAGTTTGATGAATGGAAACCTCAAATTTTGTGAGCATTTTCTGATTCTTACATTTTTTTCAGGTTGTAGTTATGCATTGTATGACCTGGTATGGACTCATATGATGGAGTATCATATATTGATGGAAACATATTTGTTTCTAGTTTACAATTATTTTTTTCTTATTTAATTTTATTGAGTTTTATGGGAGATATGACTATTTTGGTGAGACTGCACTATTCTAACAATATTGTGCATAATTTGTAGTCTAAAAAAATGTGATGGTATGGATTATAAATTATATATTTATATCTGAAACAAATTTTATTTTGTTTCCATGTGAATCTAGTTTCATTTGATTCAAGTATCATTAAAGTTCATTAAGATTTGAAAAAGTTATGACCATTTTTGTGAGGGTAGGTCTGAACCCTACCTAGGGTTTGCTGTTTTGGGAAAAATGCAATAACTTTCTTTTCCATTGTTGGACCTTCATAAAAATTGGAGAAAATTCTATAATTATGTTTTATTCAATCTCACCAGAGAGATTGGCTTCATTATTTGTGTTTTTAAAGTTATTAATGACAGTTCATTGCATTAAATTTTGGGCTACAAAGGCAATGTTTCCAATGTGATCTATAATGCACTTAATCATTGTTTGAGATGAATTAGTTTATGAAAGTTGTCAAGTGAATCAAGTTTATTGATTTTTTTTCATTTTTGATGATTTCTAAGTTGTGTTATTGAAAAGTAAGCCAAGAATTCCTAAGAGCATGAATTTTGTATCATTGCTTTGAATGATTGGTTGAGTTTAATTGTGATCCTCCTAGCACTGCATCAAGGGTAGAGGGTAGATGGTTTAAGGGTTGAGGGTTGAATTTTTAAGGGTTTAGGGTATAGGGTTGATGATTTAGGGTATTGAGTTGAGGCTATAGGGTTGAAGGATTAGGGTTGAGGGTAGAAGGTTTAAGTGTTAGGGTAGAGGGTTAAGGGTTAAGGGTTAAGGGTTAAGGGTTAAGGGTTGAGGATAGAGGGTTTAGGGTATATGTTTGAGGGTATATGGTTGAAGGATTAGGGTTGATGGTCCAATGTATAGGGTAGAGGGTATAGGTATTGAGGGTTTAGGGTTTAAGGGTTGAGGGTTGAGGGTTGAGGGTTGAGAATTGAGGGTTGAGGGTTTAATGTATAGGGTAGAGGGTAGAAAGTAGAGGGTTTAAGGGTTTAGGGTTGAATTTTTAGGGTTGACTATTTAATGGTTTAAGGTTTGAGGGTATAGGGTTGAGGGATTAGGGTAGAGAGGGATGGATGGATGGAGGGAGATATGGAAGGAGAAATGAGATAGAGAGAAGGAGAGAAGAGGAGAGAGGGAAAAAGATATATGAGGGTTGAGTATCCAATGTATACAATAACGGGTTGAGAATTGGGGGTATAGCATTGATGACATATAGGGTTGATAGTTTAGCGTATTGGGATGAGGCTATAGGGTTGAGGGTAGAGGGTAGAAGGTTTAAGGTTTTAGGGTTGAGTGTTAAGGTTTGAGGTTAGAGGGTTTAGTGTATAGGTTTGAGGGTATATGGTTGAGGGATTAGGGTTGAGGGTCCATTGTATAGGGTTGAGGGTATAGGGATTGACAGATTAGGGTTTAAGGGTAGAGGGTAGAGGGTTTAAGGGTTGAGGGATTATGGGTTGAGGGTTGAGGGATTACAGGTTGAGGGTTGATGGATTAGGATAGATATTTTACTTGGGTTTAAGGGTTGAGGGGTTAGGGTTGAGGGATTAGAGTTGAGGGTAGGGGGTATTGGGTTGAGGGTAGTGGGTAGAGGGTTTAAGGGCTAGGGGTTATTGGTTTAGTGTTTAGGGTTGATTTTTTAAGAGTTTAAGGGTTGAGGGATTAGTGTAGAGAGTTAGGGGTGGAAGGAGGAAGAGATGGAGGGAGAAGTGAGATAGAGAGAAGGAAAAAAGAGGAGGGACAAAGATATATGAGGGTTGAGGATACAATGTATAGGGTAGAGGGTTGAGAATTGAGGGTATAGGGTTGAGGATCTATAGGGTTAATGGTTTAGGGTATTGGGTTGAGGGTATAGGGTTGAGGGATTAGGATAGACAATAGAGGGTAGAGGGTTTAGGATTTACGGGTTGAGGTTCCAATGTATAGGGTAGAGGGTATAGGGGTTGAGAGATTAGGGTTTAAGGGTTGAGGGTAGAGGGTATTGGGTTGAAAAAATTGCTCCAAGAAATGTGGTCTCCCAATGATTTACATCACTGAGATACCCCATTTCTTGGACCCATTTTTTCAAATAGGCCACTACATTGCCAATTTCATCGAATTGGAAAGCTAGTAGGCCCACTAGATTACCAATTTGGTGGAATTGGAAACCTAACTTAGCCTATTTGAAAAAATGATTCCAAGAAATGGGGTCGGAGACCCCATTTCTTGGACCCAGTTTTTGAAACATGCCACTACATTGCCAATTTCATCAAATAGGCAAGCTAGTTGGCCTAGTATCTTTCCAATTCGGTGAAATTGGAAACCTAACTTGGTCTGTTTGAAAAAATAGGTCCAAGAAATGGGATATCCCAATGATTTAAACATTGCCAATTTCATTGAATAGGGAGTCTAGTGGGCCCACTAGCTTGCTAATTTGGTGAAATCGACAACCTAACTTGGCCTATTGGAAAAATTAGGTCAAAGAAATGGGGTCTAGCAGTGATTTACATCACCAAAAGACCCCATTTCTTGGACCCATTTTTTCAAACAGGCCACTACATTTCCAATTTCACCAAATTGGCAAGCTAGTGGGTCCACTACATTTAAGGGTTAAGGGTTTAGTGTATAGGGTTAATGGTAGAGGGGAGAGAGATAGAGGGATGAAGAGAGAGAGATAGAGAGAGAGAGAGAGAGAGAGAGAGGGTAGAGGATTGGCACAGATATAGAGGGTAGAGGGTTAAGGGTAGAGGGGATAGATATAGGAGTGAGTGAGTGAGAGAGAGACTAGAGAGAGGGAGATGGGGTAATAGAGAGAGAGGGAAGGAGGGAGTGGGAGAGAGATAGAGGGTAGAGAGTAGAGAGTTTTAGGGTTTAATGGTTGATAAGGCAAGGACAACGTGAAAAAATACCTCATAGAAATTGGGTCTCACAATGGGGACAACATGAAAAATCTCCTCATAGAAATGGGGTCTCACAGTGATGTACATCACCTTGAGACCCCATTTCTATGAGGAATTTTTTCATGCTACCCATACCTTGTCAACCCTACTGTATTGGAAAGCTAGTGAGCTCACTAGCTTGCCAATGCCAACATTATTTTTTGGATGGAATTCCTTAAATAAATGTGATCATGTGGCATGCCTTGATTGTAAGGTAGGATATAAATGGAAGCATGCACAAGGCATGTGAATTTTTTTGACAATAATGTTTTCATAGACATGTATGCAAAATGTGGTAGCATTGGCAAGGTAGTAAGCTCAATAGCTTTCTAGTGTAGTAGCGATGGCAAGGTAGGGGCAGCGTGAAACAATTTACATCACCATGAGACCCCATTTCTATGAGGAATTGTTTCACGTTGCCCCTACCTTTTCAACCCTACCATTTCTACAAGGTAGGGGCAGCATGAGAAAATGCCTCATAGAAATGGGGTCTCACAGTTATACAATCTTGTCAACCCTACCAAATTAGCAAGCTAGTGAGCTCACTAGCCTTCCAATGCAATAGGATTGACAAGGTAGGGGTAGCATGAAAAAATTCCTCATAGAATTGGGGTCTCATGGTGATGTACATCATTGTGAGACTCCATTTCTATGAGGCATTTTTTTAGTGATATCACTACCTTGCCAATTCAGTAGGGTTGACAAGGTAGGGATAGCATGAGAAAATTCCCCATAGAAATGGGGTCTCACAGTGATATACATCACTGTGAGACCCCATTTCTATGGGGAATTTTCTCATGCTTCCAATACCTTGTCAACCCTACCACATTGAGAAGCTAGTGTTTGACAAGCTCACTAGCTTTCCAATTCGAAAGGGTTGACAAGGTAGGGGTAGTGTGAGAAAACGCCTCATAGAAATGGGTACATCACTGTGAGACCCCATTTCTATGAGGAATTTTCTCACACTCCCCCTACCTTGTCAACCCTACTGAATTGGAAAGCTAGTGAGCTCACTAGCTTGCAATTCTCACATGATTTTTTGCATGGAATTCCTTAAAGAAATGTGGTCATGTGGTATTCCTTGGTTGCAAGATAGGCTCAAAATAGAAGCATTAACAAGGCATGTGAGTATGCAAAATGTGGTAGCATTAGAAAGCTAGTGAGCTCACTAGCTTGTCAATGCAGTAGGGTTGACAAGATAGGGGTAGCATGAAAAAATACCTCATAGAAATGGGGTCTCATGGTGATGTAAATCACCGTGAAACCCCATTTCTATGAGGCATTTTTTCACACTGCCCCTACCTTTTCAACCCTATTGAATTGGAAAGCTAGTGAGCTCACTAGCTTTCCAATTCAATAGGGTTGAAAAGGTAGGGGCAGTGTGAAAAAATGCTTCATAGAAATGGGGTCTCATAGTCACTAGCTTGCCAATTTAGTAGGGTTAAAAAGGTAGGGGTAGTGTAAAAAAATGCCTCATAGAAATGGGGTCTCATGGTGTTACATTACCATGAGACCCCATTTCTATGAGGGATTTTTTCATGCTACCCCTACCTTGTCAACCCTACTGAATTGACAATCTAGTGTTTGACAAGCTCACTAGCTTGTCAATTCGGTAGGGTTGACAAGGTAGGGGCAACACGAGAAAATACCTCACAGAAATGGGGTCTCATGATGATGTACACCATGAGACCCCATTTCTATGAGGAATTTTCTCATGCTTCCCCTACCTTGTCAACCCTACTGAATTGGAAAGTAAATCACCATGAGACCCCATTTCTATGAGGTATTTTCTGACACTGCCCCTACCTTGTCAACCCTACTGAATTGGAAAGCTAGCGAGCTCATTGGCATGTCAATGCTACCACATTTTTCATACATGTCTATGAAAATATTATTTTCAAACAATCCACATGCCTTGTCCATGCTTCCATTTTGAGCCTATCTTGCAATCATGGCATGCCACATGACCACATTTCTAGAGGATGATTGTAAGTATATTATATGAAGCCTTGCATGACATATATTTCATTTATTTGTATGGATTCATTTTTTATGAAATAATATTTGTCTCATTACCATGCTACAGGTAAAATTATCTGCCATGTTGAGGAAACGAAGAAGGAATAAACTAACAGATGAAGATTATGAAACTAATAAAGAAAAAAATAGAAAATGGATGAGCAATATCATTAGAAGAAGATATCAGATACGATTGAAAAAAAAATCCAATTGAAGAGGAAACTCAACTATCAAAAAGAGAAAATGCATTGGTGGCACAAAAGGAATGAATGTGAAACCATCATGCTAAGATAGATTCAAATACCATAGTTGGCGACACACCCTCTACCACAAGTGAATACAAAGGGACACCATTAACCACAAGTGAATATGAAAGGACACCATCTACCACAAGTGAATACAAAGGGACACCATTAACCACAAGTGAATATGAAGGGACACCATCTACCACAAGTGAATATGGATGGACACTATCTACCACAAGTGAATATGGAAGGACACCATCTACCATAAGTGAATATGAAGGGACACCATCCACCACATCTCAATTTGAGAGTACATCATCACTCATATTTGACAAAGAAGGTATGCCATAATCCCCATGTCAGCCTTAAGGTATATTGTTTGGTCCGCCCTTGATTGAAGGTACATGATCTAGCCCACCTAACTTAAATATTGATGAAATTCATAATGTTGAGATGTATTGACCTAGGAGAACACAACCTAGAGTTTTGCATGGAAAGCCGGAGTATTTGATTAATATTGATGAGGATATTTTGTAGCACATGGAAGGTAAGATTCCAACACACACTTGTAGAAGATATGCTAATAAGATTAGGAAATTCTTCTTTGAAAGGATAAATGAGACAACAAGATGTTAACTATTTGTTGAAATGATGCGAGGTATAAATTATAGAAACATAATGAAGATTCTTGGGTTGATAACATCAAATGTTTCAAGTGAAAACACTATTGTGAGGAATCTAATGGATGCTTATGAGAGTGTGGGCAAGACCTCATACTCAAAGGATAGTAATGTCACCCAATGTGTCATTACATCACCTTTGGTAAGTAGTTAAATAAGGAGATCTTGTCTCATGAGAAAGATGAGTGAACTATTGAGAATTAATAGAGAAACTTTATCAAGAGCCATTCAAAGGTGGCAAAGAATTGAGGGAACCAATTCAAATGAATTATGGGAATTCTCGGGGAGATTCCCACAAAAAGATAAACTAGTTGTTGAAGCATTGAGAACACTAATTGAAGACTATTGGAAGAATAAAACAAGGCCATCTCTGAATCAAAGGGATGTGGTAAGAAGGAGAATCGTTTGTTAGAACTGTGAGCCACATCCAAAGCATTTTTTAGATATGACTCGAACCTGACTTTTTCATAAATTTTAACAAGATTATCCTAAAATTCAAATTTTTCAAAGATACTTTGAAATGATTTAACCTTTTTATGTCAAGATAAATCACACACACACTGCTTGTTGTTTTAGAATATACATTAAATTCTCTAACCATTATGATGTTTATCATTCTATATGTTTAGATTTGCATACTAAAAATGTTTTTTAGGATTGTGGGATACATTCCCCACCAAAATCTTCAAGAGAGTTCTTATTAAAAAAAAATGTGAAATAGAGGATGGCCAAATATTCTATATAGGAAACTATGCTTCGATGGTTCATGTCAGTGTTGCAGTGGCTTGCAACATATGCCAGTATGTCAACATATGGAAAGAACACATGGGGTGGGAAAGCAACTACTAGAGTTTAGGAAGTATAAAATAGTGGCATATGTTACAAAATATGGTAATCAAGAAAAAAGGCGTGATTTGGTTTTTTAGAAGATTCTAGTGTATCAGTTTATGTCTATGGTTTGTAAAAATATAGTGTATGAGTATGTAAGGCATACCCATAGAGCCCGATGGTTGGACATGCAATTCAAGTTATGCAAGGACACATTTCTAGTTGGCAACATAGTTTTAGTGGTCGACTTTGCAGAGAACTACACTATATAGCCACAACATGAGGTGCAGTCATAATACTACAACTCCACACATGTTTTGATATTTGTGCACATAAAATTCATTCATGCAACTAATAGTACAGATGACCAAAGGAAGGTATTGAGGAAGTATCACTTTTATATTATTGATAATCAAACAGATTCTCCAAATTTTGTGCAAGGTTGCTTCCAGTTGTTCTATAGTGATTTGGCTCATAGCGGTATATCATACAGTCTACATATAATGTGTTCAGATAACTGTGCAATAGAGTTCAAGAACTCACACATGTTCTACTGGTTGAGCAGGATGCATGCCATTACAAGTGTTTAACATATGTGGAACTTTTGTGAGGTTGGGAATGGAAAGGGGGAGCATGATGGTACAGGAGCATGTGTCTGTAGCATAGAAAAAAGTGCACCTTGCTTGGTTCAGGAATAATTAATGATAATTTGGACATAACATCACCTTTATCTAGTGTTGTGTGGTGTTTTACACATCCACATTAAGTCTTGGGCCCTTGCAAATCGAATAAAATGTATTTATCGATGTCTTGTAAAGGTGTTGTAAAGTGTTGTAAATGAATTTCTCACTTTTGTAGACTTTTATTAATCATTTAAGTCTAATGGACCTATTTTTCCATTAATATAATGTTGTAAAATATATTTAATGGAATTTTCACATTAATCTAGAAGGCTTGTAAATTAAACCTAGTTTTAATCTAGTGTTGTAATGTGTTTTACACATTCACATTGGATCTTGTTCCTTTATAGGCTATGTGAGCCTCATTTTAGTGTTGTAGAGTGTACTTAACCACACTTTCACATTGAAATTTGTGTCCCTAGCCCTAATCAACCTTTATATCATCATTAATAGGCCCTTATGACCCCATACTATGCATCTCGAGACATTTTGATAAAAAACCTAACTAAATCAACATATGAACTTAATTTATGCATTCCTCGACACTTTAGCTAGAAAAATGGCCCTTCTAAGACCCATTCACCACTTTGGATGAATGGGTATCATCCAAGTGGGACCCATTCACCTAGGATGGTGAATGAGTCCCATTTGAGCTATTTTCAGAGTTTGAGCAGGAAAAACTAGGTTTTAAGTTTAATTCTCTTTAATGTTGGCCTTATGGATCAAATTAATGACTATCTGAGTGCCTTGTTTATATAAAAAAGATTTCAAATCATTATTTCATTCCATTCATCCATGTTTTCAAGTCAAGCACTTTAGGGTTAAGTATTTCAAGTCTTCATAAGGTCATCAAGATAGCTTTCAAGATCATTTCTAAGGAATTTAAGAGTGGATTCTTCATCCATTTTTGTAGAAATTCAAGATCCATCATCATGAAAAGTTTCTAATTGCACTACCTCATATTCATGCTTCATAATCTTGTTTCATCATTTTGGTTTAATTACCTAAATGAGGTTTGACCAAGGCAAACCCCTATTCCCTAAAAATCAACATTTTATTTCTCTATTTTTCTGATTGTAGATCTAGATTCTTTGAAGGCTTGGAGATGATTAAAGATTAGGTTTCAAACTTATTGAGTCATATCCCTATAGAAAGGTCAAAATCTTCACAAAAAGTCACTTACAACCCTAAAAATCAAGGTTTTGGATCTAGACACCTAGAGGAATAGAAAGAGCAGTCCGAGAGCTAGAAATTCCACTTTTGAGTTTTCAAAAATTTCAAAGTGGACTCATTCACCATTAGTGTTGAATGAGTCCCATTGTACCTATTTTTCATGGATTTTTGTGGATTTGGATACCCATTTGCCCGAAACTTGCTTTGGTGCAATTTTCCAAAACTAGGACTAATTCTCCTAGAATGGTGAATGAGTCCCACCAGGTTTAAAAATTAGCATCTTCAAGATTTCAAAGTTCCATTCCATCCTCAACAAGTCTCCTAGTGTATACTTTTAGTTTTACAGTTTTCTATTTTGTTTTATGATCATTTTTAGGTCATTTAGCATATGTTTGCATATCACATTGTGTTTTTAAATATTTTATGTTTTCCAAGTTTGCACTTGGTGGTGAACCCCTCATTCAGCCTTTTCTAATCCCAAACCCTATCCTAGGATACCTTATTGTCAGATCTTTTCCATCCTTCTTTGGGGAAAGATCTCCAAGGTGTCCTTGAGTGTGAACATTGTGAAATCGAATCCCTTTCTTTAACATGGAAGTGAAGCATCCATTTTTAGTGTCCACATTTTGGTGAACCTAAATTTCAAATATCTTCTTGTCTAATTTGGATTCCCTCATCATCAGAGATTTAGCTTACATTAACATTGTGTTGCATTTTGCATTAGTTAATTTGCATTCTAGAGTTTCAAAATTTTGCATTAGTGAAAGTTCATATAGTTTGCATTTTTGCATCTCATATCATTGAAAATAATATAAATTCTACATTTGCATTTAGTATTTAGGCCACACAACATCAAAAGCATCAAAACCAATTGAAAATTTTTGAAAATTAAAAAAAAAACCCAACTAGGACTCATTCGCCATTATGGGCGAATCAGTCCCAGTTTATATTTTAAACTGTCTATTACAACATCAAAAACCTCATTTCTATGCTTCCTAGGCTCCCTGGTAGCATATACTATAAGTTTGGAAATTTTTGGGAACATTTTTTCTATGCATTGAGGTCAAAAACATCATTTTAGGGTAGTAATTTTTGAAATCATTTCAATATCAACCATCATTAGATCTGAAAATGCTCACATTTTTGAAACTTTGCATAGCATGGATAAACGTACTTTTCACTTTTGCATACACAATGTTTCTATTCATAAAACTTTATATAAGTTTTATAAAAGTTATTTTCATTCTTGGATACACATTGTTTGCATTCTTAAAGTTTTGCATACATTGGATAAACATGTCTTGCATCTTGGGATATACATTGTTTACATTGCTGAAACATTGCATGAAATGGTTACAAGTGATTTTCATTTTTTTTCAAACAGTGTTAGTGTCTTACATATCTATAGATGCTAGGAAAAATTTCCTATCCCCTCCCTATAAGAGTGTTTTAGTGAAAGAGAATACAACCTTGGAAATTCCTAGTGATCATATTTGTTCTTCTTTGGGCAATATGTCCCCTATTAGCAAAGAATATATTTTTGTGTTAGAAGAAACAATCAATGAGAGTTTTGAGAATCCAAGTTTTTTCTCTCCTCTTACCTCTCTTGGTGGAAAAGACAATGATGAACAAGACAACACAATCATAGGTAATCATGACATTAACATTTTTTCTTCTCCTAGTATCTCTCTTAGTTGTGAGGAAGATACTTTGATGTTAGAAAACACAATTAATGAAGGTCATGAGAATCTTAGTTGTCCCCCTTCACCTAGAGAAACCTTTATTGAGCAAGACAATTCAACCAATTATCATTCCCCTATTTGCGATGAAGTCATTTTAGAAGAACCTACCTTTGAATGTCAAGAAAATTTGGTTTGTAGTTCTCCTAAAAACTCTCCTCCTAGGGAGGATATCATGATTCACGACAAGGATAAAATTGTTAATAATGATATAGTATCCTTAGAAGAAGATGAAGATGCAACATTAGACCCTCACTCTCTAAGGGATGTTAATATTATTCAACCTCGACTCATCCTTTACCCACCATCACACAAACCTCAAACTCAAAACAAACCTGAATTCATCCCCTACCCACCTAAGAATAATGTATTATAGCAATCTAGTCATAATATCGTTGCTCATACATACAAAACTAGAAACAATTCACAACTGAAACAACCAACCCTGAAACCCCTACCTTTTCCTAATCCCATATTTCCTAGTGCTCCTCATTTTCCTACATAAAGTGGAAAGGAGTATGATCTTGTTGAACAACCACTAGTACACAAACAACAATATATGACTAAATAAACTACTAAAAAATTGCATATAAATGATGAACTTTAGTCATGTGACTATTAGTGGTTTATTTGTAGTAATTTATAACACCACTAAATTTATGACTAAATAATTTTAGTCATTTATTTATTCATTGATTTTAGTCATTAATTTGGTCATTGATTTGGTCATTGATTTAGTCATTGATTTAGTCATTAATTTAGTCATTTATATACAATTTTTAGTCATTAATTTAGTCATGGTAGTGATTTATTTAGTCATATATTTAGTCATTAATTTAGTCATATATTTAGTCATTACTTTATTCATATTTAGTCATTACTTTAATCATATATTTAGTCATTAATTTAGTCATATATTTAGTCATTACTTTATTTATTAATTTAGTCATTTTTATTTACTAGTTTCCATTAATTGGTAGTAAATATAGTCATGAAATGAATAATTTATTAAATACTATAAATTTTATAATGCAAAACTAACATAATATTAAACTTGAACTAAAACATAAAAGCAAATAAAAATATTGCATATACGAACAAGCTACAACATGCTAGAATTAAAAGATTGATTCAATATCATGATAAAAAAAGGTAATCTGCGATAAAAAATTTAATGCAAATATATATATATATATATATATATATATCAAGTTACAACATGTCAAAGTTGTCTAAAAGTATATATGTAAATATAATGAGAAATGTCAAAGCTGTCTAAGACTTTCTAACTCTTTCAAATACACCATGATAATTAAGATCTTTGAACAACACATTCAAAATACTGCATAAAGTAGTGAGCCAAGATGTCTAACATTAACTAGTACATGATAAACATGTTCAACTATGTCATTTTTTGCTAATATTTTAGTGGCCACCATGTGAAAGTTCCCTCTTTCTCTTTTAGACGAACAACTCTATCTATTTTGTCTTTAGAAACAAGGGGTATGTTACTTGTGACCTTTAAAATGTTTACATTTGCATCTCTTGTTCCTTTCAAGTTGACTCCATGTATAATAGATAGGGAGTGAATCTGCCCAATGCTCGCAACATCACCATCAAACAGATCCAACACCTTAAATTTATCCCCTTCTTTGAGTTTATCATTAATATATTTTTGTAAAAAGAAAAAAAAACACATTATATTAGATAGGTAATGATTCCCCTTGTTTGTATAATACAACAACCATTACTTACTTAAATAGAACTTGCATGTGTGTGTTAAAATAATTGCAAAAGGAAAATTTCAAAAATAATTGCAATGATTTAATTTACTAAAAAACTAACACTCATAGTAGTGCTTACAATGTTAATATTAGCTTCATGCTAATCACATTCAAAGGCCACAAGTATAAACACTACATTACCATGCACACATACTAGACACATAAGGTTATGACAACACTATTACACATAAAAAGGTAGCTAATGCACAAAAACAAAGAATGCAATATGAGAGCACTAGTACTACTACTGCAAGGTGAAGGTGAAATACATTGATATGTACAAAAATAGTGGCATTAAAGCTCTGAAACATAACCCCATGTAGTCAATATAACCCTATCAATGATGACATATAAAAGAACAAAGAAGAAAATGTATCAGGGAAAAATGTGACAACCATTAAGAGCAGTCATTGAGGAAACAATGCAGTCTTTCTCTGTGGCTTTCATAGCAATAGTAAAGGAGTAACAAATAAGGTTGGATTTAGAGGTCACATAAATAATAGAGAAAGAGCCTTTCACTATTACAAAATCGTGTAAGAGTATGTAAAAATAAGTCAAGAATGATGTCCAATGAACAAGTAGCAATAGTAGTGAGTTTCATGGCTATAGCAGTGAGTGTAGTGCAAGGGTAGCGAGTTTTATGGCTGTAACAACGAGTTTAATGGATCGACCAACAAATATCATTACTAAACAACTAGAAGACATTAAGAGAAAGTGGCAAGAATATCAAAAGAAACTTTTTTTAATAACAACAACCATAATGAAGAGTTAACAGTAGATCCGTGAAGGAAAGAACAACAGGTATCATCCAATGAAAGAAGTAGCACGCTAAGTTCAAGATGTTGACAAGGTCAATTACAATGGCATAAAACATAGTCAAGCATCATAAAGTATTGAAGTGCCAACAATCCCCACTGAAAAGTGACAATGTAGGTACAATGATTGTTCTATGGGTTACATTCAATGTTTTAGTTGTCTATTCACTATTCTATAATCTTTTTCACTGTTTGGGATCATAATAGTCATTAATACATGAAGGGTTTCAGAATCAAGGAAAAGTAATGTTTCATAGCACTCACCTCAAGTTCAACAACAGTAGTACTATCAATATCATGCATATACTCCTTGAATTCAACATAATCACTGTCAACATTGTCCTGAAGTTGTGTAACTTTGTAGAGAGCTCTATTGATAGGGTATTTTCCTTTTTGTTCCGCTTTCATATGATTTTCCTACATGTGTTTTAATCATCATGAAAAGTTAATATAAGTTAAGTAAAGAATGCAAAAGCTATAAATTTTTGTCCACAATAACTATTATATTACCTCAACTTCAACACAACTATGATTGACATCAAGGTGTTCTTATTTTTGTGTTGCTTTGATAAAATTGCTCTGCATGTAGTTTAACCATCAAGCAAAAAAAAAAATTTAGATGAGTAATTCATGTAAAAAATAGTCAATAGAGCCTTTCCAAGCATAAAAGTCACAATAGGTGGAATGGGTGAAAATCCATTTTTGTAGACTCACAAACCCTCAACTCTGTCTTTACAGACCCATTTCAACAATTTAACTACAAAATGCACAAAACTCTTCAAGAATCCACCAAATCAGAAACAAATTGAAGTTAACTCACCCAACCACCTAATTCAATCCAAAAGAGAACAAGGAAACCTTGTACGGGAAAGTATAGAAGATTGGAACTGCAAATAATCAGAAATTTCTGAGAAAAGAATAGAATTTCAAGAGTTTTATTATTGCTTTACGATCCATAGAAACAAAAATATTTTGGGGAAAAATCAGCAAACCAAAAGTATAAGATTTTTTGAAAAATAGGGAAAAAGTATGGAAAAAATCAGATCTAAAAAAAAAGGTAAAAATTGTAGAACAAGAGATAAAAACTATTTTTTGAAATTGAAAGGCATTTCCATAGCATAGAGATATAGAGAGCTTGCAATAAAATAAAAAGTTTAACTAATGAATTGTAAAAAATAGATTTTTGTAGTTTATATTCATATCATTGATTACATTGCATTGCACATCTTTCAAACTCAAAGCATTAGTTTCACATTGCATAACTAATAACTAGATGTTGATAGATGAGAAAATTTCAATTAAAATATAGTTTTTACAAAGTCAACCTAAGGAGTTATGCAATTACTTCACATTGTATAACTAATAACTAGGAGCAGCTACCAATTGCATTTGCTTGTCATTGCATTCTATGAGACCACATTTCTTTGAGGCATTTTTTCAAACAGTTCACTACCTTGTCTATGCTACCACATTTTTCATACATGTCTACCAAAGAATTTTGTCAAATAGTTCACTGCATTGTTGCTATGGCTAAAAATCTAAAACAAGTGCTTTCAAACAAGCTATGGATGCTTGGAAAAAATCTATCAAAAGCATAATAGTAAGCAATAGCATAGAAAAGTGATGAACTCTTTGAAAAAATGCCTTAAAGAAATGAGGTCTCATGGTGATGGAATGCCATGACAATCAAAACAAATTTGATTGTCATGGAATTCCATCACCATGAGACCTCATTTCTTTGAGGCATTTTTTCAAAGAGTTCACTGCCTTGTCTATGCTAACACATTTTTCATACATTTCTATCAAACCATTTTATAAAACAATTCATTTCCTTTTTGCTATGGCTAAAATCCTAAAACAGGTGCTTTCAAACAAGCTATGGATGTTTGGCTAAAAGCCTGTAGATTTTTAAAAATTGGGAATTTTTGTAGATTTATGCTTTTGTGGCCCACATTACCAAATTGTCACACCCATAAATGAGTTTGAGACTCTATAATCTTTCCCCGTTCCTAAATAAAAATTAGCACTATCAGCCTAACAATGCCTCATCAGTGGAACCCCCATCATAGCCTCACCGATGGCCCAATGAAAGCAATTAATAACCTAGTATCGGGCTGACTCCTAAGGCATCCTACCTGATAGAACAATAGAGTCAACAAAAGAAAGCACATCGTTATAACACATGAACATCGATGGAACAAATGATTTCATTCCCCCAATGAAAGTAGTTAATAACCTAGCATTGGTGTAACAATACCCTATCGGGCTAACTCCTAAGGCGTCCTCCCTGATAGACCGATAGAGTCAATGAAAGCAAGCACATCATTGTAACACATGAACATCAGTGGAATGAATGTTTGCATTCCCCTGATGGCTCGATATAACGAATGTTTGCATTCCCTTGATGAAATCAGTTAATAACCTAGTGTTGGTGTAGCAATACCCTATTGGGCTGACTCCTAAGGTGTCCTCCTCGATAGACCGATAGAGTCAACAAAAGAAAGCACATCATTGTAACACATGAACATCGGTGGAATAAATGTTTTCATTCCCCCGATGGCCCGATATAACCATGGATTATCAGGAATTAATATATATTAGGGGAATCAGTCTTGTTTACCTTATTTGTGGGCCAAAGGTGTATTAAGGGATTGACACCCCCTTATCATTTAAAAACCTACACTTCTGAGACCTAACAAATCATTCATTCATCTCATAGTTATTTTTTCATAAAACTCAGTCAGAACATTTAGGACAATCACAATGGATTTCAATGAAACAAAAGGAAAAATTTCATAGATTCACTATTCTAAATATGATCGTAATACCTTTCCTAGAGATCACGAGAGTAATTTTATAAAGGCATATTGTGGAAAACATTTATAAAATTTGTAGACATCTTTAGAATACAATATAAAGATGATATAGTTGAGAATCAAAATATTGAGGGATAGCCTCTTACCTGATCTAAACCCGTAGAATTATGGTCATTCCATGCATAAATTATAGGCTTAACAAAGGCAGCCAACTACAAAACTTTCTCAGTGAGACAGTTTAAGTAGCTCATTATATGTTGGTAGTCTTCATTTGAGTTGACATGATTTGGAGAGGCTCTTACTGGGCATTCAATAGATGGCTGTGAAATCTCTATTGACCAACTAGATTTCCTCTTGATACTAGTATTAGATTTAGTATGATCTAGTGTTACCATATAATTGACAACATCTTCTACACTTGCTTCTCTATTATTGTTTTCCACCTAAAATACAATGTCAATTTCAACATATAGTCAGTTCAATGAAAAATTGAAATAAATAACACAATGTAAATTGAACCAAAAATCCACACTTACTCCACATTTTTCCATTTTGGCCTGCAACCCATCTTGGCCAAATGTATATTCAGTCCTCACATTATCTCTTGAACCAAAAATCCATACACTTACTCCACATTTTTCCATTTTGGCCTGCAACCCATCTTGGCCAAATGTATATTCAGTCCTCACATTATCTCTTGCTTTCTTGCCTTTGTTATTTTTCAAATATTATTCGGAACACATACTTTCTTTCAATGCCTCCCACTGTTTGGGAGATAGAGAGGAGTCTAACATCTCTTTTCTCTCCATGATTTTTTTTCTACAATTGTATCTAAAACTGTTCATCAGAAGTCTCATCTTGTGCTTGCAATATTTTCTAGAGATTTTTCCACCAACAGTGTCAAAGGCATTTTCCATTTTTTGTATAACATATTCCACATTTTGTGGATCTTGCTTTGCAGATATCCAAATGGGCCCTACATCTTACGCCCAACTCATAGGCCCACCTTGCAACATTTTTCCCAATGGGTTCACCATCTCTTGATACCTCAACCAATAATGGCTTCTTCCCTTCTAATATTCTTTCTTTTGTGTTCCTCTCTATAGATCTGTATAAATCTTGACTCAATCTTTGTCTTTTAACATAAGTAGGCACATCTTTTGTTTCACCACTACAAATATTTCTAGTTGATTCACTAATTCCTTCAAAAGTTGTAGATGTGACAAGTGGACTCTCAATAGGCACATCAAATGCAAACATACTCTCTTCATGACTTTGATTAACCAAAACTTCATGAGTAGGTAGATTAGTAGTGTTCTCCATAGCTTTCACTTCATCACAACTATTTTTTTCACCATCTTCATTTGTTGAATCACAAAAGCATTGACTTCTATGAGCTGGAAACATTGTATCTTTACTTTCTTTTTGTTTTTTCTCTAAATTTTCTTTGCTCTCTTTTTCTTGCCTGTAAAACAAAAAAAATATATCATATCATGTCTTCTATACATAAATCTCTTACCTATTAAATTTCATTAAACAGTATTAAATAAATAATTTACTACTTAGTGGATTTACAACTTGCCTGTTTGATGTCAAACCAAGAAATGATAAATATTCATTATTCTTGGCCATACATTCTTCATGAAAGTTCTCATAATTTGTCACTTGAATTTCAACATTGTGATCACTATCTACTAATTTGCACCTTAAATTCTTTTTCTTCATTTCCTGATGTCCACAAAAATAATAATGTATAAATTAGCAACTTGATACAGAGATATTGCATCCTCATTTTTATATGAAAACATATTCATATTGCATTCATATAGCAAATTTTTTCAACATTAAAGATTTTAAATAGGTATTAGTCTGAAGGTATGTGTCCTTAAAACACAAAACAATCTTAAAACAACATAAAAGTTTTACATAAAAGGTCATAAAATTGGGCTCATCAATAATCATTTGCATTTCCAACAAGATTAGAATCCTGATCACCATGTCCGCATCTTCTTGATTTTATTCCTCATCCTCATTTATGACATGCAATACATTATCTCTCCCAATTTATTCATTGGTAATCAAAATCTCTTCTTCAAACAGTCCCTCATTGTCTTCATCCACTTCTTCGAATGTTTCTTGTAAATTAACATATTGCCCATGATCAGGCATTACATCAACAACTTCCATGAATTTTCATCTCAAATGAGACTCTATTTGAATGACATATGACCAACCTAGGCTTCTTACATCATCAATTAGAAATGATTGGTTAATTTGAAGAGGGGAAACATACAACTCATCTATCTTTGATAAAAATTGTCATGTATTTGCATGTACAAATCCATACTCATCAAATTGTACTACGGATGGTCGGATCCACTTACATTTTAATAATATAGGACTATTTTCACCAAAATCCACTTGAATAAATTCTTGGATGAATCCAACATAAAATTTCTTCTCAATTTCATGAAGAAATTTAGCACTAACAACATAATCACAATTTGTCTTTCCTTTGTCTTTTTCTTCCACTCTTAAATGATTACCATAGGCCCACATTCCACTAAAATGCATAGCCCATAAATGTGGAGGTCGTGAAAGCTCACTTTCCTTTGTTGTTATATCTTGACCTTCTTCTTTTGCATCATTGATTGCATTAGCAATCCATTCTTCAAATTTTGGAAAAGAATAAGCTCTAATCAAATCATGATGCCTGTGCCTTTGAGCTTGATGTTGCATCCAAGTTTGATTCTCTTCTTCATATTTTCTACATAGAATAATGACATACAAATAGTAAGATTAATAATATAAATTTTTTAAATACAATTGAGTAAATAAATTATTGTGTAATTTTTTGTTTACCCATGCCACTTATTGAACAAAGATGTTTTTTGAAGAATAAAGGCATGTATTGCACTTCTTTTTTGATATGATAGCTTGAAGTGACATCCATTTCCTTCTAATACTTCACCTACAACTCTCTCATCTTTGTCATCATCCCATACACTTTGATTGACATTTTTAAAATCCTTCATATATTATGTGCAAAATCCCATGGCCTCTTGCATTGAATATCCCTCACACATGCTACCTTCTGGTTTTCCCCTAGTACGATTTTTTTTTTCCAAACCTTTATTTATTGTTCTATAGGATACATCCATCTCATTCTTACTGAGCCACAATGCTCTAGTTCATATTCTAGATGTATTAAAAGATGCATAGAAATGTTAAATATTACTGGTGGAAATTCTCATTCCAATAAACAAAGGACTTCAACAACCTCCTCCCTGAAACTATCAAAGTTTGAAGGATCTAATACATGTAAACTCATTCTCTTTAATATTAGGCCCAACCTTATAATTTCCAATCTTGGCCCCTTTCCCAAACTTGATATGTTTACCACAATAGGTAAAATATTATCGATTATGACATGATAGTCATGGGTCTTGAGGCCTCTTAAGCTATTAATGTCAGTTTGGCTTCTGATGCTACTACTTACATATTCAATGGGAAAGTGAGTTGAGACATCAACTGTAAGAATTGTGCATGTGGTTCCTTTGTCCAGACATATGGAGCACTTGGTTTTCTATATTTTTCATTATCATATTTTTCAACCCAAAGATTTTGACGAATCTTTATTTCTCAAAAGTCTTCACGTGATGAATAGTATTAAGAGCACCAAAAAGAGTTTCTATAATAGCATAAGCTATATTTTTCTCAGTATGCATAAAGTCAACAGTATGCCTAATGGCTATATCCTTAAAGTATGGCAACTTATACAATATGCACAATCATTTTACACTGCTTTCATTACATGGATCATATCTACTGCCTGCAATTCCATCATTTTCAATAAATGACATTCTTTTTTGTCCATTCTCCACAATGAAATCACCTGTTATTAGCAATGGCGCTTCACGATTCTCTTCTTGACCATTGAAACATGTTTTTTTTTATGATATGGATGATCCATTTTAAGGTAAGCACAATTTGCACAATAAATACACTTACGCAAAATTCTTGAGTGCCTCACAAAATCCTTAAAGTTGCAAGCAGGACATGCATGGTATCCATGAACAGAGAGACTAGACAATGTGCCATATGCAAGAAGATCATGAATCGTAAACAATAAGGAAGCTCTTAAAGTGAATTTTATTGAATGACCATCCATTAAAGATTGAATTGCTTCAATTCCTTTCCACAATTCCATTAGCTCATCATATAATGGCTCTAGATAAGCATCTATTGTATCTAAAGTCACAATTTTCTTTCCTGGTATAATCAATGATAACATTAAGAAAAATGGTTTAGTTGCTAACCATGGGGGAAAGTTATAATTTATTAGAAACACTGGCCAAGTTAACCATTTAGTACTTTGATCTAAGAATGGGTTCACCCCATCTAGAGCCAAACCCAACCTTATATTATGAGGATCTTGAGAAAAATTGGGCCATCTGTTATCAAATTCCATCCACGTCTGGGAATCAGGCACATGTTTTCTATCAGTGCTCTTATTTTGGGCATGCCACTGCATAAGTTCAACAATGTCTTTGCATGTATACATTCATAGTTATCATGTGATTATCAGAAAGTGGTGAAGAACCTTTCTAGGAACCACAACTAATTTCAACCCTTGTCTATACCTCAGCTCATGACATTTTGGATATTCACTCTCATTTGCAATATTTTTGTGAAATAATACACAACCATTCACATATGTGTGGATGTTTTCATACCCCAAGCCGAGCTGACTGATTTTCTTTTTACATTGACTTCATTTTGTTGGCAATGTGGAGTTAGCTAGTAACAATGAACTTAATAATGCCAATAACTGATCTACACTATCATTTGTCCAATCATGCACCACTTGCAAGTTAAGAATTTGAAGGATTGTTGTCAAATGACTTAACTTTAAATTAGGATACACAGGCTTTAAAGCATCATCCATTGACTTGTCCCAATCATCATTTAGATCCTCATTCAACATTCTATCAACTTCAAATCCTTCATCAAACATTTTTTCTTCTTCATCTCTCACAGTCTAACATTCTATCATATCTTCATAATAATTGTAAGCCCAAGGGCTTATACCACTATGCCCATATCTTATCATATGTCGCTAAGTCATATTTCTTTTTTTCACCTTTCCACCAAGATAATTTTTGCATGGACATGGATATTTGTCAATGCCCCTCTCATCAGCTACTCTCTCATAATATGCATGATATTGATTTGTAGTAAACCTTTGACACTCATCCATCTATGATATTGTGCATTCCCATATTAATTTAGTTTCTAATTTAAAGAAAAAAACATAAATCTGAAAATAGAGAAGCCAAAACATTGTTGAACGTAGTCACTTTTAGTACTGACCATAACAAAAAAGAGAGGATATAATGAGTCATTGTTCTGAGATCTATCTTACATTCATTTTAAATTTACCTACTAAGAATGGAATATGCCTATGTTTCCTATCATCTTACTTTTGGCAATGAGGGTTTTGAATTACCTCTAAATTCACTGTAGAGGGCCGCACTGTCTTCAAATTCATTGCAGCAAACTTCTAATTCCTTTCCCGCCTTTTCAAAAGTCTCTAAGTCATATCCAAACAAGCTTTATCACCCATGAAAGTGCTTCAATACCTATCCATGAGAATAACAAATGTCAACAACAATCCAATTTCATTCCCATGCCAACAATTATACATTTTACAAGTTGTCTGACTTATAAATATAGACAAGTTATGTAAATGACTAGATAAATAGCATTTAAAGGTTTGTCATCTTTGACTTATAATATATTTTATAGTTTAGCTAATACAACTATTTTTTTAGTTTGTTTTCATGGTTGTTACTCATGTAACTTGTACTTTCATATCCCCTTGAGTTGCTTTCTATATTTGTTTCTTCTGCATTGGCTGTGTTATGAAAGTAAAACTTGAAAGTGCCCCTACTAATAAGATTTGAGTCTTTAGTTATTTACTTTTTTTTTTGATATTTGACTTTTTAGTCTTAATATATAAGTCCATATGTTTATCTAGATTGATGTGGATCTTGCAAATTCTAGATACTTAAAGTCGAAACATGATTGAGCCTTGAAAGTGGATTGATCCACAGATAACATTATGGCGAGTGCTAGAATGTAATGTTCATTGTGGGTCATGAATGAGTGGAGGTGATACAAAATATTTAAATATACCAGTAACAGTCATATGGTATTAATCAATTAATGTAAATGTGACATAAGGATTTATTATATATAAGTGAGTTGAAGGCCAAGAGTATTTTTTCTAATTGTCAAAGAGGAAAAAATTATCATAGCCATACACTCATAATTGATTTCGAATCACAAGTGTTTGTGTTCAAAATCATCTCTTAGATGTACATGATATATATCTTCTACAATTATTTCAGCACGCTACAAATATTTCTTGACAAGCTATATCTCTAGGTTCACCTAACTTAGAATTACATGCTAGGTGCTACTATGTTTTTTCCTTGGTGAGTTAGTTGTGTTCCTTTTTGTTCATATGGAACATATTTATAATTAATGTGGGTTTGTATCTTTTGATGTGCATCCATTTTAGGCTTTTAGTCAAATGGATTCCATAGAGGCTGTGTCTGGTGGAGGCTCATCAGGTAATATTTTGGAGTAATTCTTTAATTGGAAAATATATCCTTATTTTCTATAATTTTATTCTATTTGGTAGAGTGGATTTGGGGATAAGGATTTTAAATGTTTACACAACTCTATGAAGAAGTCATGCTTTCTTTATAAGAGTGTCTCCAAAATTTACTTCCAAATTACCATGAGAAATCTCCTAAAAACTGTGGTTATAGGAGGGTGTGGGTGGTGTGCTCAGTGAATGTAATGTATATGTTGTCTAGAAAAGAACTGAGTTGGTTCCTATAGAAGTACTTTGGAAAATTTGACTGACTAGATATGCATGCATTAGTAGTTTCAAGTGTAGCATAGCCTATTCAATCATGGGAAATGTTAGGAGATTCATTTTTCTCTCTAACAAAGAGTTTTTTCAACCATTGCAAATTTGCAACTAGCTTGAAACGGTATCTTCATTATTGAAGAACTAGCATTCGTCTTGTCATAATTCTTTGGCAGAACTATAGTAACATGGGGATACTGTAAAGAATATTATAAATTAAAGGATTAACATTTATCTAGTCAAGCTAGGTAATGAACACCATATATATGTGGTATTTGTCTTCTTGGAGACAACAAGATTTATTTAGTTATCCATTACTGATTCTTGTTCTCTCTTATTTTTTTGTATGATCTATGCATGTTATTTTTCATTGTGCTAGTTGTTAGAACTAAAAAATTTCACATTTTTCACTAGCCTCCACCCACCAATCCTCCACATTCCACATAAATTCATCACATTTTAATTTTATGATCAACACAAATTGTTGAAATTTGTGTGACAAGATCCATTTTGTAGCCCACATTGCCAAATTGTCACACCCATGAATAACTTTGAGACTCCATAATTTTTCCTAAGTAAAAATTAGCACTATTGGCCTAAGAATGCATCATCGGAAGAACCACCATCATAGCCTCACCGATGGCTTGATGAAAAAAATTCATAACCTAGTATTGGTGTAACAATACCCTATCAGGCTAACTCCTAAGGCATTCTCCCTGATAGATCGATAGAGTCAACAAAAGTAAGCACATTATTGTAACACATGAACATTGGTGGAATGAATGTCTACATTCCCCTGATGGCCTAATATGATCATAAATTATCAAGAATTATTATATATAAGGGGAATTAATGTGTATCGAGGTAATATATTTGGGCATCCCAGCGATAGACCAAAGGAAAATTGTTCATCAGTGGAGAGGGTGGCTATCGGTGAAATAAGGATTGTAGTCTCGCCGATACAGTGATGATGATTCATTGCTAACTGATGTGATATCTCAAGGAATCATCCATATATTTAAAATTAAATGATTCCCCTTGATGAAAAGACTAAAAAAGGTGGTGTATTTATGAACCAGAGTTGAAGTGAATTATATCACAAGTTGATCGCATAATTTTTGCACAGTCTAGAAGATTTCATTGATGAAAAAAGTAGAAAGGAAAATCTAGGAATTCTCACGTAGCAGAAACCAGTGGAGGTGAGACCCAAGTAAGTACACCAATCCCAACTGAGAAGTTATATTTTTCAAAGGATTAAGAATTCGAACAATGGAGGAAAATGTAGAAAAACCCAAAGCTTAGAAATAGAAAATTGAGAAGAGACTCTTCAAGACCTGATAGATCAATTCCCTTGTTCAGGGCCAAGACCCAAGAGGGTTGCTCATATGAATCCTTCAATGGATAGATTATTAGATAAACATAAAGGCTTGGGGGATATTTGGACACCATGACGCAGGTATGAGATTTTCATTTATCATTATAGGAAACAATTTAGGTTTTAGCTAGTCTGAAACCCATGGAGGTTGAACTTGGGAAGACTCATGGTGCCCAATGTGTTTGTAAATGTAAAATTAATTAAAGCTCTGGCTAGCAGATATGAACCCAAGAGGAGAAATATCCAAGCACATAATGGGGCTGACATGCTTGTTATTTCTGAGGATTTAATTTCTAATGTGTTTTAGTTGGAGTGTCTTATAAACTTTCCATTCACAATTAGAGATCTCTTGATAGAGTATCACCATATGGATACTAACTACAAACGATGGAAACTACCCTTGCATAGGCATAAGAATGAAGCAGGCCAACTCAAGAGGTTTTCAAGTAATGGAAACTCTCCTTTTCATGAGGACTTGTTTGAAGAATATTTTAGATACACTTATTATTCAACTAGTTAGGTCTTGGGGGTAGAGGTCTCACCCCTCATGTCTATTTCCCCTATAGTCTTAGCTGCAAACATGCAAAGAAATGATGCCAGGTCATTCAGTTATGCTAGATACTTGGCCAATGACCTAAACCGGGAGTTTGAAAAGATTAAGAACAATAGTGAATATATTCATTTCAAACATTATTCTATGTTCATGCATTTGCTCATGCATGAGGGACATTTTAGAACGGTCTGGATTCAAGAATTAAGAATAAAAGATACAGATGAAAATGGGAACCTCAAACCTGTACAAATGTGGACTTCATTGTGGGATAGTTGATTTGGTAGATTTCATTATCTTTATTTTGAGGAGTTTTTTGTGAAACCATTAGTGAGTGGCTAGGATATCCACGTGATTGTAACTTATCCCTAGAAGTGAAAAATTTTCTAAGACCAAAGGAAAATGACCCAAGGAAAAATGTAGGATGTCGCTCCTGAACAAGAAGCTATTGTTTTGAAATAATTGAAAAAAGAAATAGACAAAGAGATGGAGTCCATCACTCCTAAGAGAGGGAGAGAGTTACTCCAAGAAGCTAGAGTATTGCTTTTTCTTGGATGGGATATAAGCTCTGCAATTGTGTTTGATAGTTTCAGAAAGAGAGGAGATAAAATAATGAATTTAACAGACGAAGCAAGTGACAAGATGTATTAAGGATCTGGATACAATCTAGATGAGACCACCTTGCTTATTTGGTCACTGTACCCCATGGAAAAATACTAGCTATGATTGATAATCCAAACCAAATGTTTGGACATCTCTTGGTTCAAAGAGTAGGGGATACCAACCCCATGGACACAACAGACTTGAATTTCAACGTGGCAATGTTCACCAAGGCACAGATTGATAAGTTGGTTAAAGAAAATGATAGGTTGAAGAATGAATTAGCACATCAAAGAGAAATATCATCTTCCTCTTCCACACCAAAATTGTATTCCCCATGGATTGAGAAAGATAAGAGAGCATTGGATGCAATGGCTGATACAACTTATTGGAAGCAGTGCCACCTGAAATCTCAGGAAAAATGTAAAGAATTGGAGAAGGAAGTCAAAACCATCAAGTATAAGATTGCATCCAAAATGATCAAGGGAAGATTCAATAAGATGATGACATGTGCAGATGAATATTGGAGGAAATTTAAATAGGTACTCTCAACATTAGAGGAGAATGAATGATTATAGGGGAGAATAATCGAAAATAGACAAGAGCTTCAAGACAAGCAAATCTTGAAATGACAAACAATGTAGACACATAACAAATTGGTAGAAGAACACAATGGATATCATAAGAGGCTCGTCGAGGATTTTGAGTGCTTCAATTCAACTCTGACACTCTATGATGATTTGGGAAATCCTCGAGAATATGATGATTGGAAGGAATATTTTAATTCGATTTTGACTGGTGCATTAAAAGAGATCAATGACGAGGATATAATTTTACAAAATACTCACAAACAGCTAGAGAAGATGATGTATAGGGAGTATGATATGAGAGAGGTTATCTCCAATGTAGATACTTGTGCTGAACAAGAATAAATCCATCACCTCTCTACATTCAATTTGTTCCACAACCAAGCTATGGATACACCAGACACAGCAGGGCAACCATCAGGATGAAAGGAGTCAACCGACATCATGAGCACCATATCATGGAGTATAAGCTTTGAACAAATCTTAGGTGGTGACGAGCTTCTACTTGGAGATTAACGGATTGGTGCATTTAGTTGCTGCAATATTTCATTTTCTTAATTACGTTTAGTTATCAAAAAACATGACTTTTTGTAATGGGTCTATAGCTTGTTGCCTCTCACATATATAAGAGATACCAAGACTTGAATAGATCATCCATTTCATATCATAAACTATTGTTTTAATGCATATTATTCAAAGATAAATATAATGGAGAAGGTTATGCATAATTGTTAATTTTCTTTCAAGTGTTCAACTGTTGTGTGGATTTATATGCTTATATGTTATTTGGTTGTCTCTGAAGTGGCTATTTATGTTATTCAAATTGAGTGTGTGGAAATACATTTAATTTTTTAATACACATTTGTTGTAATTGTGTGACGTTGTTGACTAGTTTCAGTGTGTAGAAGAATTAAAATTCCTTTTAAGAAATCAAATTTGATAGGTTTCTGTTTTGATTAAAGTCCTTTTGAATAGATTTTCTTAATTGGTTTCCTTTCACATTTGAATTAAATCCTTTCACAACTTCATAGTATCATAAGGGGATATCATTGGGATTACTAAGAAGAGTCCAAATAACTGACATACTTGCACATTTTCACAAGGTGAAAACATTCAAAGTGCCCAACTATTCGAGTTAAGCTAAAGAGTGGATCTACCTATCTTACAAAACCCTATCTAAAAAATCATCATTCATCCCTCCAATCCATCCACCTAATAGAAGAAGGAACTGGTAATAATGAGATATTACATACAAAATACAACTCACAAACTTGAACTCTCAATTACTCTCACTAGTATTTAGACATTAAAACTTTGCATTTGCTTCATCTCACATGCCATAGTAAGTAGATTGCTCAATCTAGGAACCTTATCTATCTACAAATTTGCCTTATTGTTCAAGTATACCCACCTAGGTTTGGTAGAGCCTAAAGAGTAGAAGGTAATCAGTCCTACTTACCTTGTTCGTGGGCCAAAAGTGTATTAAGGGATTGGCACCCCCTTATGGTTTAAAAATTTCACTTTGAGACCTAACACTAGTGATGATGGCCCGGGCTTTTTCATCAAAATATATGCACGACTTCTATGGTTTAACTACATCTCACTGTCCTTGCCATGATGAGAAGGTAGAGGTAGATTTCAACAAGAGCCTCCATTGTTTGAATTGGCATCAAACAATACCTTCAACCTCGACTTATTTCATTACATATAATGACATTTCCCCAATTGTCTATATTGTTTAATCACACAATTAGGGGCCTTTAGAGCCCAATGGTACTTGCCCAATCTACATATACCTTCGGTGCTAATGAAAATCACAGGCATAAGTGAAAGTGTTAGGAAGGTAGTTCTATTTCATCTAGACTTTTTTCATTATCGAAATACATCTACCTTAATTGATGCAAAACTGTTCATGAGATTTATGCATGATCACTATTGCTATCTATGCTCTACTGGTTTGATATGCCCATGATTTGTTTCCTACAGTAATTGACTAATGACTCTCTATGAATAACCCAAGTATAGTGCTTTAATTTATTTAGAACATAAAGTGGGTGGTAAGTGTTGCTTTATGTGATAACCATACATGACTTAGTTAAGAAATGGGAATCTCACTTATAAGATTTTCTCAATGAATTGGGATCCTGTATGAAAATACATGATGTCTATCTTTTCAGTTTTCTCTTTTTAGGTCCACTCTTGAAAGCTCCTAAGTGGTTGAAGAGATCACTAGTTGGTGTCAATTTTGGATTTGGAGGAAAGCTTCCTTCATTTTGGCCTTGTACAATGTCATAGAGTGTTGTTGGCTCTTCTTAGGTAGATTATAATTTATTCTTTGGTACATTTCATTAAGATGATATATGGTTTTATTCTTTTTCTATTTTCATAGGTATATATACACAATCTCATTACCGAGGACAGTCTGGTGCTTCGTTCAACATAGTTTGAAGCTGTAATAGTAGATGGTGAAAAATCATCATTATGAGCTTTGTGTGATAAGAATTCTTAGGATTCTTGGTTACGTATTTGTGGATACTTTTTGAATGGGATTAATAACAATTTACATTCATTTGTATTGTTTCACTTGCAAATTTTTGGTTTCTGCATTGATTTAGTTTGGAAGAAGAGAGGGCGACATGGAATTTCCTAAGATTCATGTTTGAAGATGAATGAAATGCTAGGACAAAGATACTTGAGCACCTTGGATTTCAAGTGTAGTCAATAGAGAATCATGACTTACAGGAAGCTCAATCTTCCAACATTCATGATATTAGCAGTGAAATAATCAACAATGTCACTCTTGATGATACAACACAATTAGATCCATTAGTTTAGTCAAAAGGTGGACAAGATGTTACATCCCCCAGAGACAATGGCGAGGATTTTTTTGATAATTTCCATAGACCGAGATAAGATTCCTCACTTCCTCTCACTGAAAATGATTTTGTTGTTGGGAAGGATATGCTAGGCAATGGATAAGAGGTGCAACATGAAGTTACTAAAGATTAAACTTAATACTAAGAATGCGATGAAGCCATTCAAATTTATTTAGTTGTTGATTATAAGGGAGTAGTCATGCAATTCCTATCAACAAACAAGATGGAAGATGCACTTCTCATTGCTCATGTCGGGGGGAGTTCTTTACAGGAGAAAACTCGTGATGAATATTTAAGAAAAATAAATTGTTCCTATCTTAATGTTATGCTTCTATACTAATTGCATGGAATTTGCAACATCTTAAAGTATTTTAATTTTTTATGTTTTACCATCCTTCTTGTATTCAACTATCTAGATTTTAGAAGGCTAACTGGCTTTGTTTATCTAAAATATATTTCTTGCTGTGGAATATTTTTTGACTTAACACTATTAGTGTAGGTGGTTTCTGTTATGGTCAATAATGATCTTATTGGACTTGTGAACATCAAGCCTTTGAAATACTAGAAAGAAAATCTTGCTTTACTTTGTATATTAAGTTTTTTTTCCCACAAAAATCAGTTAAACAAAAAATTATGTAAATTGGATAATGCAATTTTGATTTGGAGCAAATTGTACTTGACAATAAGTTTTTTTATAACTCATTTCTAATTTTTGTGAGTTCTAGTTTGAAGCTTTTGATATAATGAGAGATCATACAAATTCATGCATTGTATCATATAGTTGTGTATAATATTTTCAAACATTTATCATGCTTGTATCATAGATACAAGACTTGGACGTAAAATAGTCTTGGCAGGCTGATTTTTGACTTAAGACTTGGAGGACTCAACATAGACTTGGTAGGCTGAATTTTGACTTTTGACTTGGACGTTGAAGGTAGGTTTTCAAATCAAATAAACCCTACCCCACAAAGTGATGTGTGTTTTCCATTATATTTTCATTGAATGCTCTTGGAAAAGAAATGAAATTAGCTATGATGGTTTTTTGTTCACTGTTGCCAATTGATTCTAAGTTTTCTTTAAGAGGCTTGGGTTGTAAGATCAAAGGGGTCTCTTGTAGTCAATAGAGAAATAAAGTCAGACCTTGAAGAGATTGTAACAAAGATGTGATAATCAAAAAGCACAAGGTTCAAAGAAATGAGATCATAATGTAAAAATAAAAGAGAAAAATATTTTTTTATTAGAACAATGATTTTAAGGATTGACTATAAAGAAAAATCATCATAAGATAGCATTGAATACAAACAATGATCGTGCCAATGAGTTATCAATACATTGAATAAAGAGTTCCAATTTTCAATGCATGATAATAGTAGTCCAAGGCATGCAAGGGATATGAATGAAAGAAAATATATAGAGGGAAAATAGTTGCAAATGATCACTATTATATAAAATCATATGAGTGTTAGAGGATCATAGAAAAATGAAGGAGATAATAGCAGTTGTTATGAATTCCATGTGACCCGATATCATGCACAAAGAAGATGTAAAAGACCATGGAACAGAGTGAAAAGGGGTCAAAGTCAATGAGATTCATTCAATGTCAAAGAGAATTATCATTATATCAGTGAAAGCACAAGATTGTAACAACAATGAAGCAAGAACAATATATGCAACATCAGTATCACTATCATAAAGGATGAAGATCGGCATGAGGTTTCATGATTCAAGATTTCCACTTACCTTTAGATTGTATCCTTGTTTAATGTTCTGCCCTTTCTTGAATTATACTGGTGTTGCAACTCAAAAAATGCTGCTCAACAAGCTTTGGCATTACGAAAATGGAAACCACAATTCTTTGCATTCAATGCTTGTTTACTTCGTCAGACTTGCAATTGGAAAACCTTCAAATGCACGTGGGAGCTGAAATACCAAATTGTTGATTAAACTTCAAAACTTCCCTCCAATGTGAAATCACAATGTTTTGCAAAAAAAACTCAAACTGCCTAAGATTCCCTCCAAATGCATACATGATTTTCCTGAGATTCCCTCCAAATGCATACACGACCCGATTGACCAAGGCACCAAAAATATCATTTTAAAAAAAAAAAAATTTGTCTACCAAAAATACCTATTGCTAAAATGCACCAAAAAAAAAAATTGTGTGGAAGGCATACAAAAATTAATCTTCATTTTTAGGGGAAAAAATTCATCGATCTACATTGTCATTTTAATATAGTTTGTGAAAACTAAGATAAGCATGATGTGCTCCTAAAATTACTAGAGTTCAAACTTGTACAAAAAATAGCATCTATAAATTTGATCCACACACAACTGATTTCATAGATTATAAAATAATTCTATTTTTAAATCATATTTTATTAGTGAAATTGACCACAATTTCTCTTTGATACATTTGACATGCTAACACAATAGGAAAATCAAACTGGCTTCAAATCATAGTTAAAAACATTAACGATTCATTAACATAATGAGTAATAAAAGTTAAAGAATGTAAATGTTTATAATTTTTTTTATAAAATATGTGAAGGCCTTAAGTCTACACCGAGAGGAAATTCCTTCAACACAATAGGTATTTTTGGTGCACCAAGCAACCTAGGCAGCCAAATGGCCCGCTTAGGTAGGGATCCCATGAGGAGGGCTTAATTAGCTCTATGGATTATGATCAAATTCAAAAGAAAAAAGAATAGAATTTATTTAGTCATTAAGTTAACCATATATTTAGTCATTTATTTAGTCATTTTTATTTGTCTGATATTAGTCATTTATTTTCAAGATACTACTAGTGTTAGTCACGTGACTAAAAGTCTTAGTCACGTAGTCATTTATTTGACAAATTCTACTAGTGAACTTAAGAACACTCCATCTAAGAATATCATTATGGGACCTTATTCAAGCCTCCCCTCACTACCACAACATGATTCAAACAACCTTACAACAAGTTCCTATCCCTTCCAATGCACAACCAAATGACATAGCAGTCATGATCAAAAGAATAAATGTTGACATTGTTTTCCACCAAAGTGGACTCCCCCCTTTGGATGTGCAAAAAAAAAATGAAGTTTTCATTTATAATATCTCAATACAAAAGAAAAGGGAGAAAGAAAAATATTGTAGATACTAAATTTTCCCTTAATGTGTGTAGTGTGACCCTTTTGGGTAGGATTGGCGTTGATAAATCAAACATTCAACCTGATTCTTCATCTATTAAGGGATTTGAAAATGTAAAAAAAAAACCACTCAGTGTGATTACTTTACCTATTATAGTTGGGAAGGCCACATTGGAAACACAAATCCATGTTATGCCTCATGGACTTTAATATAATCTTCTCTTAGGTAGAACATGGATTCATGCAATGAATGGGGTTCCTTCTACTCTTCATTGTAAAATGAAATAAATTTTCAATAACAAAGTGTACACACTTGAGGCCAACCTTGACCCAAACAGTTGTTTGACCATTGAGAAAAATAAGGAAAATCCTTTGGAAACATTAACACCAACTACACAAGTGGAACCCATCCAAAATAAAGACAAAGAACAACCTATTGAGCAAGTCACAAACCTATTATACAATGATTGGGGTTCCTTAGATTTCAAACATACATTCATGGGAGAATACAAGATTAGAAACAAAGACTTTGAAAAGGGAAAAGAGAACATGGTAATTTCAACACAAAATTCAGAAGACCTTTTGAAAGCATCCACCTCAACCACTTTAGAACAAATGACAAAAAATTACACAAAAAAAATTGATGAACTTAATCATGAGCAACCACTAGATTCAAAGTAATGAAAAAGCTTTATGGAAAAGGTTATGAACTGATGAAACAACTTGGCTATAATGGAAAGGGATGTGGTGCTAGAGAACAAGGTATCTATAACCCTATAGAGTCTAATACGCAGGAAATGATTCATGGTCTTGGTTACTGTCCTTTGATAGAAATAAACAAACCTTCACTCAATATCAACTCTTATAAAAGATTCCTCTAAGTCACCCTTAACAGTAGTGCATATTGAACTGATAGACACTAGTGGTCTTTATCCTTTTCAAGAAACAAAACAAACAAATAAATCCTCACTTAATGTAAATGTCATCTCTCAACACACTGATTATTTGAATTAGTTAGCTTTTACACCCTCCTATAAAGGAGAGAATGAAATCTCACAATCTAAAGCATCTTGTGTGGGTATGATATCTTGTACTAAGCCAAAGGTATCTTTGCCACAAAATAAAGGAATCTCTTTTACCATTGATCAAGAGGGTATCTTGTCGAGAATCCTCCAAGAACTTGAAAGAAATTCTATTACCGGACTTCATTTTGCACCTATCACAGAGTTCATGGTCATTCCACTAATGAATGTAAGAATTTGAGTAGTAAAATCCAACATCTTAAGGTTTTTTGTGCTCTCCCTTATGTGGGGGCACCTAATTCCTCTAATTAATATTGATTTTCACTCTACCATGCATCTTATCAATCATTTTGGCTCACCCTTGTCCTGCACTAAGTGGGGGTAAGGGGTTAAGTAGCCTTGTCACTGTATGTTACTTGTCATTTCCTCTTTAAACTAGCCATTAACCTTTCATGATTATATAAGAGCAAGCTTGGGATGTGGACGACATGCCTTCAATTGGATCACATGTGACATACAACCTTATTCATGATGTAGCTTATCAGAAACATATGACTTGGAATAGGGTTTCCTGAATAAGCTCTCATATATTCTTCTACTTTAAAGCAATTTCTCATAGTAATGGTGTTAGCAACCACTTTAAAGTGGGGGAATACATCGAAACTCATATTTCATTGTGTATGTGATTTCTTTCTTCTGCGACACATCCTTTTCTTGGTGATATCATTGAGCTTGATTTCCTCCAAGAAGGTGATATTCCTTTTGACTTTTCCTCTCTTGGAGATGTTAACCACAATGTTCCCTAAGATGAGACCTTGCATGAACTAAGAAAAATCCCTTTGAACATTCCTTACACCATTTTGCATTTACAATGTCTATGAGATTCAAGCATACAAAGTTTTTCTTGCCTCATGGAGCTCGAAGATCATTTTTGTGTGGCGCCTTATTAAAGTTATCAAGAGGTATAACTTTGGTATGGTTTGAGTGGGAAACCCAACTGAGGAATGACTTTCCCCATAGCCACTTGTGTGTGTGATTGCATACCAACCATGAGTGTATGTTTCTCACCTTTTTGGACTTCTCACCCAGTGGATAGTTAGGAGTTTCGTCTCCTCAAATTGAGTATGCATTTTTGGACAAACAACCTAGATCTAGTCCAAATCATATTGGATAAACAGTTGAAGCTTGATCCACCTTTTTATTTTTGCTTATTTTTATTCTTCTCTCCCTTCTATTCATTGTCATTGTATGATCGTGTACCTCATTGTTTCCTTTTGAACTTATGTCGGTTTGACTTAGGATCCTAGATTCTTGGGGCTTGACCACCTCCTTCATCTTTGTTATCCTAGATCATCTGCATTGGTACAGTTGGAAGCCTCTCAAATGTCTACTTTAGTTTGAGTTTGAAGCAAGTTAATCCTCTCACTAAAGTGAGGGCTAAATGTAGCATAGAAAAAAGTGCACCTTGCTTGATTCAAGAATAATTAATGATAAGGGTATGTGTAGGATCATGATGGGCCAAATGGTAGCATTATGATGAGTATGTGTAGGGTATGTGGCTGACGAATTTTTTTTTACCCAAAACTAATGAAACGAAAAGAGTTTTTAAAGTAGATTCTTAGCTTTCCACCAATATAAATTATGTTTTACTTTGAATTTAACAAATAAATATTATTCATTTTCTATTTGAATTACGACTAAAGTCCTAATTGCTAGGCTGATTGAAAAAATCTATAGCTTTCAAACAATATCACATTTTTTGAATCTAAAACATGTGTCACATTCTATGTTTCACATACTCATAGGATTAAAAAAAATGAATTTCATGATGTTTTGATCAAGTTAAGGTGATCAAACATATGATTTTTTATATTTTTTAAAATTTTTAATAAAAAATTCATATTTAATTATTTACTTGGAAAAAAATTACAAAAAAAATGCATCACAACAGGACATGAGTCCTCTACTTATATCTAAAATCTTATAAAAAAATGTTATCATTTTATTGTGGTTAGGGTAGTCAGACAAACACGTAATTCTTAATTTTTTCCTTGAAATTTAAATACTATTGCATTGAAATTTCAAAATTTCACCAAATAGATTAAAAAAAAAAAAAGCCTAGTAGTTTAGAAACTACATTCAATTTTCTATAGATTCTATTCTTACATATTTTTGAAATAATATAGATAACTTATTCAAGTTTTTATGTCAAGTTTCCTACCTCTGATTTTTTTGAATTTTTCGCCACTTAAGGGCTTGCGTTTTCCATGATGATCCTGAATATACCCATAAATTGGACGTAACATCACCTTAATCTAGTGTTTTGAGGTGTTTACTCATCCACATTAGGTCTTGGGCCCTTGCAAATTGAATAAATGCATTTATTGATGTCTTGTAAAGGTGTCATAAAGTGTTGTAAATGAGTTTCACACTTTTTTAGACTTTTATTAAGAATTTAAGTCTAATGGGCCTATTTTCCCCTTAATTCAATGTTGTAAAATATATTTAATGGAATTCTCACATTAATCTAGAAGGCTTGTAAATTAAACTTGGTTTTAATGTAGTGTTGTAATGTGTTTTACACATTCACATTGGATCTTGTGCCTTTATAGGCTATGTGGACCTCATTTTAGTGTTGTAGAGTGTATTTAACCACACTTTCACATTGAAATTTGTGTCCCTAACCCTAATTAACCTTTATATTATCATTAATAGGCCCCTATGACCCCATATTGTGCATCTCGAGGTATATTTTGATAAAAAAACCAACTAAATATTTATATGAAAATAATTTATGCATTCCCCGACACTTTAGCTAGAAAAATGACCCCTATGGGACCCATTCTCCACTTTGGGCGAATGAGTCCCATCTAGGTGGGACCCATTCACCCAGGATGGTGAATGAGTCCCATTTGAGCTATTTTTTCAGAGTTTGAGTGGGAAAATCTAGGTTTTAAGTTTAATTTACTCTAATGTCAGCCATGGGGATCAAATTAATGACCATTTGAGTGCCTTGTATATATAAAAAAGCTTTCAAATCATTATTTAATTCTATTCATCCTTGTTTTCAAGTGAAGCACTCTAGGGTTAAGCATTTCAAGTCTTCACAAGGTCATCAAGATAGTTTTCAAGATCATTTCTAAGGCATTCAAGGGAAGATTCTCCATCCATTGTTGCAAAAATTCAAGATCCATCATCATGGAAAGTTTCTAATTTCATTAATTCATATTCATGCTTCATTATCTTGTTTCATCACTTTAGTTTAATTACCTAAGCAGGGTTTGACCAAGGTAAATCCCTATTCCCTAACAATCAACATTTTCTCTCTTTGTTTGATTGTAGATCTAGATGATTTGAAGGCTTGGAGATGATTGAATATTAGGTTTCAAACTTGTTTGAGTCATCTCCCTATTGGAAAGATCAAAATCTTCACAAAAGGTCACTTCCAGCCTCGAAAATTAGGGTTTCAGATCCGAACACTTGGAGGAATAGAAAGAGCAGACTGAGAGCTAGAGATTCAACTTTTGAGTTTTTAGAAAATTAAAAGTGGACTCATTCACCATTAGTGGTGAATGAGTCCCATTGTACCTATTTTTCAAAGATTTTTGTGGATTTGGATACCCATTTTCCCAAAACTTGCTTTGGTGTAGTTTTCCAAAATTGGGACTAATTCACCTAGAATGGTGAATGAATCCCATCAGGTTTAAAAACCATTTGCTTCAATATTTTAGAGTTCCATTCCATCCTCAACAAGTCTCTAAGTGCACTCTTTCAGTTTTATAGTTTTCTATTTTGTTTCAAGATCATTTCTAGGTGATTTAGCATATGTTTGCATATCACACTATATTTTCAAACATTTTGTGTTTTCCAAGTTTTCACTTGGTGGTGAACCCCTCATCTAGCCTTTTCTAATCCCAAAGTCTATCCTAGGATACCTTATTGTCATATCTTTTCCACCCTTCTTTGGGGGAAGATCTCCAAGGTGTCCTTGAGAATGAATATTATGAAATCGGATCCCTTTCTTTAACAAGGAAGTGAAGCATCCAATTTAGTGTCCACAATGTCAAAATACCATTAGCACAAGAAGAGTTAAAGGATAAGGAAAAGGAAAAGTTAACATATGAAAAATCAATCATCGAGTGGTTTAATGCTTCAATGGGTCTAGGTAATGAAGGTACATCTTTAGTTCGTAGATTTTTTTGGTTGATGTATGGTAGTAACATTGCACCATATGAGGATTGTTGTAAATTAACAAGACCGAGTGAGCTACACTCTTTCCTTAGCTCAAATGCAGGTTCATGGATTATCCATGAATAGAAGATGGCATGCTTTTGTTATTCATGTACAATGTAAGCCTTGGATGATTGTGAGTCAAAGGATTGGGTTGATAAATGTTTGTTAAGTTATCTTAGCCCACTTCACATGTATCACCCTCTATTGGCATTGGAAGTAACACAGATGGATTCATTAGTTGAATTTGACCACATATCAGATCTAGTTCAACCAGGTAATATATCTATTTGCATATTTTTTGAAATTCCTATTGTTATCTTACTTTGTAGTGTATTTGTAATGTTGACTAATTTCGTCTAATTTGTTGCATATATCAATGTAGGGCATGTTTATGCAATTATTGAAAATGAAGACAATGAAGAGGGAATAAATTATTACTTGTGTCATTGTGTTGAGGCCAAAAATAAATTGGAGGCCCTATTTATAGATGGAGAAAACATTGAATACCCTACAAGCTCAGTTGTTGTTACTAGAACGTTGCTTAGAAGGTACCCACATAAGAGTGTTAAATTTTAGTTTTTTTAGGAATTTGACACACATCAAAAGATTCTTCATTACTCAAACCTTTTCCTAGAATTCAATGTTCATTTGACCAAATATGGGGCTAGACCTTTGAACAAGACCTCGTGGAAGGTGTGTGAGTCTAACCATGAGGAAATACTTGACACAATAAAGAGTAGAGCAGACCTGGATGGCTCACTGGATTAATTTGTAAGTATGCACATTGGTTCTTAATAATTTGTACTTGTATGTGCATTAATTTGTATGACACAGATGTTGTGATGCCAATTCTATCATCTAATTTTTATATCATGTATGTCGGTGATTGATGAAGTTATCAGACTTTCAAATTTAGCACACTTTATGTTTAGAACTATGGAAAATGATACAAATTTCAATGGTATTTTATTTTTTCTCAAAAATATACAAAATAAATGTAGGATATTCTATATAGATTAGTAAACTAAGTGGAAGATCAAATTGTGTTGTTTTTATAATAGGTTACAAGTTTCCAAAAGGTTGGAAATTAATAGTTTGGCTACTTCTATTCATATTCTATTCATGAGAGGTTGTTGTGTGCAATAGGTATCTTGGAACTCCCAATGAAGATGTATGGCCAAGAGTGACTAAGGTGAGAGGCTAGCATGCCTATCCTCGATGGAAGCATCAAGATTTAAGCCTTTTTCTTGACTTGGAACCAAATGGTGTGGATTTGTTGTCTATAAGTGCCTTCCATCTTATTTCATTTCATTTCCATTTTGGATGCTCTTTCTTTCTCTCTTTTTTTTAATTTTCCTTTTTGTAAGTACCCTACTAAAAATTGATTAGTGTTGGCTTGCAGAAAATGTTGATTTATGAGCCATCCAAGAGAATCTTAGCCAAAAAAGCAATGCAACATCCTTATTTTGATGATCTTGAAAAATATCAATTATGATTTTAAACCATTATAAAAGTTCCTATGAAGCTTAGTGAGGGAATTTCAAGTTATTCATTTGAAGTTAACCTCATCATGAGCACCTATGATGTAGACATTATAAGAGCATCTCAAATTTCAAGTTATTCTATTCATGAGAGGTTTTTATGTGCAATAGGTATCTTGAAACTCCCAAGGAAGATGTATGGCTAGAAGTGACTAAGTTGAGAGACTGGAATGACTATCCTCAATGGAAGCATCAATATTTAAGCCTTGTTGTTCCCGACTTGGAACCAAATGGTGTGGATTTGTTGTCTATTAGTGCCTTCCATCTATTTTTATTTCATTTCCATTTTGGATGATCTTTCTTTTTCTTTTTTTACTTTTCCTATATGTAAGTAAACTACTAAAAAATGATTGGTGTCTCCTTGTAGAAAATGTTGATTTATGACCCATCCAAGAGAATCTCAGCTAAAAAAGCAATGCAACATCCTTATTTTGATGATCTTGAAAAATCTCAATTCTAATTTTAAGCCATTATAAAAGAGCATATGAAGCGTAGTTAGGGAATTTCAAGTTATTCATTTGAAGTTAACCTCATCATGATCACCTATGATGTAGACATTATAAGAGCATCTCTAATGTATGAGTGAAATTGTAAAAGATCTGTGAGAATGGAGTACCTAAGGCATCATTGAATCATATTTTTGGTTATTATGAGAGAATTTTATAAGCTAAGTTTGTGTTCATGAAAATGGGGCACATTGATTCAATATTTAATTTAAGTGGGATTTTGGAATTCATATAGTTTTATTTTTTTGTCATGATTTTGTATTACTAGTTGATAGTTTTGAGAAAGCATTGTGTGTACAAGTACAAGCACTTGGGTTTTATAATGGTGTATGAAGCATATTAGACAATTGTAGCACAAACACAAGAATTAGGATTTCCAAATAAATCTCATTTTATTATTAACATCATATTATTAATATAGCGTTTGTAATAACCATTGACGATTAACAATCATTCTTTTTCTTCTTTTATTCTCTCCCTATTATAACTAGCACCAATTGACTAACTTATTATAATAACTTCATTTAGTAAAAAAATAAACCTAATGATTATATATCAATATCAATATAGCATACCATGTATTCACATAAACATTTGTAATGATATTTACTCAAAATTTGAAATTTATTTCTACCCTCAAACATTTGTAATTCATGTAGCATAATCCCTTAACAATCCAAATTGCAAAAGGGCAACAATCTTTGACGACCTGTTACCCAAAGACTATGTTAGTTACAAACATTTTTTCTAAGGCATCAGGATCATGTAGGGCACCTCTACAATAAATTTTCTCATTTTTTATTATCTCAGAGTCATTTTTCTGTGGTGTCCAATATTCACTTGATGGAAAAAGTGTCAATTATAGATAGTGTAAAGTTGCAAAGTGATACAAATTTCATTATGAAACTTGTGTGACCAAACAGACTATTCCAATGCATTCATATGGGTACGTTTACGCGAGGAATGGTCTTCTTTCACACCCAAACATGATGAATCACTTTGATGTACGCTCAACTGGCTCAATCCCTTAAGGGTCCAAAGTGCAAAATAGTTGCAATCTTTGATGGGATATTACTCAGAAACCATGATAATTACGAACTCTCCATTTGAGCCTAAGGGATTGTGTTGGGCCTCTCTAATATAACCTCTCTCATTTTTTTTATTTCAAAGTTATTTTCTCGTGGTGTTCATTTTTCACTTGATGGAAAAAGTGTCAAATTCAAGTACTATAAAGTTGCAAAGTGGTGTGAATTTCGTTTTGCAACTCATATAACCAAATAGACTATTCCAATGAATCTGGATGGGTACGTTTATGCTAGGAATGGTTCTCTTTCACACCCAAACACATTGAATCACTCTGAGCTAAGTTCAACTGGCCCGATCCCTAAAGGGTCCAAAGTGCAAAATGGCTGCAATCTTTAACGAGCTATTACTCGAAATCATGATTCTTACAAACTCTCTATCTGAGCCTACAGGATCACATTGGGCCTCTTTAAAATAAACTCTCTTAGTTTTTGTTATCTCAGAGTTTTTTCTTTTGGTATCTAGTTTTCAATTGATGAAAAAAGTCTCAAATGCAAGTAGTGTAAAGTTGCAAAGTGGTGCAACATTCGTTCTGCAACTCATGTGACCAAACAAATTTTTCCAACCCATTTGGATGGATACGTTTACACTAGGCATGGTCCTCTTTTGTACCCATACATACTGAATCACTCTGATCTATGTTCAACTAGCTCAATCCCTTAAGGGTCCAAAGTGCAAAATAGTTGCAATCTTTGATGGGCTATTAGTCGAAAACCATGATGCTTACGAACTCTTCGTTCAAGCCTATGAGATTGTGTTGGGCCTATCTATAATAACCTCTCTCAATTTTTGTTATCTCAGAGTCCTTTTCCCATGGTCTCTAGTTTTCACTTGATGGAAAAGTGTCAGATGTAAGTAGTGTAAAGTTGTAAAGTGGTGCAACATTCGTTCTACAACTCGTGTCACCAAACAAACTATTCCAATGCATCCGGATGGGTAATTTTACACCGGGAATGGTCCTTTTTCACACCCAAACATGTTGAACCACTCTGAGCTATGTTCAACCAGCTTGATCCCTTAAGGGTCCAAAGTGAAAAATGGCTTCAATCTATTGGGACTATAAAATTTTGTAAAATTTTAAGTGCCCATGATGAAAAATTTACTTTGCACATTCAAAAATGCACCTGAGAATTTGCCCCAATGACCTAGTTTGGAGGGTCATAATTTGGATCCCATTTTCATTCATGCCAAATACCTTGGTGAGTGTATTAATTTGACATATGTGAACATGTATGTTTGATTTCAGCTTCCTATGATTATTTTTGATAGGGTTTTGAAGAGAAAAGCTGGAGGGTTATGGGACTATTTTGCAGCTTGCAAACTCTTAGGCCTGCGAAGTGGCTTCCTATTCAGAATGATATTTCATAGTTGGATGATTGTCATGAAAAATGGATTATTTATTTGCATTCCCCTCATATTCATATGCTCCCTAGTTCTATTTCAAAACCACAGGATCAAGTTTGATATTTTTACCAAGTTAAAAACAAACGTAGTTTGTTTTGGTTTTACATCTGTGTTTCTAGAATATTTCAAGGAGGTCAAATTTGACCCTTGATATCTTGTGAAGAATGTGGATTGAAGGAAATCCATCTTGAACACATGCTCAATGGAACTAAATGATTTAGTGTTTCCAGTGGCAGTTTTCTAGAAGAAGATTTGGTATTTTTTGGGATGGTGACTTGGTGTGCCATAATTGGTTTTTGACAAGTGAAGTTGCAAAAAAGTTTGAGTGAGCCACTTTGGTATTGAATTTATCTTGCACCTCAATATTTTTTCTACCAAGTCATTTGTTGCACTGAGTTCTTGGGTCAAATGTCTACATGACTATGCATTTTCATGACTTCAGGAGGTTGCTTGACTAGTTTTCCAAGGGGATTCTAAAGGCCACTTGACCTGTTTTGACTACTATGCATGGTGCCTAAAAGTGGATTTTGATATCTACCTAATTCATTTTTTCACCTCGAGAGCATTCAAAGGAAACCTCAGATCAATTCAAGATAAAAAATTATTTCAAAATGAATTTTTTTAGTCGGCCCCACAAGGGGACTTGAAAAGTGTCACACAATTTGAGGAAGCTTCTATCTAGTTGGGTCAAGAGGTTGGATATGGTGAAAACCTTGTTTTGCAGGATTAACCCTCTTTTTGAAAATGATGATGAGTGTGAGGAGCTTGCAGAAAATCAATACAAGGTACTAATGGATAGCATTGAGGATGAATGTTTGAATTTAACAATTGATCTTATGCATGAAAATAATGTATGTTTTCATATGAATCATACTGATGGTGTTGTGCAAAGAATTGAAAATCATATAATATATAATGAAGGAGTATTTAGTAGCATGTTTTGTGCAAGCATCATATCCATGTTTTCAATAGCTTAAGAGTGGAAGCACAAGATAGAGATGAAGGTGGTGTTTCATTTGAGTTATCATTGGATATAGTCACAATATTATTTAACCTTGCTCACCTATTTGAGCAACTACATGATACTAAAAAGGAAAATCACTCACATCAGAAAATATTACTCAAGTTTCCTGATAGTATGGATTCATTTCTCCCTATCTTGCAGCCATGTCTCAGGCTTGGGTGAGATCCAACTAGGCCTATATTTGATTGGGATGTTGTTTTAAGTGGATACAAACTCATCAAATGCTTTATGTATGTTTGGAAACATCAAACTAAAAATGAATGAATTGATTAAAAATTTCTAATGAATTAAGGACTCAGAAGCTATAGAAAATAGGATTGTTTGAGAAATGGTCAATTTGTAAGTTTCAACCCGATACCTTGCCTTCTAAATCAATTTTGTCTCCTTCAAAAGCCCATAACAAGCTGATTTCTCCCTTCAAAAGGTCTTATGTTTCTTTATGCAAAGGATGTGCAACTCATTTGATGGAAGTTGCTTCAAAGATTCTTGAACTTGGCTTGCAAACAAATAATATAGCTGAAAATCTTTCAGTTTGATCAACGATTACTCATTCTCTTCTAAAAGACCAGGAAGCAAATGAGAGAACAACTTCAAATAGATTATCTAGGGTTCAAGAGCCAATGAGAAAGAGTGATGATTCCAATACTATCAAGTTATTGAAAGGCTAGCCATTGTGTAAAAGCTAGAATGGTAAAGAAGATACTAAAAACTTAAAGCCATCTCTAGAGTAAAATTCAAGAAAATATATTTCACTAGAAAAAGAAAATAGTGGAAGTGTGGTTTAGAATAAAGGTAAGAGGATGTCAAAACAACCCACGTCATCAACAAAGAAACATTGAACTAAAAAAAAGTGATTGGTCCACAACAAAAGAAACAATTGAAGCTACACCAAGTGAATCAGATGTAAAGAATTCTTATAAGGTCATTTCAATTGAAAATGGGAATTATTCTACTACTTGAGAAGAATTAATAACTATATTATAATTTTTTTTCCATCAAGACCAAGAAATTTTCATGCTTTGGGTGGATTAGTTGGCATGCTAGCTGGAGGGAGTCATTCTGATATTGCAAAGGAAATTTACTATACATGTTTGTTCTGCTACTAGAAATATATTTGTTTGATGCTTCAATCTAGCACTTATTTACTTTGCATAAGGAGAGTTTGTGCTTACAGTTGAAATGTATTAAAATTGTTTGAGAAATCCTATTTTGGCATTGGACCCTAAATTTATTAAGGCTCGAACACATCATGAGGCTGAGCAATGGCTAATTATGAATAACTAGGGTAGATCTTGATTGACAGTCAAATGAGGGTAGCATGGATGAATCTCCATCGATCCCTGCTAGCCCCGTGAGGATGGAGGATGATGTAAGAGAAAATTAGCGAGGTGCATGAGGAAGGCTTGTGGTGGGCCCAAAAATAAATGAATAAACAATATTACAATATAAAATGTAAAAGGGTAAAGATTGGAGCATGGGTGGAATGTTTTCAATAGCCCGAGTAAAAACCTTCTTCATTAAAATTAAATTAAAAACTTTTACTACTAGGAATTTAAAATTTAAATGCTAGATGAAAAGTAAAAAGCATGGGTGAAAGGATTTTCACAACCTGGTGATATAAAATGAATTCTCACATGTAAATAAAAGAAACTTTAGTGGCTGGGAAATAAAATAATATTTAAAGTGTTGGGAAAATTAAAATGTGAAGGAGAGTTCTCAGATAAAATATTTTCATGGTAGGGTAAAAGCCTTCATAAGAAAAATAGTTTTCAGCTATAGAAGGACAAAGGGAGAGGTAAAAATCTAGCATGGAGGAACAAAAATATTTGCAACTTTAGATCAAGGAGGGAAATAAAATATTTTAGAAAGTTTCTTGTTGCAAATTTTATGGAGATCAAGATTCCATGTGTCTTCCACGGATTCATTTTAGGGCTTATTATTCTTCTTTATATTCTCTCTTCTTCTCATTTGTAAGGGTTCCAATTTCTAAAGTCCTGCAAGGCATATAGAAGCTCTGGTTTAAACTGTAAAGTGTTTAGTTAGGATAAAGTGGATAACTATTAGCCATTAGTCTGAGATGTTTCTATGTTTTGAATTGTGCTTCATAGATATATTTTATCTTTTGATTGTCTCCATGGTTGAGATGTGATACTCTTTAAATTCAATAATCAAGGGTTATCTATGTTTTTCATGCACATTTGTTGCATTTGAGTTGCATTTGTTATTTCCTTTTGTTTAAGGAGTAATGTAATTGCTTTAATGAATGTAATGGGAGTATTGTGTTTCCAAGTGGATTTATAAGAATGGTCATTTGATAAACTTCAACAATCTTGTTATCATAAGGTGATAACATTTTTTAAGATCTTCAAAATATGTTTAACATTGAAAGATAAAACATGCTTGTTATATGACTCTGTGGTCCTTTTTCTTTGCATTGGTGAATCTTGTGCATCTTCTGTTTTCAGTTTGGTCCCAAATCTTAAAATCTAAAAGCCCTTTTACTTTCATTTTAATTTTCCTTTTTGTTTACGTTATCTCAATTCCTTGTATCTTCATGGTATTTGAAAGAATATAGAGGCTAAATTTGAGAGAATTTCATCTATTAACCCTATATGTCTTTGATATTAAGATATCTAAGTTAAGTTTTCTCATAAATGTTCAAGGAAAATGGGATTATGGTTGAACCATGTTGGAATATAAAATATCCATTACTCTTATATCCGAGAACTATCCACTTTCATAGGTTTGTAGATTTTTGCTTGGCATAAGTTTATCATACATTTAGGCCTACAACTAGGAACACCCTCCTGATTCCTATGGAGCTTAAAGTGTAGAAAGATTTCATGGCCTTGTTCATTGGATTTTCTTGTCTTCAATCCATTGATAGTGTAGATTCCTTGTCCTAAGTCTTTAATCTCCTAGTTTAGGCATTATGTTTCTCCATAGGGTTAAAAATTGTAAGAAAAACAACCAACACAATCTTTGATGGGCTATTACTCGGTAATAGTGATGCTTACAAACTCTCCATCTGAGCCTATGGGATCACATTGGGCCCCTATACAATAGCCTCTCTCAATTTTCTGTTATCTTAGAGTCATTTTCTCATGGTTTCTAGTTTTCACTTGATGGAAAAAGTGTCAAATGCAAGAAGTGTAAAGCTACAAAGTGGTGCAACTTTTGTTCTACAACTCGAGTGTGACCAAAAAAACTATTACAATGCATTTGGATGGGTAATTTTACACTAGGAATGGTTCTTTTTTGCACCCAAACACACTGCATCACTCTGAGGTGCGTTCAATTGGCTTGACCCCTTAAGGGTCCAAAGCACAAAAATGGTTGCAATCTTTGATGGGGTATTGCTCAGAAATTGTGATGCTTACAAACTCTTTATTTGTGCCTATGGGATCATGTTGGGATCCTCTACAATAACCTCTCTTGGTTTTTGTTATCTTGGAGTCTATTTCCCGTGGTTTCCAGTTTTCACTTGATGGAAAAAGTGTCAAATGCAAGCAGTGTAAAGTTGCAAAGTGGTGAACTTTTGTTTTGCAACTCATGTGACCAAATGAACTATTCCAACACATATTGATAGGTATGTTTACACTATGCATGGTCCTCTTTTTCACCCAAACATGTTGAATCCCTCTAAGCTACATTGGACGAGCTCAATCCCTTATGATGGCATGCAAAACAATTGAAAAAAGAAACATCCACATGATAGTTGAGAAGTCTGACTTTTCCAGACCAAAAGCATATGATCATCCTCAAGTCTAGAAAGTACAAGACATTTGTTAATTATCCTCCTTTCCCTTACAACAATATACAACCAATTGTAAATGCATACAGTAGTACAACTTGGAAACATTTTATTTTTTCCTCAATTAACAACTTTGGTTGTGAAACATTTTATCATTTTCATTCGAAATAATTTTCTATGCTTTAAAATTGGAGTCTAAGAGAAAAAAGTAATGCTCTCACATACATTTATTATTTGGTGTGATAAATAAATTTTTCACCTAAGTCCATTTCTTATTTGTATTATAAATTATAAAGCTTTCTCCCAAGTCCATTTTCTATATAGGAAATACTATTGCAAAAAATTGACATATACATTTTTCGACATGTTTATATGGTGAATGATCAAGAACACAATAATTCATTTTGTACTATGAGGATTATGCTATGAAAATTTTTAAAGACTTTTCAAGATAAATTTTTGTATGATAATCTATCAAGAAGTTAACTACTCATCATCTACTATGAATATTATGTATCCTTTGCTTAATTGAGTTGTTCAAATCAAAATATTAAATATACTGGATTTTTTTTTATGAAACATCTCATGGAATACCAATTGAAAACATGTTTTTTTATTTTAGATAAAGCATTTTATGGAACTCTTTGAATTAAATTGAATTGAAATATGTAAGAACAATGGAGTGTTAGGAAATACATTGCTCAAGGATCTTAAACAAGCCTTGTTACCAAATTTGAAAAGGCATGATAAGCTGATGGTTGAAAATTTTGTAGTCATCAAAGTGGGTACTAATTCTATATTATATAGATCATAATTCTTCATTATCTTCAAGATCTTCTAAGTTTGGAAATGGTTTCACCAAGCTATGAAGGGTGAACTATTCTTTATTCAATTATGCCTGTGTGGGTTCATTTTCCTTATCTCCCCTTCCAATTTTGGGTGGATTATTGATTTCAAAGTATTGGGAATGCTTTTCCTATTTTCTAGTTGGGAGTTTCCATTCTAGAAGGCTCATCTCTTGATATATATATTATACTCATTCTTAATCAATTATAAAGTTAATAATTAGTGCATTTATTTATATTTAATATTTTCTTTTCAATTTGTGCAATTTTGTAATTTGTAACTCTACTATTATTTCTAGAAATATTGAAGTTGTTTAGCATCAAATAATAAACTCGTTTAGCATCAATCAATAAATATCCAAAAAAACCATGAAGTACAACAATGTTCAATTCTAGGGCTAGCCAATTAATAAGTATACACATGAATAAGTCAAGAATACATGTGAATAAGGGAAGCACAAGTACTTAAATACATGTAAGCCTTGAAGTATACACACAAATACATAGTATACACAAATTAATGCAAAGTATATGCATGAATACAAGGTATACACATGAAAAAATGTAAGTCACAAAGTATACATTGAAATACACATAAGTCACAAAGTATACACATAATTTGTAAAGTATACACTTGAATAAACATAACTCATATCTATTGAATCATGGATTTATAATGAAAATATGGGCACCATCGATAAAAAATATTTGTATTAACCAAATAGCCATGTAGGCATACATCAATATATATTGATATAAAATATACAAAATAGCCATAAAGGCTTATGAGAATGTCATATAGGCATACAATGTCAAATATTTCCAATACAAAATATGTACAAAAATTCCATCTAGGCATACAACAAAGGGCTCTAGAATCAAAAGTCATTGCTCTCCATGCTCTCAAAACAAATTCTTTCCCTTTTCTTATCAAACGGATGGTGATAATTTTGTCACTTGTTTATTCTAAGTTCAAGGAGTGATCATAGTGCTCCTCCTAGTGTTTAGTTTCTGGTCAAGTTGTATCTGTTACAATAACAAGTAAAGACATTAATATATAGAAATTACATTAAATAAAAATGATATATTTAACAAAATAATCACTTACCACCACTAGAAAATCACTCTCCTTGAGGGAAATATTCATGTGCCCATGTTGAGTAATTCTAAAGCCCTATAGAAACCATCCAAGGAGAAATTAAACTACGAATAAATAATGGTTTGATTTTTCACTAACTAATAGCTATAACAACAAATTTAAATTTAAATTTAGTAATCATCCTCATACGTCTATGAGAGGCATCGAGAAGTCTATAGTACATGAAACACCAAGCTCCATTTCCCTATGAACATGTGGAGGTGCATCCACTTCCAACATCTAAAAGTAAAAGAAAAATAATTCAACCATGAAAACTACAATAGTGTTGCAAATCATGGCTTATAATGTATGAGATAATGAAAAAAAAATTCAGTACTTATTAAACTATATATTTCTAACTATCATGCTTACTATTTTCCCTAGCCATAGCTTATTCAAAAGCACCGATTTTTAGGCTTTTATCCATAGTAGCAAGGCGGTGAACTGTTTGATAAAATGCTTTGGTAGACATTTACAATAACTGTGGTAACATAGAGAAGGTAGTGAACTGTTTGAAAAAATGCCTCAAAGAAATGGGGTCTCATGGTGATGGAATGCCATTACAAAGAAATTTGTCATGGCATTCCATCACCAGGATACCACATTTCTTTGAGGAATTTTTTCAAACATTTCATTGCCTTCTCTATGGATTATGTTGGGATAGGGTTGATTTTATAGTGTGGTCTTGGCTATGAGATGGAGGGAAATCATGGAATGAAGAGGGAGGGGTGGGGACATGGGGATATGATTAAGTGGAATAACAGGTGGAAGGTTCCAAGGATTAGTAAATTGAAGATGAGGATGAGGACCTTGCAAAGAATTTGGATGGGAATTTTGGCTAAAGGGTTGGTTTCTATTCTTCAAGCAGTGAGCCATTTGAAAAAAATGCCTCAAAGAAATATGGCCTCATGGTGATAGAATAGTATTTCATCACCATGAGACCACATTTCTTCAAGGCATTTTTTCAAACTACTCACTACCTTGACTATGACATTGCTTACTATTATGCTTTGATATATTTTTCCAAGCATCCATAGTTTGTTGGAAAGCAACTATTTTAGGCTTTAGCCATAGCAGCAAGGAAGTGAGTAGTTTGATCAAATTCTTTGGTAGACATGTATGTAAATGTGGTAGCATAGAAAAGGCAGTGAGCTGTTTGAAAAATGCCTTAAATAAATGTAGTCTCATGGTGATGGAATGGAATTCCATCACCATGAGACCACATTTCTTTGAGGAATTTTTTCAACATACTCACTGCCTTGTCTATGCTATTTCTTACTATTATTCTTTGATAGATTTTTTTCAAGCATCCATAATTTGTTGGAAAGAACCTTTTTTAGGATTTTAGCCATAGAAGCAAGGAAATGAATTTTTTGATAAAATTCTTTGGTATAAATGTATGGAAAATGTGGTAGCATAGAAAAGGTGGTGAGCTATTCGAAAAAATACCTCAAAGAAATGTGGTCTCATGGTGATGGAATGTCATTCCATCACCATGAGACCACATTTCTTTGAGGATTTTTTTCAAACTACTCACTACCTTGTCTATGCTATTGCTTACTATTATGCTTTGATAGATTTTTTCCAAGCATCCATAGTTTGTTGGAAAGCAATTGATTTAGAATTTTAGCCATAGTAGCAAGGAGGTGAGTAGATTGATTAAATGATTTGGTATATGTGTATGGAAAATGTGGTAGCATGATATAAAAGGTGGTGAGTTGTTTGAAAAAATTCCTCAAGGAAATGTGGTCTCATGGTGATGGAATGACACTCCATCACCATGAGACCACATTTCTTCGAGGAATTTTTTCAAACTACTCACTACCTCGTCTATTATATTGCTTACTTTTATGCTTTGATAGATTTTTTTCCAAGCATCTATAGTTTGTTGGAAATTACCTTTTTTAGGCATTTAGCTATAGCAGCAAGGAAATGAACTGTTTGATAAAATGCTTTGGTAGACATGTATGGAAAATGTGGTAGCATAGAAAAGGCGGTGAGCTATTTGAAAAAAATGCCTCTAAGAAATGTGGTCTCATGGTGATGGAATGGCATTCCATCACCATGAGACCACATTTCTTCGAGGCATTTTTTCAAACTACTCACTGCCTTGTCTATGCTTACTATTATTCTTTGATAATTTTTTTTCCAAGAATCATAGTTTGTTGGAAAGCATCTTTTTTTAGGCCTTTAGCCATAGCAGCAAGGAAGTGAATTTTTTGATAAAATGCTTTGGTAGACATGTATAGAAGATGTGGTAGCATAGAAAATGTGGTGAGATGTTTGAAAAAATACCTCAAAGAAATGTGGTCTCATGGTGATGGAATGGCATTCCATCACCATGAGACCACATTTCTTCAAGGAATTTTTTCAAACTACTCAGTACCTTGTCTATGTTATTGATTTCTATTATGCTTTGATATATTTTTTCCAAGCACAATTCCATCACCATGGGACCACATTTCTTTGAGGATTTTTTTCAAACTACTCACTGTTGTGTCTATATTATTGCTTACTATTATGATTTGATAGATTTTTTCCAAGCATCCAGAGTTTTTTGGAAAGCGCCTAATTTAGGATTTTAGCCATAGCAACAAGGAAGTGAGTAGATTGATTAAATGGTTTGGTAGATGTGTATGGAAAATGTGCTAGCATAGAAAAGACGGTGAGCTATTTGAAAAGTTCCTCAAGAAAATGTGGTCTCATGGTGATGAAATGGAATTCCCTCACCATGAGACCACATATCTTCAAGGAAATTTTTCAAACTACTCACTACCTTGTCTATGCTATTGCTTACTATTATGCTTTGATAGATTTTTTCCATCCATCATTTGTTGGAAAACACCTTTTTTTAGGCTTTTAGCCATAGCAATAAGGAAATGAACTATTTGATAAAATGCTTTAGTAGACATGTATGGAAAATTTGGTAGCATAGGAAAGGCGATGAGCATTTTGAAAAAATGCCTCTAAGAAATGTGGTCTCATGGTGGTGGAATGGCATTCCATCACCATAAGACCAAATTTCTTCGATGCATTTTTTTAAACTACTCACTGCCTTGTCTATGCTTACTATTATTCTTTGTTAGATTTTTTTCCAAGAATCTATAGTTTGTTGGAAAGCACATTTTTTAGGATTTTAGCCATAGCAGCAAGGAAGTGAACTGTTTGATAAAATTCTTTGGTAGATATGTATGGAAATTTTTGTAGGATAGAAAAGGTAGTGAGCTATTTGAAAAAATGCCTCAAATAAATTGGGTCTCATGGTGATGGACATCACTATGAGACCACATTTCTTTGAGGAATTTTTTAAAACTCATTGCCTTGTGTATGCTATTGCTTACTATTATTCTTTCATGAATTTCTTCCAAGCATCCATAGGATAGACATGACAGTGAACTATTTGAAAAGATGCCTCAGTAAAAAGTGGTCTCATGGAATGCCATGACAAGAAAATGCAATTGGAATCTACTCCTAGTTATTACTTATTCTATATGAAGTAATTGCACCATTGCTTATGTTGACTTTCTAAATAACTATATTGTAGTTGAAATTTTTTCATCTATGAACATCTAGTTATTAGTTATGGAATATGAGGTAATGCTTTGAGTTTGAAAGATGTGCAATGCAATGTAATCAATGATATGAATATAAACTACACAAATCTATTAAGTACAATTCATTAGTTAAACTCTTTATTCTATTATCTACATGTAGGTTTGTCTAACTCCACTAGCACTGTGAGGTGTTCCCACGAAACCTCCAATATTATCCTATTGAACATCCAAAATCAAATATTAGAATACCATTCATATAACAATGTTATTAACATGTAATAAATTTATAATTGTTTACTAGTTACATACCTCAACGATAGATGTAGTGGAGTAATAAGAAGGTGTAGGGCCAGTGTATCCAATATCAACACTGTGACCCTAAAATTTTATTACAATCATAAAACTAAATTAGTTAATCTTGCATTTAAAAAATGAAATTTAATAAATTAAATTCAATGAACATGCTAACATTTACCTGAGTATTGATTCCATAAGCCTCATTCAAAATGTCAACTGTCCTTACCATCTCTGTACCTACAAATGTATCCTACATAGTAGCCTCTTGATTGTCAGTGGGGTCATATGTACAAGTCACCCCAAAAACTTGACATGAATGGGGTGGAAGCCTACCACTCGAAGACTCCCCTGGATGGCGTTGTACTATAGGAATGGAATGTTGGATGACACTTTGGGTCAAAGAGATGATAGCTTGCAATTTTTCTACCTCGACACTCTCCCTCACAATGGAAGGGATAATGTTGTGCTCATGATCTAGCCTAATAAGAGCTCGTCTCGCTTTCCACCTTGGATTTTGTCGTGCACCAGGACTATCTTGAGTTGACCCCCCCACCTCTCCCTTGGAAGTCCCTCTTATCAAAATAATTTTGGATTTTTTTTAGGATGAACTCATAGTAGAGTTTCCTCAAGAAATATTATGGGATTTCACAATTGTTGAATGGTGGGTAATAGAAAACCATGTACCACCTATCCCAAAAAGAGTCCCTAATCCATTGGTGGTGGAACCAATGGATAGGAAACCTTTTTGCATTGAGGTCAATATTTTGATTTGTGCGTGGGTTGGTGAATAATGAGCACAAATGTAATTTTGTAATTTTTTCGTCTTTTACTTCTTTATATGATAATTTATTTGCATAAAAATTCCTAGTTGCCTGCCTCCTATCTTGCTAACCACTTAATTGTTTTTTGATTGCATCTACATTATTTAAAATTTCTTTAAGTGAATTTTCAAGTGTTCTTCTTTCCATGGTTGAACCTAATAGATCATTCAACCTTGTGATTAAATCCTCAATATGTTTTTTATTGTTTTCAATTACCCCCATTAAAGTTTGTTGAGTGCCAAGAGGATGTTGAGGGATTGTTGGAGGAGATTTTTGTTGTAGTTGTTGATTATTTTGTTCATGTTGTTGTCGCTCTAGTTGTTGAGAATTTTCAAGAGGGTTTTTAGGATCATTATCATTTCCTACAAATTAAACAAATGAATATAAAAAAAACCTAAAACTAAAAAATTCAAAACAAAACCAAAAAATCCTTACTTATTCGACTTCCCCGTCATTGTGGTAGCATCTTAGTGATGAACTTGTAACAAACCAATGATGAAAATGAAAAAAAACCTCCTTCCAAAATGCGAGTGTGCAAAAAAAAGGGTTTTTGGCCACGGGAAGCTAAAACAACAATTAGTAAAAATGAATTTGATTTTCTTTTTTTGGTTTTAATAACATATAACATGATCATGTTATAACATGAGTGTTCAATAGGCTTGATGTGGTTCAGCCTTAGGCTCGGTCACACCAAGCCATAACACACTCGCATTATAGCCTATCAGAAGTTTTTTTTAAATTTTGGCCACAATTTAGCCCCCCATCTTTTTGTATCCGCCCTAACAAAATTTAGGTGAATCAAGTCAATGTGAGAATCTACAAATTTCCTTATGCTCTTAGGATGGGGGTCAAGGTCAAACAACACTTTGGGGAGAAAAACTAAAAAATATCAAATCAACTCCAAAATGCAATCTAACACATGAAACAACACTATTAAACTCAATATTAGTAGAACTAGAAAACCAAATGAAAATTTTATAAGGATAGAGATGTGTTTACTAGTCATGAAGAGACAATTTCTAAAGGTTGGTAGGGACTCATTCACCCATGGGTGAATCGATCTTTGCTCAAGGTTTTTCTACAAATTTTAGGATCCTCTAATAAAGATTTGTAGCTTTTGATTTATCCAAGTTTTGGAAAGTTGGAAATCAGACTTGTAGGTTAGATTCCGTGATTTGATGACAACTTTGACTACTTTTGCAACTTTGACAACTTTTCAAATCTTGCACTTCAAAAGGTCTTCAATCCTTCTTCAACCTAAATCTACATTCACACACATAAGAGAATTTCTTTTTGTTTTTGGGTGAATGGGGATTTTCCTTGGTCAAACCCCATTTTGGTAATAAAACCTTGAATTGAAATAATGCATGAAAAAGGGAATGAACAATGAACAATGCTATGTTACCACTCAAAAAACCCTTGTAGAAACCTTTATAATGGACATCTTAGGAGGTCTACAACTTGCATGAAATGGTTGAATTGGATGTGGACCTTGACACTTTAATAATGCTTCAAATGATTGAACTTGATTTTGAAACCTACATCACAACGTTAGCTCCAAAAATATGCATGATGCAAGGAGACTTTGGCATGATGAATGGATCTTGATTTTTGTAATAAATCTCTAATATATATACTCTTGAATTCTTTTGATTATCAACTTTAGCTTTTGTGAAGTGACATAAAAATTCTAGGTCCTTAGATGTTGATTTAGTGAAATAACCTTGCATTTATAGGTATGTTTCCTTAATTTCATGAAATTCAAATATCACAAGACAACATTGAAATATAAATTTGGAGATGTTAAAATTCTGCCAAAAACATAATTTAAATTTAGGCCCAAAGATATAGGGAGGACCCATTCACCCATGGGAAAATGGGTCCCAGGTCCCTATTCCTAGAACACACATTTCTCAAGGTAAAGTGTTATGTTTAGGCATTAATTATTGGTGGGTTTCCCCTTTGGGAAAATGTTATCTATTAGGCTTGTAAATGAATAAAAGTGCTAATTAAGGAATAATTATGCTCAATTTAAATAAGAGGGCCAAAATAGGTTTGAAAATTTAAAAGGATACATTTTTCAACACGAAATTAAGGCATTATTAAGTCCATTTTAATGAGGGCCCAAAAATGTGAAAATTTAATGGGGTACATTTTTCTACATTATATTTAGCCCCCACTTTAGTGAGAGGATGACCTTGTGTCAAAGTCACATTAAAATTATAGATAATCAAGAGAGGCCTAATTATATAATTATTGGAAGGATAAGGTGACATAGGTCAAGGAGGGTGATCAAGCCTCTAAGATCTAAGATATCATTTCTAAACCAAAAAAGGAACAAGGAGAAACATCCCTATGTTAAACATATATATGCAACAATGACAAGATACTCGATCATACAATGTCAAAGACTCAAAGAAAGAAAGAGAAAGAGAAAATGGGTGGATCAAGCCTCATCTATCCAACATAATGTGGATCATTCCTTAGCTATTTGTCCAAAAAAATTTTAAAAGTGGAATATTTTTTACACTATGCAAACAACAATGCATGCCCACATGGGCTAGTGAAATCTGTTGTCCACTAGATGAGCCCCCAAGGGTGGAAAATGAGAGAATATTATTAGGATCCCATACCATACCAAAGTTATACCTTTGATGACTTTAATAAGGCATCGCAAAATATGAACTTCAAGCTTCATAAGGCTTAGAAAGTTGCACTATGCTAAACACTTATGAACAAACAAGGCTCCATAGGAAAGCAAAGTGAGTTATGTTTGGTGGCCATGAAAAAAGGTTATAACTTTGAGCTTCACAAGGTTAGCAAGTTGAGTTATTCTAAAAATTTGTGAGAAAAAATAAAAATAGGATAAGAAAAGTTCAAAGGAGTTTTTCTTAGTTCATGTAAGGTATTCTCTTAGGGAACAACTTAGAGAATGCAATACATAACATCACCACTAAGAGGAAAGTCATATTCCAAGAAAGATCACACTCTTGGAGGACATAAAATCCAATGAAACCACCAAGAAGAAGAAACATCAGAAGAAGTAAGAAGACTACACAATTAAACATAAGATATAGCCCAAGATCTCAAAAATGATAATGCCAATAGAGTAGGGTTTAGAACACATAGAGTTTTATACTAAATTTGGAATGTTTCACCAAACTTTCTGTAAATAGAATGGGAAAAAGGGGATGTAATGAACCTACCTATTTTATATTTCATTCAGTAAATGAGATCCTCCAAGATATAATTCACTTTTAGCCCTTAGGTGAGTCAATTCTATGGAAGATTTGACAATTTCCTTTATGTATGTGGATGGGGGGTAAATTTTATACAACACTTTTGGGAGATGAAAATAAAATAGAAAATGATTTCAAATCTGTAACCTAAAGCCTAATTCATGTAGATGAAGCATAGCTCTAATATAGACAATCAACTTTGTACAAATTGGATGAGTGGAGGACACTTAAAACTTACCTCAAAAATGGTTGCAAAGTGTCCTACGATAGATTTTTGACATAAATGATTGAACAAGGGTTTTGGGAGAAAGATTAAAAATATCAAATGCACCCATTCATGATATGTAAAGGTTGGATCTAATAGATAAAACATAGGACTAACAAAAATAGTGAACTTATGGAAAATTTGAGAAGGGGAAATTTTGTGCGCTTGTTACAATTTGTGGAGGTTGTCTTGGGACTCATTCACCAATAGGTGAATGAGTCTTTGTAGGGCTTTCCAAAATTAATTTTGGGTTCTTTTCTCTTAATTTTTCATTTCCAAATTCTTCAAGTTTCACAATCAGACAGTCAGAAATGAATTCAAGATTTGAGTTTCCATGAGATGACAATAAAGGTGAAAAAAAATGAAACTTTGCAATTTTGCACTTTCGAGATCTCCAACTTTTCTTCAACCTATGAATCTGCAAATTTGCAACACACAAAGAGAGGGAATTTTTTTTTTTTTTTGGGTGAATGGGGGTTTTCCTTGGTCAAACCCCATTTTGGTAATTAAACATTGAAGTGAAATAATAAAAGAATGAAAGGAATGGTGAATGAACAATACAATGTTACAATTCAAAAAACCCTTGAATAAACCTTGGAAAGACTAAAATATTGATGTGGATCTTGCATGAAATAGATTCAATGGATGTGGATCTTGATACTTGAATCTTTCTTTGAATATTTGTCTTGAATGATTGGATTAGATCTTGAAACCTATATCACAATGTTAGGTCCAAAAAAATGCATGAATGAACATAACTTTGACATGGTACTTGAGATCTTGAATGCTACCAAAAATGCTTGATAAATCTTCTCTTGTATGCTCTTGAAAAAAATATTTTCTCTTGTGAAATTGCTGTTCAAAACTTCTAGTTGATTTAATAAAATAACCTTATATTTATAAACATTTATCCTTAATTTCCTAAAATTAAAAAATTACAAGTTGACCTTTGAAATTTGTATTTGGGATGATAAAAATACCACCAAAACATGTTTAAAAATTGGTTTAAAGGTCTAGCGAGGACCTATTCACCCATAGGAGAATGGGTCCTAGGTCCCTATTCCTAGAACATGTATTGTTCATTGTAATGTGCTATGTGTTGGCATTAATTGTTGTCGGGTTTCCCCTTCAAAAAATGTAATTTATTAGGCTTCTAGATGTAAAATACAACTTATTAAGTCATACTTAAATCAAATTTAATTAAGACAACCCAAACAAGTGTGAAAATGTAAAGGGATACATTTTTATACACTACAAATATAATATTATATATTTAATAATATAATATATTATTTAAAAACTATTTGATGGATTATTACGAGGGAGTTTTAAATATTATATTAATTATAATAAAACTACAAGGAGATGAGAACAATATATACATATCTCTCTCTCCGTCTCCCTCACCTTCCCTCTGTACTTTTGTCCATGTTCACTCACCCTCTCCCTCTCTACCTACATTTCTCTCAATCCATCTCACCCTACCTCTCCCTCCATCTCTCCAACTATAGGTCACTTCCAACTTATCCCTCCCTTTATCCCTCTCTAACTCTTCTTTCTCTCTACCTACCCCTCTCTACCTCTCCCTCCATCCTCTCTCTTTCTCTAACACACAATATATCCCTCCCTCACTCTATCTCCACTGACTCTCTCCCTCCCTACCTACCTTCCTTAAATCCATCCCACCCCACCTCTCTTTCTACCTACTTCTCCCTCATTCCTAACTTTCCACCTCTCTCTACTTCTCTCTCAACCTCCCCTCCCTCTTTCCCTAAGTATATGAAACCACCTCTCCTACCCTCTCTCTCTCTCTCTCCCACATATACACACACATCTCTCCACCTACCCCTCTCTCCCTCCCTAACTCTCTCTATACCTATCCCTCTGACCCTACCATTCCCTTTCTCTCCCCTTCCCTCTTTCTCTCCCCCCTCTATCCCTCCCACCCTATAATTCCCTATCTCTCTCCTTCCCTCTCTCTCCTTCCCTCTCACATAAAATCTCTCCACTTACCCATCCCTCTCCTCCTAAATCTCTCTATACCTGCATCTCCTACCCTACCTATCTCTATCTCCATCCTTCCCCCTTTCTCTCTCTTCCTCTATCCTTCCCACCCTATCACTCACTATCTCCCTACTTCCCTCTTTCTCCCCCTCCCTCTATTCCTCCCACCTTACCACTCCCTATCTCCCTCCTTCCTCCCATCTCTCTCACACACAACTTGTATCCACCTACCCCTCCCTCTCTCCCTAACTCTCTCTATACCTACCTCACCTACCCTACCTCTCTATATCTCCCTCTTCCCTCCCTATATCCCTCCCCATATACCTCCATGCAGATTACCACTTTGTATCTCCCTCATTCCCTCTCCTTCTCTCCCTCTATCCCTCCCACCCTACCACTCCCTATCTTCCTCCTTCCCTCTATATCTCTCCATCCCTTTCTCCCTAACAAACACACAACCTCTCTCCACCTACCACTCCCTCTCTACCTAAATCTCTCTATACCTCCTCTCCAACCCTACCTCTCTCTTTCCCCATCCTTCTATTTTTTCTCCCTCCCTCTATCCCTCCCACCCTACTACTTCCTATCTCTCTCCTCTTCCTCACACACACACACTAGTTCTCTCTCTTTGTACCTCTCCCACCCTACCTCTCTATCTATCTTTATCTACCTATTTCTTGCACCTTAAATTTCTCTACCTATGCCTCCCTCCCTTCCTCCTATCCACTCTTTGTTCCTCCCTCCCTCACTCTTTCTATCTCCACTCACTCTCTCCCTCTCTACCTACCTTCCCTCAATCCATCCAACCCAAAATCTCTTTCTAGCTACCTCTCCCACCTTTTCAAATAACCCCCTCTATCTATTTCTCTCTCCACCTACCTTTCCTTCTCTCCATAACTCTCTCTATCTCCATCCATCCCTCTTTCTCTCCCTCTCTCTATCTCTCTCACCCTACCACTTCCTATCTCCTTCCTTCACTCTCTCTCTCTCCCCCTCACTCTCTCCACCTACCCATTTCTATGTCCCTAACTCTCTCTATACCTATGCCTCTAACCTTACCAATCCTTATCTCCCTCCTTGCCTCTTTCTCTCTCTCTCTCTATCACTTCCACCCTACCAATCCCTATCTCCATCCTTCCCATAAAACCTCTCACCACCCACCCCTCCCTCTCTCCTTAACTCTCTCTATACCTACCTCTCCTACCCCACATCTCTATCTCCCTCCTTCCCTCTTTCTCTCTATCACTCTATCCCTCCCAACCTACCACTCAATATCTTCCTACTTCACTCTTTCTTTGTCTCCCTCTCTCCCTCCCATCTTATCACTCCCTATCTCCTCCTTCCCCTTATCTCCTCACACACACACAACCTCTCTCCCTAAACTCTCTATACCTACCTTACATACCATAACTCTTTTTGTCTCCCTCCTTCCCTCTTTCTCTTCATCCCTATATCCCTCTCAGCTTACCACTCCCTATTTCCATCCTTTCATCTCTCTCCTTCCCTCTATCTCCCCACCCTACCAATCCATATCTCCCTCCTCCCCATTCTCTCTCCCTCCCTCTCTCCCTCACAAAAACACTAGATCTATCTCTTTGTACCTCTCCCACACTACCTATCTATATAGCTTTAAATAACTCTCTTTATTCTTTGAGCCTTACCTCTCTCTACTTACCCTTGCCTCTCTCCCTCCTACTTTCTCTCTCCCTCCATCACTTTACCTACACACAATCTCTCTCTCCCTCTCTACCTACCTTCCCTCAATCCATCCCAACCTACCTCTCATTCTACCTACCTCTCCCTCCTTCCCAAAATCCACCATCTCTACTTCTCTCTCCACCTAACCTTCCCTCTCTCCATGACTCTCTCTATACATACCTCTCTGACCCTACCTCTCTCTATCTACATCCATCCCTCCCCTCTCCTTCTATCCCTCCCACCCTACCACTTCCTATCTCCCCACATCCCCCTCTCTCTCTCCCTCACTCTCTCCATCACACACACACAACCTCTCTCCACCTACCCCTCTCTCTATACCTATCCCTCTAACCCTACCACTCCCTATCTTCCTCCTTCCCTATTGTTCTACCTCCTATCTCTCCCACCCTACAACTTGCTATGTCCCTCCTTCCCACACAACCTATCTCCACCTACCCCTCCCTCTCTCCCTAAGGCTCTCTATACCTATCTCTCTCTATCTCCCTCCTTATCTCTTTATTTTTCTCCCTCTCACACAAAACCTATCTCCACCTACCCCTTTCTCTCCCTAACTCTCTCTATACCTATCTCACCTACCCTACTTCTCTCTATCTCCCTCCTTCCATCATTATCTCCCTCCCTCTATCCCTCCCATCCTACCACTTCCTATCTCCCTCCTTCCCTCCCTCTCCTCCTCTCTCCCTTACACAAACAAAACCTCTCTCCACCTACCCCTCCCTCTCTCCCTAACTATATTTATACCTACCTCTCCTACCATACCTATCTCTATCTCCACTCTCCCCTCTTAGTCTCCCTCCCTTGATCCCTCTCACCTTATCACTCCCTATTTCACTTCTTCCTTCTCTTTCTCTCCTTCCCACACAACCTTTCTCCACATACCCCTCCTTATCTCCATAACTCTCTCTTTACCTAGCTATCCTACCCTAACTCTCTCTATATCTCCCTCCTTCCCTCTTTCTCTCTCATTTTATCCTACCCACCCTACCAATATCTATCTCCCTCCTTCCCTATTTCTATCCATCCTCTCTCCCTTCCACCTTACCACTCCCTATCTCCCTCCTTCCCTCTCTCTCTCTCTCTCCCTCCTTCCCACACAACCTCTCTCCACCTACCCCTCCATCTCTCACTAACTCTCTAGATATACTTACATATCCTACCCCAACTCTCTCTATACCTCCATTCTTCACTCTTTCTCTCTCTCCCTCTATCCCCCCCACCCTACCACTCCATATTTCCATCCTTCCCTCTTTCTCTCCCTCCCTATATCCCTCATACCTTCACTCTCTCAATCTTTCTCCTTCCCTCTTTCTCTCTCTCCCTCTATCCCTCCCACCCTACCACTTCCTATCTCCCTCCTTACCCCTCCCTCTCTCCCTAACTCTCTCTATATCTATCCCCCCACCTTACCACTCCCTATCTCCCTTATTCATTCTTTCTCTCCTTCCCTCTATCCCTCTCACCTTAACAATCCCTATCTCCCTCTTTCCCTCTTTCTCTCCCTCCCTCTATCCCTCCCACCCTACCATTCCATATCTCCCTCACACACACACAACCTCTCTCCACCTACCCCTCCATCTCTCACTCCCAACCTTCCACTCCCTACCTCCCTCCTTTCTTCCATCTCTCTCTCCCTCCCCACATAACCTCTCGCCACCTAGCCCTCCCTATCTCCCTCCATCTCTCCCTCCCACCCTTCCACTCCTTATATACCTCCTTTCTTCCCTCTCTCTCTCCCTCCTTCCCACACAACCTCTCTCCACCTACCCATCCATCTCTCCCTTGTTCTCTCCCTCCCTCTATCCCTTCCACCCTAAAAATATCTATCTCACTCCTTCCCTCTCTCTCCCTCCCTCTTCCCCCTACACACACAACCTCTCTCTACCTACCCCTCCATCTCTCCCTAAATCTCTCTATACCTACCTATCCCTCCTTCTATCCCTCATAGCCTACCACTCCCTATCTCCCTCTTCCCTCTCTCTCTCTCACTCCTTCCCACACAACCTCTCTCCAAATACCCCTCTATCCCTCCCACCCTCAACTTGATATCTCCCTCCTTCCCCCCCTCTCTCTCTCTCTCCCTCACACCTTATCTCTCCCTCTCTCCCTCTCTCTCCCTATCTCCATTTATTTTTATATAATTTTTTAATAATAATACAATATAGTATATATTATAATCTATTAATATTAATATAATATATTATATATAATATACAATATATAATATAATACAATATTCTATATAGTATAATATATAATGTATAATTATGATCATAGTCATAGTATGCACTAAAGTGAATCAATTTCTCTCCAAATTGTGAGGTATTTATAGGATAAAATGAAGAATCAAGGGTAAAGATAAAATGGATCAATCAATGGTCAGGATTAAATCAAGGGTGAAGACATGTATCAAGGATTCTCATCAATGGATGAGAATGTCAGACCACATGGATCAAAGAATCAATAGATGGATCATAATTATTAAAACAAACACACTTTCAAAGTTGTTAGAAAGTTTGTTACAGAGTTTATTAGGAAAGTATTCCATGTTTTCCCTATGCAAGTGGATGGGTGAGCAAAATTAGTAATTAGCTGATTAAAATAAAGTTTTAATTGTGCAAGTTGCGGAATATTAGGATGCTCATTAAATAATTAATTTATTTAATGAAAAGGAGATGCAAATGACATTTAATTCAATAATTTAGGATTATTTAACTAAGGGTGATCCCACAATAGTGGTTTACACTTTTTGGCCAAACTTGACATTGAACTAAATCTTTTAACTAAATCTTCACTTTTGAGAACCTATAGTTTCTAAACCATGAGGAATTCAAAGATGGTGCAAACTAGTGATTTGTGATATTTTGTCTATAGATTCTAAATATATACATTTTTTAAATTTTGGAATCAGATTGCATATCTTTTTCCATCTCCTTCAAAAACTATTTTTTAACAATGAACACCATTTTTAAAGAGTGATCACTGTAAACAACATAATTTTTTTTCTATTAAGGATAAAATTATAATTTTTTAGGAATTAGATTTATAACTAGGATATCTAGCACGTTCATTTAGTTTCATAGTGTTTTATTGAATACTTTTTTCTTAGTTAAGTTTTGAATTCATACCAATTACAATTCAGACATAAGTAGACTATATACAACATAACCTTTTTTGTATGCATCAAAATTTATTTTTTTGTTGGATCAAGGACATCAATATCTAGCACAAACTTATTTTTCAACTTGTTTTTTGATAATTTGTTATTTTTTTGTATGTACAAAATGAAGAGCCTAGTTTTCAGTGAAAAACCTATCTTTAATTAAACTAAAACAAAAAATAATAAAAATAAAATATAATAAAACTATATTTGATGGATAGCTCATTCCAAGGATTGGCATCATTTAGTTGGGTCTATGAAGTTTCCTCCATTTTTATCCTTAACTTGAGCTTGTAAATGTAAAATGTTGTAGTATAATGAGAAAGGAGGGGGAGAAGGTCAAAAACAGGGGTTCGATCAAACTCCCTTGACACCTTCGAGTGAAGGGGGTTTGCTCGAACCTATTTTTTCCATTTTCCCTCTGACTTCACTAAAATAATCATGCCAAATAGGGTTTGCTTGAACTAGAGGGTTCAAGTGAACCCTTTTATGGGTTCATGTGAAACTACATGTTTGAGTGAACCCTTAAAAACTCAATTTTTTTTTTGGGAGCATTTTTGCAATTTTCCTTCATGAAGGGAATTGTAAACCAATATTGTGGGATCACCCTTAAATGAGAGAACATAAGGGGGTTTAAATTAAATAATTTTCATTATTCAATTAAATAGGATGAAAGGTTGATGTGAAAGGTGATGAATTAACCTAATAACAATAATTAGATTAATAGATGAAAATGATGCATTTAATTAAATTAATAGGATTATTTAATTAAACAGGTGCAAAGAAGATTAATTTTAGGATGAAATGATTTTAGTGACCATATTCAAGTGTGTAATATCATTCAGGGTAATTTTGAGTGTTTACGATATTATTATGTATACGAAGATTTATGTCTTCAACACAAAGGCATCAATCGAAAGAAAGACAATCAATCAGTCTAAATTTTAGTAAGTTGAGTTACCATGCTCATACCTAGGTATTCCTTTCTTCACAAGGTCAAACAATACTTCTTATTGGAAAAATTCATTGACACCATTCAGGCCTGAATTTCAACATGGAAAGGGAGGTGGTTATCTTTATAGAGGGAAATGAAAGAAGCTAGAGTGTTCCTATGGTTTCCCAAAATGGAAAGTAGATCCATATGGTTTCCCAAAATGGAAAGTAGATCCAAAGAGGGAAAAGGGGTCCTATCTTTCCTCAATTCATTAGGAAATGAGATCCACACAATGAAATGACAATCAACCTCAAGGAGAATCAATTCAAAGTGTGAATATGCAAATTTACTTTTTTTTTCTAGGATAGGGGTTTAGGTCAAACAACACTTTAGGCCTTGGGGAGAAAGACTAAAAATAGAAAAACAACTCCAAATTTAGGTCTACAAAGTGCTTTTAAGAGATTTAGCATATAACAGAAGGAACTAACAAAATTTCTAAAGAATATGAAGGTAATAAATATTGTGCACCTATTATTACTTTGTAAGAACCCATATTCTCCCAATATGAAAAGTTTTGCACCTTCAATCTGATTTTTTTGAATTTTTGTAGGATTTCTAGTTTTTTTGGATATTATTCTTATATAATAGATGCTAGGGAATAATGCCAGAAAAGAAATATCCACTCCAATGAAAACAAACTATAATAGAAGAAAATAGAAATAATGTGATCAAATTATTATATAAAGACTTTTACAATATTTTCATACTCAGTAAAGCCAAACTTGAACTTTTGTAAAAAATTAGTAATAAAGACCAGCACTAGCAAGACCCTTGCAGAAGATGACTACTCTAGAAATTGTTTTCTCTAAACAGTTAAAGATGATGATGAATCTTAGACCCTTAGCTACCCCAAAAGCATGCGATATTAGCTCATAAATCAAGGCGTTTTGGCCTAGGAGAAACACACCTTAGCTACAAAATTGTACAAACTTCATTAAGATGAAAAGTATGGCCTCTTGTTGTTGTTGTGTACAAACCATGACAATAAATATTTTGATGACCTCTATTAGCAATGGTAACCTTCATATTCTATGTGCATAACCTTCTAAAAACTTGGAGAAACTTCACTATTTTTGCACAACATTGACTCCTAGATAAAGCCAAATCCACAAGAAATTTTCAACTAGTATTGCACAACCTCAAAATGCACAAACTTTGAAGCAACCACACTCTCCAAAGTAAATAAAAGTAGAAACCCTCATTCCTTTCTCTCAAAAAACCCAATGCTCATTCATTTCAATGTAGAATGAGAAAAATGAATGAATTTTTAAATATATATTCCCTCATGAAAAGCATTATTCCTAATAATAGATTAAACCATTAAAAATATATTATAAACTTTCTCTTGTTGTGCCTTTTTATTTCTTCATTAAGTAGGTGCCTAAACTTTATATTATGATTGAATTTTAATATATTAATGACCCCCATTTAATAATATGAAGTTGAGAGCTATAATATCATGTACTTTTGAATAATTAATTATTATTAAAGATGTACTTTAATAATAATTAAAAATATCATATCTTCCTCATAAGGAATCATTTTCAATCCTGTCTAAACCAGGAGGTTGACCACTGTGACAACTACCCAATTAGGTGCTTTTTCCAAAAATGGAAATACTGGACCCCAACCTCCAAGTGACTTACTATAAATAGTAAGTGTGTAAAAAATGAATCCAAAACCAATTCTAACGACAAAAAAAAAATATCACCTGATTTTAGAGAAGCAATACCACATTGAGGACTCTCTAAACAACTCTATTAGCCTACAAGAGTCTATTAATAGGCTAATCCAAGTGAAATTGATGCGAGCTAAGAAGGGGACATTACAGTCTACCCTCCTTGCAATTACTTGTCCTCAAGCAATCTCAACTCAAGATGCTACAAAATTTCCCCACCCTCCCAGGTAGCATCCTCCACCAGTAAATCCTTTCATTTGATTAAGTATTCTCTATTGACTTGTGTCTGCAAGTGATGCTCTCTAAAATCAATGATGGAATTAGGTACTAATATCAATTTCCCCTCATCGTCTAGAGGTGGTAAAGTTGTAGAGGGAATAATGTGATTCCCTAATGCCTTGTTAAGGCGTGATATGTGGAATATATTATGTACCCTACTATCTATTAGAAATTCAATCTCATAAGCCACTTCTCCCACTCACCTGATAATCTTGAATGAACCATAATAATGTGGCTTAAGTTTCTTAACACCACTCTTCCTAAGAGCAGATTTATGGTATGGCTGCAACATCAGATACACCATATCACCTACATCAAAATATCACTTAACCCTCTTCTGATCTACATGCTATTTTTGTTGGTTCTATTCCTTTTGAATATTCTCCTTTAGAGACCACATGATGTCTTGGCTCTCCTAAAGAAGATCACTAGCACTGGACACTCTACTATTGCACAACAACAAGTCTAAAAAAATTGGTGCATCATTATCCATATAAAGCCATAAATGGTGTCATCTGAATGGACATATGGTAAGTGGTATTGTATCAATACTCACATAGATGAATCCACCTCACCCAAGCCTTCTGCTACCCTGCTATGTAGTTCCATAGGTACCCTTCCACCTATTTATTCACATTCTCCATCTAACCATCAATCTATGGGTGGTAACTAGTACTCGAAGTGAGCTCAGTCCCACTAAGTTTGAACAGATCCTACTAGAAATGACTCATAAACCTATTGTCCCTATCGCTGACAATACTCTTGTAGACATGGAAAATATACTGACACACTTGATCCTAATTACTAACACCATTTTGACCTAAATCATCTTCATAGATAATCACCACCCTTCATCCCTTAATTAAATAAACCATTATTTATTTGATTAAGTCATTCTCTCTTGTTAATTAAATAAATTAGTGTTATTTAATTAACCCTCTAGTCTCTATTTAATTAAATGATTCATTTTATTTGATCAAATCTCTAAAGTCATCCTATTAAATTAAATAAATTAAACCTTGTTTAATTTAATCTAACATCATGCTTCTTTAATTAAATAAATCAAAATCCTTTATTTAATTAAATCTAAATCACATTCTTCTCAACTTTGATTTAAATCAACCCAAAAATATAAATCAAATAGTCACATCAACTAATCTCCTATTAAATTAATCAAATCCTGATTAATTTAATCCTAATCATCTAAATCCTCTATATTTTTCCACTTGCACATGAAAATACATTTAAATGATTTATTAAATCTCTATTTTCTTTCAACATGGCATATTTAGGGGAATATCCCTCCAAGTTTGAAAATCTCTCCAAGTGGGTTTGTCCTTCCAACAAGCATTTAACCCTCTTTCATTTCCTTGTGCATTGAGCCAAGTGGCATTTAATTCATTCTTTTCTCCCTCCAACAAGTCATTTCATGATTTTGAAATTCCACCTAATGTTATTTATTGTGCACATTCATCAAAATGTGCTCAAGCTTCCTCCATTCACATCTTGACAAGTGGAACTTACCCATTGGATGTTGAATGGTCCCACATTGCTTCATTTTGCCTCATTCTTCAACATCTCCATCTATAAATAAGAGGCTCTCATTCTCATTTTGGATCCACAACTTAGAGAAAAGTTACTCTCTTCACATTGAGAGTTAATTTTATCCATCTTCATAGCATTTGTCATCATCTTAGCTAGGTTATTGCAGATTTCACCAAGGAGCTGATCATTCTTCATCAACAAGTGTATCAATCTTCATCAAATCATCAACAAGTTTGCAAAGGAGTTGGAAAAGGGTCAATTTTCACATCAAATTGGCACTATTCGCCCATGGGATTGAGGGTTTTCATGTTTAAATAGATTTTTTATTGCTTCTCTTGTTTTTTTCTTCATTTTTCTTCCTATTTTGAGCATTGTAGATGAATTCCATGGGGAATCTTGTTTCTAACATGCATTTGGATCTAATATTGTGTTTTTTTGCTATATTTGTGCAGGTCTAGGATTGGGGTTCACAACTCAAGGGTAAGCCATGCAACCTGAACACATCATGAAAGAAAAGATCGGCTACCTATGTAGCTGAATAAGTGGTTGATATTGGAAAGAAGTGAGAAAATTTCATAAGTCGATCGACTACTACATATATGCAATCTCTACCTTGGGCTTTAGGTAATCCCATAATGAAATCCATGGATAAACATTCCCACTTCTAGTTAAGAATGGGAAGTGGTTGAAGAAGTCTTGTAGGATATGTATGTTCATGTTTATTCTATTACAAATAGGTTACTCTCTAACACATTGAAGAACCTTTGAATTGAGACCCCTCCAAGTAAAATCCTCCTATATTTTCTTATAAGTCTTGAAGTAACCAGGATATCCTACCATAGGTAGATCATGAAAGGCTCTCAACACTTTATTCTTCATCTCAGAACAGGGTAACAATAAAATCATCCCTTTATAAATGATAAGCTCATTTACTATGGAATATATCCTATCCTACATTGTACCATCAATGATGCTAGAGGCCCAAGGGTACTTGGTGTATTCTACTAAAATCAAGTGTCTCCAATCAGACATAATCTCAACCATGGTGCTAAAATGAGTTCTATGAGACAACACATCGACAACTATATTTAGAGTCCCTTTGACATAGAAGATGTCAAAATCATATGACTGGAGTTTACTCACCCACTTTTGATGATGATAATTAAGGTCTCACTATCCAAGGAAATGTTTCAAGCTATTATGATATGTTTCCACACAACTTGATGCCCACTAAGTGTTTCCTGAATTTAGCCAATGCATGCATAATGGCTAACATCTTATCATAGATACTATAACTCTGCTCTATCCCCCTCAATTTCATGCTCTTGTATGAAATGGTTTTTTTGTCTTGGATAAACACTACACCAATCCCCTCTCCACAAGCATCACACAAAACCTCAAATGGTCTAGAAAAGTCAGAAATGGAAAGAATAGGGCATGAACTCATTAGAAGTTTGAACTTCTCAAAAAACTATTGTGCTTGATCAATCTAAATGAAAGCTCCCTTCTTTGTCAAATCTATGAGAGGCACTACATGTCGTGAAAACCCAATGACAAAGTGATGGTAAAAAAAACACAATCCCATTAATCCTCTAAGCTATGTAATATTCTTAGGAGTAGGCGAATCAATGATAGCCCAGACTTTATCCGGATCCATATGTACACCCTCAACACTAATGATATGGCCAAGATAGACTAACTTTGAAAACCCCAATGCACATTTGGATTCCTTGGCATACAAGGACTCCCTCTCAATAATATATAACACTGCATCCAAGTGAGCAAGATACTCTTTTGATGATCTACTATAAACTAATATATCATCAAAAAACACAAGCACAAACCTCCTCAACTGGTGTTGAAAAACTCTATTCATGGTAGATTGAAATGTGGTAGGGTTTTTGGCCAAGCCAAAAGGCATAACCAAGAACTCGAAGTGACCACAATGGCATAATTTTTTTTTCTTTTGTACACCTTTCTCTTTGACTTTGATTAGATGATATCCAGACCTCAAATTAATTTTTGAAAAGTAGCAAGCACCATGAAGGTCATCAATCAACTCATCTATACGAGGAATGGGGTAATGGTTTTTAGTGGCCCCCTTATTCATATCCCAATAGTTGATGTACATGTGAAGAGTTTCATCTTTATTTTTCACCAATACCACTGATGAAGCAAAAGAAGATTTACTTAGCCTAATGTGGCCCATCTCAAGCAACTCTTTTATGGTTTTCTCTATTTCATCCCTCATCTGCTTCAGATTCCTATAAGGTGTGGTCATCATAGGTTTAACACCTTCCTCTAACTCAATAATGTGCTCAATACCCCCATTTGGTGGTCTACTTGGTGGAATTTCACTAAACACCTTTGAGTGTTTAGTTCTCAACTCTTGAATGCCTAGAGGATAAATTGGTTTTTTCTGCTCCATCTATGTAGGCATGATCACCAAATCTACTACCCACTCTACCTTCTCATGATGAATTAATCTCTCCATCCTCCTGAATGATATCATCTTCAACCCACCTTTTTTTATTTCCTTCAATAGATGCTTCTTTCCATCTACTTCAAACCTCATTTCTATCTTATGAAGGTTAAGCATAAATTCTCCTATGGCATGAAGCCATTTCATGGCCAAGACCACATCCATGTCTCCCATATTAACAACATAAAATTATTCCTTGAAGTCATATTTTTTTAAATTCTAGGGAAGATTTGAAATCATTTTGTTACATGAAAGAGTGTAAACATCTATACTCTAGAACCTTGATAACTTGAAACTCTATTGTTTGAATTCCACACCTTGCAACCAACTTCTCCTCTATGAAGTTGTGTGTTGCACTTGTATCCAATAGGTTTATCACCTTTTTACCTAATAAAACTCCATGCATCCTAAAGGATCCCTCACATTCGATGCTAGAAAGGTGAACTTCAGGAACCTTCACCTCCTCATCATTTTCAAACTCATTTGAAGACTTTTTTTCCTCTGAATCCTCATTATCAATTTGTTGGTCATAATTTTTAGACTAATATTCATTAGCATATATCCACCAAAAAAATTATCCTTATATTTTTCTTTTGCTTATATTTTTCATTTGCTTATATTTTTCCTTGGGTCTCAAGGGGGAATCATTATCTTGAGTGTATGGGGCCTTACACCAAAAACATAATTTTTTCATTCTTAAATCATTGAGTGTTTCTTGGTCTGGTTTGACTATAGATTTTTTTTTATGGTCTTATTTTTTATCCTTGAAATTCTTCTTTTGGTGATGAGGTGAAGGACATGACGTATCAAGAACTAGTGCCAACTAGATAGCATCATGAAGAGTGCTAGGATTATGATCCTTCATTAAACCCATAAATATATCACTCAAACCCTCAAAAAACAACATAGTGAATTTCCTCTCAATCATATCAGGAACCATGACTGCTATTTTCTACAATTCATTAATGTAGGCCTCAACTAGTCCAACCTACTTCAACTTAGTTAAGTCCATGTAATAGATCTCAACATCCTTCTAGTCGAAGTGAGCAATCAATCTATTGAAAAACTCCTTGTATGAATGTATCATGGCATGGTCTTGTGATACTAACCCATGGTGCCACTAGTCATATGCTACACCCTCTAGATGCATCGTAGCAAATTTTATATCCTTTTCTTCCTCCATAGGTTTAAAAGACATGAATGTGTTGATTTCATGCACCCACGACTTGGCACTTATTTTTCCACTCCCATCAAAGGTTGGTAAATTAACCTTATTCAATGCTTCCTTTTATTCCTTGGGTTGAGTTCCTTGACTAGTCTATCTTCAGAGACCCCTTTCTTGCCTCTCTAGTATAGCTTTTTTTTAATCTTTCCACTGATTCATAAACTAATTCAAGTTAATCAGCTACCTCAATTCATTTGGAAGCATTATGTATTCGTCGTGAGTCATCATAACATCATCAATGATGTGAGTATCTACCTCCAACTCAAGAATTTCCTCCACATCATCATAACATTAGTGATGTGAGACAATATTAGTGGTTGGTTTATCATGATTTCATTGAGCAACATCACTTTTGATGTGGCCACTACTTGATCTACTCAATCTAGCATGATCCAATCTCATCGGACCCATGTATGTGGTCATACAATCCTGAAACTATTGTAGCATTTGTTGTTTCTACTGGGAAAATGTGGTTAGGAAATTATCTAACCGCACATTCAAATTTCTCAGTGGGATTTTACCTCTTCTCTCACCCATCTCAGATTTATCTATTTTATTATCAACTCCTTCTAACTGTACTGACTTGCTTCTAGTGTAATATCTATGTGATAAGCAACAACCCAATTTCAAAACTGATCGAAAGGGGAACATGGAGCCTTTTGGGTATCCTTCAAACTGACATGCAATAATCAATTCACAAGAAGGTGGTAGGATTCTTGCTCTGATACCACTCTAAGAACCCCTACTCTCCCAATATGAAAAACTTTTCACCTCTGATCTTTTTAATTTTTATTTTTTTTGTAGGGTTTCTATTTTTTTGATTTTTTTTTTTATGTAACAGATGCTAGGGAACAATGCAATAAATAAATATCTACTCCAATGAAAACAAACTATAATATAAGCAAATAGAAATACTGTGATCAAATTATTATATAAAGCTTTTTACAATGATTTCATACCTGATAAAGCCAAACATGAACTTTTGCAAAAATCCAGTAATGAAGACCAGCACTAGTAAGACCCTCATAGAAGATTACTACTCCAGAAATTGATTTCTCCAAAAAATGAAAGATGATGATGAATCTCAAAACCTTAGCCACCCCAATTGCATGTGATAGCAGCTCATAAATCAAGGTGTTTTGGCCTAGGAGAAACATGCCCTAGCAACAGAATTGTACAACCTTCATTAAGATGAAAAGTATGACCTCTTGCTACTATTGTGTATGGCCCAACACAAGCAATATTTCAATGACCTCTATCAAAAATGGTAACCTTCAATTTTTTTTTGCATAACCTTCTCAAAACTTGAAAAAAATTCACATTTTTTGCACAACATTGACTCCTAGATGAATCCAAACCCATGGGAAATCTTCTACTGGTATGCACAACCTCAAAATGCACAAAATTTGAAGCATCCATGCTCTCCAAAGAAAATAATGGTAGAAACCCTCATTCCTTTCTCTCACAAATCCCAATGCTCATTCATGTCAATGTAGAATGAGAAAAATGAATGAATTTTCAAATATAAATGCACTCATGAAAAGCATGATTCCCAATAATAGATTAAATCATTAAACATATATTATAACCTTGCTCTTGTTGTGCCTTTTTATTTCTTCATTAAGTGGGTGCCCAAACTTTATATTATGATTGAATTTTAATATATTAATGACCCCCATTTAATAATATAAGGTTGAGAGCTATAATATCATGTATTTTTGAATAATTAATTATTGTTAAAAATGTAAATTTAATAATAACTAAAAATATCATATCTTCCCCATAAGGCATCATTTTTCAATCCCGTCTGAAGCAAGAGTTCCACCACTGCGATAACTAACCAACCAAGTATTTTTCCAAAACTGGAAATAATGGAACCCAACCTCTAAGTGACTTACTATAAATAGTAAGTATGCACAAAATGATTCCAAAACCACTTCAATAGAAAAACCACAATATCACCTAATTCTGGAGAAGCAATACCACACTGAGGACTGTCTAAACAACTACATTAGCTTATGAGAGTCTATCAATAGGCTAATCCAAGAGAAAATGATGTGAGCTAAGAAGAGGACATTACAAACTTGTTGTTAGAACCCTAATAGGGTCTAATTCGCCCAATGGTGAATGGGTCTTCATAGGCTTTTCTAAAAAACTCTAAATCTGAGATTGAAGCTTAAAACCTGTAATTCCTTCTTGTAACTTGACATCTCCACTCCTAAATCCAGATTTATCAAAATTCTACAAAAAAAAAATGTTTTTTTGTTTATGGATGGGGGTTTACCTAGGTCAAACCCCAAGTTTGGTAATCAAAACTTGATGATAAATAGAAATTTGAAAAGTGAAATGTGTGTGCAATCCTAACCTTACGTTTTTCTAAGAATTAGGTTTCAAATAGTGCCAAGAAACCCTACTCAAGTATGTTAGAATAGGATCCTAAATGAACATGAACAATGAAGAATACCTACTTTAGAAGACCTCAAACCCCCTTAATCTTAAGTCACAAATCTAAATATACCTCTCTTTAGGCTGAAAATAGAATGATCATTGAAGATGGGATCACTTAGGAAACAAGTCATTAGGTTAGGTTGAATGTCATAGTTCTTATCACAAAACCTAGAATCCATCATAATTCTCCATAAGCATCTATCATCAATTCTTCAATAATGCTTGATCTTTGATGACAAAATGAGCTTGAAGACCTGCAAAAATAATAAAATGTTGCTCCAAGAATTCACTTTTTCTTGCTCATTTCTCTTGAATGCAAATTCTTGATCTCATATGAATTCCTCTTTCTTCTCTAGTGAAAAAATGAATGTGAAACTTAGACTTACAGGCTTCCATCCTAATTTTCCAATTATCAAATCCCAAAAGCTAACATGTGAAATTTGAATTTGAAACCTTAAAATGCCACCCAAAACATACCAAAAGTTTAGTTTAGGGAACTTAATGAGGACCCATTCACCCTATGGCGAATGGGTCTTGACCTAAATAATCAAGACTCCTAGAATGTTAGGGCATTATTTTAATCCCCAACATTTGTTCAATGCAGGTTTGGTGTAAGGAAATAAAGAAAGCTAAGTTAAATAGGCCTTGAGATGCATGATAAAGGGGTAGTAGGGGCCTATTAATGGGGTTTTAAAATTAATTAATGAAAGGTCACTAAAATAGGTCCAAATAAGTGTGAATTGTACTTTCTCCTAGAAAAGGGTACAATTTTTTGCACTATATTTAGCTACCACCTTAGTAGCCATATGACTGTATGTGCATACACAAGCTAAAGGAATTTGAATTAGTAAAATTTATAAAAAGGATACTCATATGGATTTATTAGGGAGAATGAATTCCCAACTGTAGTTATCTATGAAACCGTAATATTAGGAACAACATCTTACAAAAAAGATTCATTAGTCGTTCAAAAATCCTCTTATCAGACTTCTACAAAGAATCAAATTTTAGGGTAGATGTATGCCCCTTAATTTTTCTTGCTTTATGGAGGTGGAATCAAGGTGAATACACAACCACATTGAATTATGTAAGTCATATCATAGGGTATTTCCAAGTACCATATTCCATAGTGATAGACATTTGATGAGATCAGGAGTGGCGTTATGAATCCAACATAACAAATGACATTGGAAATGGAGTCATGTAGCCCCCAATATGCTAGTTTGAATAAAAATGACCTTAAAATGAAATAAACTTTATTTACTAGGGTTTAGTATATACAAATGAAAATGACACTTTTTACTATCAATTGACATTTACCTTCTTGCAAATTACCTTGGTGCAGAGTGATCTAGGATGTCGAGCAGATGATCTTACAAGCCTCCTAGACTAGATGTCGTTCACGACGGGGTGGCACGAGGCATACTTTGACACATGGTGAGTGGATTATGTTATGATTTTTCTTCGTTTTTATGCATTTATGGTAATTTTTCATGTAATTTAGTATTTTTAGGATCCTAGAAAATATTTTCACAAAGCGTCCATCTTTGTCACAAAGCATCCATTGCTAGTGCAAAGTGTACAAAATTTTCTAAAGTGTCCAAGACGTCCAAATTGGTCATAAAGCATCCTAGAGAAACTTTATTATTATTTAATTGATGAATTTAGGATTTATTTATGTATTTTTTTTATTTTAGGTTCCTCGAGCCTAACAACATCTCAGAGGGAGACAATTTTGTTTCCTACGAGAGTCCATCACATGACTCTTAGAGGAGGAGGTTAACATTCTACAAGACACGAGATTATTTTGGGTATACTTCATTCCACCTATGAGGTGTTATGATTCTATTTTGATGGCCCTAGTAGATAGGTGGGACACAGCTACATGTACCTTTCAACTTCCTATGGGTGAGATGATCGTTACCCTTGAGGACATCCATTGCATCCTACAGTTACCTATTTGAGGCGAGGTTATGCACTCAGAATATGAGTGATCATATAGTCAGATGCGGAATGACATTCTATATTGTTTATAGTGGCCCATTTGTCATTCATTTTTTCATCCATGCATTGATATTAGATGGATACGACATGCATAGACACCATTATTCTAGTGGATCATGATTATCACTATAGTACTTGCACTAGTACCAAATGGATGAGGCACCCACTTAGATGGTGGAATAGTTCACAACACTCAAGACATTGAAGAGAATATGATCATTTATGCTTGGAATCATAGTATGCTGGCTCATTTATACTCTAATCTAGGATGGTTTTTATACCAAGAGCTAGAAAACATAGTATATTGTATGCATTTATAGGTATGGTGGTATGAGCACATCACGTGTACCAAGAGCCACTGGATTTCCTACCATAGCGACCTTGGGTTACCCATAGGCCTACAACTATGCATTGAGGTGGGCATGGCAAGAGGGAGATTTACTTCACTGGTAGATTAGATTTGATTAGTTAGATGAGGTTGATATCACATGGAGACCATATCTCAGGATACGATAGTGGATAGATGATAGACACGATCTAGTTAGGTAGCATCAGGAATATATTTTTGTAGGGAGACACGATTAAATAGTGAGGCCATTCTACTATGATTGTGTCATTTTCTAGTTTGGACATGTATACGCATAAAAATGGTCATGTCTATAATCCTGGCAATTAATTAAATATTTATTATTTAATTATTTCTTCTAAGGTCCTCTACATATGATTAAATTTAATTAATTTAATTATATTGTTCATTCATCTTATTCTTCTTAATTAAATAAATTTATTTTATTTAAATATTTTCATACGTCCACTTAATTAATTAAATAAATACATTCTATTTATTTAAATTAATTATCATTGTTTGAATTTAAATTAAATCTTTTGATTTAATTAAGTTTAAATATTTTCTCTTTCTTCTATTTTTAATTCTTCTTCTAATTAATTAAATATTTCATTTAATTAATTTCATAAAAGTGATTTAATTAAATAAATCTTATTTAATTAAAAATATCTTATGCTTTCTTTCCAACTCACAATTAGGTATTTTTATTTGATTGTGAAATATTCTCATATCATAATTAAATATTTTATTTAAATATAAAATCTTCTGCTTTTTTCAAAAATCCTGATTAAAGCTTTCTTCTTATCACAAACTTTCTTCTGCTTTTAAAAGCTTAATTAAATATTTTATTTAATTAAGAAAAGTTGAATGTCATCCACAAATAAATAATTGAATTTTTAATTCATTATTTATTAGCTTTTAAATATTTCTTTTATCTTTTTAAAGAAAGATGATTTCTTATCTTCTTATCTTCTTCCTCTTTCATAAAAATAGAAAAATCTTGTTTTAGGTTTTCTTCTATTTTCTCTTCAGTTTCATCCTTCCTCAGCCATTCGATCTGTCAAGAATTATCATAGCCATTGATCATATCAGCCAATCAGAAGTTTTTGAAAATTCTATAAATACAACCTTTCACAATTCATTTAGGGGGTTGATTCTTAAGTATCCTCACTCTGTCAAAATTATTCTTCAAATATCCTATCTTTCATCCAATCATTCTCCTTCAAACCTTTATCACATTGTTATGCTGCAGAATTGAGCAACCAACATTCCTCCATTATCAACCTTCAAAATCTTGCATTCTTAATATAGTATGCATTTCATTTATATCTCGTTCTTCAGTAGCCTACTTCGTTGAGCTTGGCATTCCAGATCTGAGAGCAACTTGAGCAAAGACGAAACGCTGGAGATAGAGGACAATAAGACGACTTCGAAGAAACTGCCATTAACAGTTTGCTTATTTCTGTTTTTCTTTTGGTTTCTTTGATTTAATGTTTTATTGATTGTAACAGTCAAATCAAAACATCATCTACTATTTGTTTTCTATCGCAGAAAGCAAATTTATCAACAGTCCTATCAAAACATCATCTACTATTTGTTTTCTATCGCAGAAAGCAAATTTATCAACAATCCTATCAAAACATCATCTACTATTTGTTTTCTATCACAGAAAGCAAATTTATCAACAGTCCTATCAAAACATCATCTACTATTTGTTTTCTATCGCAGAAAGAAAATTTATCAATAGTCCTATCAAAACATCATCTACTATTTGTTTTCTATCGTAGAAAGAAAATTTATCAAAAATCAAAACATCATCTACTATTTGTTTTCTATCGCAGAAAGCAAATTTATCAACAGTCCTATCAAAACATCATCTACTATTTGTTTTCTATCGCAGAAAGCAAATTTATCAACAGTCCTATCAAAACATCATCTACTATTTGTTTTCTATCGCAGAAAGCAAATTTATCAACAGTCCTATCAAAACATCATCTACTATTTATTTTCTATCGCAGAAAGCAAATCTATCAACAGTCCTATCAAAACATCATCTATTATTTGTTTTCTATCGCAGAAAGCAAATTTATCAACAGTCCTATCAAAACATCATCTACTATTTGTTTTCTATCGCAGAAAGCAAATTTATCAGTAGTCCTATCAATCATCTACTATTTGTTTTCTATCGCAGAAAGCAAATTTATCAACAGTCCTATCAAAACATTATCTACTATTTGTTTTCTATCGCAGAAAGCAATTTTAGCAGCAGTCCTATCAATCATCTACTATTTGTTTTCTATTGCAGAAAGCAAATTTATTAGTAGTCCTATTAATCATCTACTCTTTGTTTTTCATACAGGGGAAACAAAGTTCTCAACCATCTACTCTTTGATTTCTATTTTGGGAAACAAAGTTATCAATCAGATTTTCTATCCATATCAACATGATGACATACCCATTTTTATATCTATTGACCAAAGAAGCAATAAAAACATCATCATTTTTACATATTGTGTTGCTCTAGGGATATGTCGCTCCCAACAATGACAACAGTATCAACATCATCAATCAATCAATCAATCAACGGTTTACAGCTTGACGAGGGCAATTCCTTGTTTGTTTTTGTATCATTTGTGCATGCTTGCTTGCTTGCTTGTGTGTGTTATCATTTTATCTTGCCTTTGTATCAAATCCATATCATTCCAGCTAATATTCATATCTTGTGTATGTTGGAATATCTTTTTGCATTATCCTTTGCATCTAAGGTCACATAATACCTTTTGTGCATTAGGACTTTAATGCTCTAATCCTCTTTCCTCATACGTCTAGACAAGGTTGTATTACACTGGGGCATGAGACACATCATCACCTTGGTCCTTATACCTTGGTGCATAATGTCTAGTGCTATATCAAACATCATGGTTGCTCACTTTCATTGCAGCATAGCGCATCCTTTCATCTCCTTCATCCACATTCTCTCTTGCATCATTCAACTTATCCCTCCTTTATCATTTCATTTCATTTCGAGAGGATACCTGTGTTTGTCCAACCCACCTATCCTCTCGAGGGGGCATCATCGACATCAAAAATTGGAAACATATCAGGGGAAAAAAAATTATTTTCTTTGAAGCAATGCATTTCACACATCACTTCAAAGAGGGGAAAAATGTATACGCATAAAAATGGTCATGTCTATAATCCTGGCAATTAATTAAATATTTATTATTTAATTATTTCTTCTAAGGTCCTCTACATATGATTAAATTTAATTAATTTAATTATATTGTTCATTCATCTTATTCTTCTTCCTTAATTAAATAAATTTATTTTATTTAATTATTTTCATATCGTCCACTTAATTAATTAAATAAATACATTCTATTTATTTAAATTAATTATCATTGTTTGAATTTAAATTAAATCTTTGATTTAATTAAGTTTAAATATTTTCTCTTTCTTCTATTTTTAATTCTTCTTCTAATTAATTAAATATTTCATTTAATTAATTTCATAAAAGTGATTTAATTAAATAAATCTTATTTAATTAAAAATATCTTATGCTTTCTTTCCAACTCACAATTAGGTATTTTTATTTGATTGTGAAATATTCTCATATCATAATTAAATATTTTATTTAAATATAAAATCTTCTGCTTTTTTCAAAAATCCTGATTAAAGCTTTCTTCTTATCACAAACTTTCTTCTGCTTTTAAAAGCTTAATTAAATATTTTATTTAATTAAGAAAAGTTGAATGTCATCCACAAATAAATAATTGAATTTTTAATTCATTATTTATTAGCTTTTAAATATTTCTTTTATCTTTTTAAAGAAAGATGATTTCTTATCTTCTTATCTTCTTCCTCTTTCATAAAAATAGAAAAATCTTGTTTTAGGTTTTCTTCTATTTTCTCTTCAGTTTCAGCCTTCCTCAGCCATTCGATCTGTCAAGAATTATCATAGCCATTGATCATATCAACCAATCAGAAGTTTTTGAAAATTCTATAAATACAACCTTTCACAATTCATTTAGGGGGTTGATTCTTAAGTATCCTCACTCTGTCAAAATTATTCTTCAAATATCCTATCTTTCATCCAATCATTCTCCTTCAAACCTTTATCACATTGTTATGCTGCAGAATTGAGCAACCAACATTCCTCCATTATCAACCTTCAAAATCTTGCATTCTTAATATAGTATGCATTTCATTTATATCTCGTTCTTCAGTAGCCTACTTCGTTGAGCTTGGCATTCCAGATCTGAGAGCAACTTGAGCAAAGACGAAACGCTTGAGATAGAGGACAATAAGACGACTTCGAAGAAACTGCCATTAACAGTTTGCTTATTTCTGTTTTTCTTTTGGTTTCTTTGATTTAATGTTTTATTGATTGTAACAGTCAAATCAAAACATCATCTACTATTTGTTTTCTATCGCAGAAAGCAAATTTATCAACAGTCCTATCAAAACATCATCTACTATTTGTTTTCTATCGCAGAAAGCAAATTTATCAACAATCCTATCAAAACATCATCTACTATTTGTTTTCTATCACAGAAAGCAAATTTATCAACAGTCCTATCAAAACATCATCTACTATTTGTTTTCTATCGCAGAAAGCAAATTTATCAATAGTCCTATCAAAACATCATCTACTATTTGTTTTCTATCGCAGAAAGAAAATTTATCAAAAATCAAAACATCATCTACTATTTGTTTTCTATCGCAGAAAGCAAATTTATCAACAGTCCTATCAAAACATCATCTACTATTTGTTTTCTATCGCAGAAAGCAAATTTATCAACAGTCCTATCAAAACATCATCTACTATTTGTTTTCTATTGCGCAAATTTATCAACAGTCCTATCAAAACATCATCTACTATTTGTTTTCTATCGCAGAAAGCAAATTTATCAACAGTCCTATCAAAACATCATCTACTATTTGTTTTCTATCGCAGAAAGCAAATTTATCAACAGTCCTATCAAAACATCATCTACTATTTGTTTTCTATTGCAGAAAGCAAATTTATCAGTAGTCCTATCTATCATCTACTATTTGTTTTCTATCGCAGAAAGAAAATTTATCAATAGTCCTATCAAAACATTATCTACTATTTGTTTTCTATCGTAGAAAGCAATTTTAGCAGCAGTCCTATCAATCATCTACTATTTGTTTTCTATTGCAGAAAGCAAATTTATTAGTATTCCTATTAATCATCTACTCTTTGTTTTTCATACAGGGGAAACAAAGTTCTCAACCATCTACTCTTTGATTTCCATTTTGGGAAACAAAGTTATCAATCAGATTTTCTATCCATATCAACATGATGACATACCCATTTTTATATCTATTGACCAAAGAAGCAATAAAAACATCATCATTTTTACATATTGTGTTGCTCTAGGGATATGTCGCTCCCAACAATGACAACAGTATCAACATCATCAATCAATCAATCAATCAACGGTTTACAGCTTGACGAGGGAAATTCCTTGTTTGTTTTTGTATCATTTGTGCATGCTTGCTTGCTTGCTTGTGTGTGTTATCATTTTATCTTGCCTTTGTATCAAATCCACATCATTCCATCTAATATTCATATCTTGTGTATGTTGGAATATCTTTTTGCATTATCCTTTGCATCTAAGGTCACATAATACCTTTTGTGCATTAGGACTTTAATGCTCTAAGCCTCTTTCCTCATACGTCTAGACAAGGTTGTATTACACTGGGGCATGAGACACATCGTCACCTTGGTCCTTATACCTTGGTGCATAATGTCTAGTGCTATATCAAACATCATGGTTGCTCACTTTCATTGCAGCATAGCGCATCCTTTCATCTCCTTCATCCACATTCTCTCTTGCATCATTCAACTTATCCCTCCTTTATCATTTCATTTCATTTCGAGAGAATACCTGTGTTTGTCCAACCCACCTATCCTCTCGAGGGGGCATCATCGACATCAAAAAATGGAAACATATCAGGGGCAAAAATAAAATTTATTTTCTTTGAAGCAATGTGTTTCACACATCACTTCAAAGAGGGGCAAAATGTATACGCATAAAAATGGTCATGTCTATAATCCTGGCAATTAATTAAATATTTATTATTTAATTATTTTAAGGTCCTCTACATATGATTAAATTTAATTAATTTAATTATATTGTTCATTCATCTTATTCTTCTTCCTTAATTAAATAAATTTATTTTATTTAATTATTTTCATATCCACTTAATTAATTAAATAAATACATTCTATTTATTTAAATTAATTATCATTGTTTGAATTTAAATTAAATCTTTTGATTTAATTAAGTTTAAATATTTCTTCTATTTTTAATTCTTCTTCTAATTAATTAAATATTTCATTTAATTAATTTCATAAAAGTGATTTAATTAAATAAATCTTATTTAATTAAAAATATCTTATGCTTTCTTTCCAACTCACAATTAGGTATTTTTATTTGATTGTGAAATATTCTCATATCATAATTAAATATTTTATTTAAATATAAAATCTTCTGCTTTTTTCAAAAATCCTGATTAAAGCTTTCTTCTTATCACAAACTTTCTTCTGCTTTTAAAAGCTTAATTAAATATTTTATTTAATTAAGAAAAGTTGAATGTCATCCACAAATAAATAATTGAATTTTTAATTCATTATTTATTAGCTTTTAAATATTTCTTTTATCTTTTTAAAGAAAGATGATTTCTTATCTTCTTATCTTCTTCCTCTTTCATAAAAATAGAAAAATCTTGTTTTAGGTTTTCTTCTATTTTCTCTTCAGTTTCATCCTTCCTCAGCCATTCGATCTGTCAAGAATTATCATAGCCATTGATCATATCAGCCAATCAGAAGTTTTTGAAAATTTTATAAATACAACCTTTCACAATTCATTTAGGGGGTTGATTCTTAAGTATCCTCACTCTGTCAAAATCATTCTTTGATCAAATCTTCTATCATCTTCATCAGGTTGTTATGCTACAGAATTTGAGCAACCAACATTCCTTCTCTACAATCAACCTTCAAAATCTTGCATCCTTGTGCTGGTGGAGAAGAGCCATGGAGATCAATCAACACTAGTTTGAAAATCGGTTTGCATGTTATTTGTTTACTATATTTATTTTTCATTCTAGTTTGTACTTCATGGTGCTTGATAGGATTTAATTTGTTTATTTTCTTCAATGCAATTTAAACTCTTTGATTTATTTACCTATCTACAGGACATATTCAGGTACCATTGTGGGATTGGCCCAAATACCTATGATCAGCACAGAGTGCTCCTAGACTTGGGGACACTCATCGTGTTATGACTGAGGATGTTTACATTAGTGGTTCAGAGGATGAGGACCATGAAATACCCCTAGTCTCTGATGTTGATGATGTAGGCATCACATGAGCCTATGACTAGTGGTGGGTTGGATCATGACCAACTCATGTATTTCCCATGTACTACCCTGCAAGCCATGCCAAACTTCCTCTAGGTCATGGAGAGAATAGGGATGATAAGTAGGTTGACAAAGATACAGATGATGATGATGTTGTGCTTGACATATTTTTGGATTCATATGAGGATGAGAAGGAGGATACCTAGTTGATGGGCAATGAAAATGATGAGAAAAAGGAGGATCTATTTTCCCCCCAGAGGAGAGATGCACCTCCTACCAGGGTCACTAGAGCACATGCAACAACCAAATTAGAGATCCGCACTCATGAGCATGGGGAGAATAGCAGTAGCGAGCCATAGACACTTCCTACATAGAGGGGGACCATTATTGTATGGTTATACCTTGACTAGTGGACAGGAGATCTAGGTGATGATTTGATATTTATTTTTCATTACACTCTTTAACTTTGTGTATATGATTTATATATATGTCATGATGTGTATTGATATATTTTATGTTTTCCATCTTGCAAGGTCAATGTGAGAGTGGCTTGATCTCTATCAACATGTTATTGTAGAGATTATGCCTTCATTATGCATGGATGATGATATACCCTCAGAGTACATGCCCTCACCTTCCCCAGGGCAACATGCAAATCTCTTTGAGTCATTTACTAGATTGAGGATAATGTATCGGAGGACAAAAAGAAACAATGAACTTGCTACAAGATAGATTTCCACACTATAGACAATGTTGGATAAGCTTTGAGCTTCTCAAGGTCCATCAGATAGCGGGATAGAGTTCTCCCTCCAAGTAGAAATCTTAAGGCTAGAGAGAGATATGGCTAGGCTATACACATAGAGGGATCACATAGAGCATGAGTGTGCTAAGGAACTCCTACGAGAGGAAAATATGAGAGTAGAGGTGTAGGGCCTACAGGAAGCCATGAGGTCCTTGAGTAGTCCATAAAATCACATTCCATTGTCTCATGATGGATTCCACCACCAAGCATTGAGGGGTATAACAATCATAGCCCCTATTAGAATTGTATTCATTGATATATGTACTTGAAATTTTGGTGATATATATATGATATATGAGGATTGATGTTTATTCTTTTATGATCTTATGTTGAATTAAACATTGATGTGATTTATTAAATATCGTTTGTAAAAATGTTTAAAAAATATCTCCATGATTTAATGTTTATGTGATCTAATTAAAACATTTTTTCACTTTATATTAGATACTACATTGTGATGAAGTAGGTTATGTTAAATGAAATGCACTTACGATCTAATAGCATTAAATGCATATAAGGATCTAAATTAACATAACACACAAGATTTTATTTTGAATAACATGGAAACTAAAGCAACAATTCAAACCATTTGAACAATCACTTTAGACTTTAAGAAACACTAATATCATTTTTTAGAAATGAAGCAATGTGAGATAAAAAGAACACCATCTATCTAATCTAACAACACTACATTATTCAAAAGAGAGGATTGTATGCATAATACCAATTCAAATGCATGATATTGATATGTTCTTTTAGAGGCATGCCATCCATTTTACTTAATGTATAGGAATCATACTTGTAGTTTTATTTTATTACATAGGGTCCTAACCAATTAGGGCTGAGTTTTCCTTTTTCATTCAAAAGAGCATTTACATTACGTTGATTTTCATACAACACCAAGTCACCTTTGTTAAATGTTCAAGGGATGACATAATCATTATAAGTCTGATACATTTGTCTAGAATAAGCTTGGATATGCTGAAGAGTGTTAACACATTGTTCATCAAGCATTTCAAGTTGATGCAATCATTGCTCTTTATATGTAGTATTGTCAATAAGCCCTCTAAGAGAAATTCATAGTGAAGGAATCTCTAACTCCAGGGGAATTATTACTTCAGCACCATAAACAAGGTTATAGGGAGTGTTTCCTGGAGATGTTCTAATACTTGTATTGTAGGCCCACAATGAATAAGTTACTTGAGTATGTCAATCTTTATTATGTTTACTCATTGTTTTTCGCAGAACTTGCTCAATATTCTTGTTAGTTGATTCCACTTTTCCATTTGATTGTGGGTAATATGGTGTTGAAAAGTGATGTTGAATATGAAAGGTTTCCAAGAATTTATTCATGTCATTGTTCTTAAATGGATTTCTATTATCTAAAATGCAGCAGGAAAACCAAAGTGAGCAATAATGTGTTCCAATATAAAACATCATATTGCATTAGTTGTGGTTGAATAGAGAGGAATAGATTCTACCCATTTTGTAAAGTAATTGGTTGCGATAATGATAAAGGTATGTCTAGTGGAATAAGGTGGTGATATTTTTCCAATAAGATCAAAACCACAAACTGAGAATGGAAAAATAGGAACTTCGGCACGAAACTCAGTAGAAGGAGAATGAATCAAATTATTGCACTCTTGAAATTTATGACATTTCTTAACGTATGCAAAACAATCTTGTTCCATGTGTCTCTAATAGTATCCTATATGAACTAATTTTTGAACTAATGATCTTCCTCCAAAATTTCCTCCACAAGAAACTACATGAGCTTCATCAAGTGCTATAGGGATTTCATATTGTTTAAGAAATCTAAGTAAAAGACCATCAAATGATCTTTTGTATAACACGCCTGCAAGAATTATATACTTAGATTCAAGGTTTTTGAAGATGAGCTTGAGTGTTCTTAGTTGTAGGCTCATGAAAAGTATCTTCTTTTAAGTAGTTTAATATCGTTGTGTACCATTTGCTAGAGTTTTCAATAACGGTTAATAACACTTCTTCGCTTTTTTCATCAATTGATGATTTGGGAATCATTTGGACTATAAATGTAAAATCAGCAAAAGGATCTTTAGGAGACACAAGGGAATCGACACTTGCCATTGTGTCTGCTTGACAATTATCCTTTGGCAGTATATTTTCAATTGTATATGATTCAATTTTTTTTAATAATGTCATCATGAGGTCTTTATATCAAATCAGTTTATCATGTTTCACTTGATATGAACCATGGGTGATCCCACAATATTGGTTTACAATTTTTGGCCAAATTGGACATTAAACTAATTTTTTCTAACTAAACTCTTTAATTTTGGGCACCTATAGTGGCTAAACCATGAGGAATTTTAAGATGATGCAAACTAGTGACTTGTGAAATTTTATATGTAGATTCTAAATATATTCTTTTCAAAAAATTTGCAATCATATTTCACTTCTTTTTCCATATCCTTTGAAAACTAGTTTTTTTCAGTAAACACCATTTTTAAGGAGTGATGCTCACCATATGCAACATAACTTTTTTTCCATGAAGAATAAAATTATAATTTTTTCAAATTTATATTTGTAACTATGATATCTAATGTTTTCATTTGGCTTCATAGTATTTTATTGAATGACCATATACAAGATAAATTTTTTTGTATGTATCAAAATTATTATTATTTTTTTGGATCAAGGACTTCAATATCTAGTGCATTGATATTTTTCAATTTTTTTTTTGATAATCTACTATTTTTCCACATGTGCAGAACAAAGAGCTTCATTTTTGGTGAAAAATAGCTATGTTTAATAAAACTAAAAAAATACATAATGAAACCAAAAAATATTAAAATTATATTCATTGGATAGCTCGTTTCAAGGACTACCATCATCCAGTTGGGTCTATGAAGTCTCTTCCACTTTAATCCTCAACTCGAGCTTTGAAGGGAAAAATTCTGGAGATTTTTAGTGCTAGAGGGGGAGAAGGGGGGAAAGGGGGATTATAGTGAACCAAGGGGTTCATTCAAACACCCCTGGTTATAGCGAACCTCCCTTTAATGCAATTAAAAAAATAAACCCATTAAAGGGGGGTTCGCTTGAACCCCCCTCTAAGGGAAAGGGGAGGGCATCTCATAGAAACCTCCATAACAGTAGTGCCTTCAGTAACTTTCATTTTGATTAGGTTGCCTCAAAGACATGTACAACTATGTCCTAAAGCGGAAACAGACACAATTTATTTCCCACATTGATCCTTCTGAGAGAAGCACATGTAAATTCAACAACATGCATTAAAAGATTCTACAACAAGAATCAACAGACATGAAAGATAAGACACAAACCAAAACAAATAGATTTACATGGGGAAAATCCTTTCAGATAAAAAACCCCACACTCCAAAGATCGAGCCATTGTATTATTCAGAAACAAACGGTTACAATACAATATCAGGCTCATAGCCTTTTTAGAGATTACATCTTGTTCATTTTGGATACAACTGGTAGCAATTGATCACTCGGTACACAGGAGAGAGTTTGGTAGCATAACCCTGCCTCTGCTTCGGCCTCATGGCCTCGGCCTTTTAGCCAGCCACTCGGCTCTCTCTCTTCTTTAGAACGTCCAATGCATACATATATGCATTCATTCTCAACAACCTCTGTGAATCGGTTTGCTTCCAACTGTCAGATCACAACTATCAAATCAACCAGCTCAACATCGTAGATGTTTCCACTTCCTTGCATAGAAGATAATACGTCCAAGTCACACCACATAGGACAATCTTCAAATGGTCAAGGGCATTCAACCTATGTTGTCATGTCGATGAGACACTAACTATGTCTCCTCAATGCCAACACAGCTAGCATTTGATATCGCCAAGAGTCATCCCTCTCGGCAAGAGGTTACATCCAGTCTAGAGAGCTATCGCTGAGACTTCATCATGTTGACAAGACCTCACACTGAAAAACAAAAGCTATTCTGAAGAGTTCATTAGTCGGCAAGACTATCGCTCTTCACCTAGACATTACACTGAAGTCTTCAAGTCACATCGATCTCAGCATTCTCATCAGCGAGACAATTTCCATTCGATGAGACATCATACAGAAGTTCAAAGGTCATATTGATGTTAGCTTTTCCATCGGCAAGACACCCGCAGTTCACCAAGACTTCATACCAAAGTCTTCAAGTCACACCAAAGTGCTTGATGGTTGGCAAGACATTCATCTTTCACCAAGACATCACACCAAGCACACCATGTCACACCGAGTTGGAAAGACTTTTGTCTTTCACCAAGACCTTACACCGAGTGAACAAGTCATCCCAAAGACTATTGGCAAGACTCTCCAAGTTGCCAAGACTTCACACCGAAGTCTTCAGGTTACCCCGAGATCACATTTTGCCAAGAGTCATATCGAACACATCCCACAACATCAGTGAGACAAATTCTCGTCACCAAGAGTTCTTACCAAACCCTTATGTTACACCGATGACTCCTATTGGTGAGACATCTTCATGTTGCCAAGAGTTCATGTCGAGGCCTTTGTGTTACCCTGAGTGTAAACCATCAGTGAGACATACCACCAGTTGCCAAGAGATCTTCCTGAGAGTTCAATTCACTTCGATGACTCCATTGTTGGAAAGACTTCACACATTTCGTAAGACTAAATACTAAAACACATGTGTTACACCGAAGAATTCTTTCACCATAGGTCTCCCCGACATCCTCTAGACACCAACCTATTGGCCAGACATCTCCCAGTCGCCAAGACTTCATATCGATAGGAGCAAGTCATGCCGATTATCACATCGGCTAGACAGACCAAAGGTCTTGCCAATATTGGCAAGACTTCCTATTGTTGCTGAGACATCATTTCGACAGTCCAAGGTTATGCCGAAGGTTTCAGATGTTGATCGCCAAGACATTTAGGAGGTCACAACGACAGTCCAAGATCAACTAGCAGATCAGTCAAACATCTCCTCAGTCTCACCGAAATTACTTCACAAGAAGTTTTAGCCTATGGGATTGAGGCACACAATTCCAACAATCTCCCACTTGATGAAGATCACACAGACACCTCCAAAACAACCAGAAACTAAGATCACACTAGCTCCACCAGTTCAGACCCCACAATACTCAAGACACCCAATCGACAAGATTCCACAGATAACATCAAGATCTCACTAGCTCCACCAGTTCAAACATGCTCTCATGCTCCATCAAGAATTCTGCACCAACATGCAAGATGTCCACCATTCAAGCAACAAATCCTATCATCTTCAACATGCCACCTGTGGAAGAAAGATTCAAGCCAAAGTGAATAAGCACCATTCCAACTAATACAACCAAAAGATCCTAGTGATATCATCAATCAGATACTGCTACCACTTCACTGTGCTCAAACGCTATACATAAGTAATATCAACTTCAAAGCTTCAAACAAAACACACTAGTGAAGTCATTCTCTAGAAACAAGATATAAAACACCAGCTAGAACAACAGTCAGACTAACGGCTCCCATCCAACTGATAAACCCACGCAACTAAAAATAGCACCCACAGCTCGTGCTATTCCATCCAATCTGACATACCTCACAGGTATTAACATTAGTAAACTTATGCCAAACCAGAACCAACTCATCAATAGAAAATACAAGCTTCAAGTGCCAACTAGTTGAAGACGACAAGACACATACAGGAACTCCCATTGCTTGAGTAATCTAGATTTGAAAGATCAAAAGGCGTCACAAGTCTACCAATAATAGCACATAGAATATGTAACCATGTAGCACCAAGGAAATATCCACAATGATATGCACAACCTGCAACAAACTATTACAAGAAACATTTCTCTCACCACAAGTCTTCACAATTCTTCCAAGGTCTCCACACCATCCAGGAGGAAAACCAAGACTAAAGAGAGAAATTTTGCATATCATGTTCTTGTAGAAAAACCTCCTACATACAATTCTAATAGCCAGCTATGCCAAGAATGATCTTCTTCACAACAGAGAAGCCTTAACAACATCCATCCGTTCAATCACCAAGATCAAACCAATTTAAAAACATGGATGTAAGCATCTCAAAGAAGATCAAGCTAGTTCATTTCCTATTTCAGGAAATCAGCCCATACATCATCTCCTACCAATTCTCATAAGTATCAAGGAGATAAAACAAGATGTACAACTTCCACTATGAATCCTCCAGAACCATTAGACAACAATTCAAGATCCATATCATGAAAGTAAACAGAAACCACATCTAAAAAATATAATGGGCCAAATACCTTTCAGATAAACTACCGAGTAGACCAAGAGTGGGAACGAGAATACTCCTTCAAGATATACAAGTCATCATGACTAATCCAAGAGCAATATCCTCATAGGTCTATTATTGAACTCACATTCAACCAAGGTGTAGGCATCTCAGACTTTCTACTAAAAAACTCATCAAGAGTAACAATCAACAACACCTCTCTCATAAAAGAAAGACAACATCACCTTATTCTCCATGTATCCATGAGTGCTAGCAACCAATCATATCATGCTAAACTTCAACTGCATTACTACACTATCATGAAGTATCAAGCAAATAATCAAAGCACCCAATACAAAAAGAATTACTAGACCACTGCCAAAGCTCCAATCAGCTGAATCAGGAACTTATCATGACATCATGATCTACATATCCCCTCAGGAGATACTATGCTTCAAGTGACTTCACCATGGTCTAATGCACAATGCCAAAACTCCAGTGCACCAAGAGTATACCATGACATAAAAGAAAATAGACTCAAAATCAACATCACCTATCAAGCACCACCAACACCTCAGCCAGAGGCTCCAAGCATCCTCCATGGTTCCAAGATGTTGCACATCTTCAAATAATGTCCATGCAAATGTGAAAGAACCCTTCTGTAGCAACAGGATCCCAAGAAACATCTACAACACTAAAGAAGACCATTCAACACCATGTGATGAACACACAGTCACTGCTATAGCTCCCACTGAAACGTGACACTTGAACTCTCCAAGCATCATGACCAACTGCTTTAGGTTCCCATAACCGACCATTTAGGTACTCAAGAATATCCATCCTATCATCTCAAAGTAATCACACCAATGCACAAGTGACCACATACAAGGCTAGCTAACAAGTCTGCACATGCAAATAATCAACCTCGTGGATAAAGATAGTCCACATCCAAGTTATCTCACTATAGCCAATGGGTAGCTAATCCATCAATTGCGTAACTCGTAGATCACAAACATCGAACATGCAAACCCATCATCACATTGGAAACTGAAACACTAAGATTTCAAAGAGAATAACCATGTAGACAACATGAATCAAACACTAGATCATGCCAGATCTGATTTGCCAATCATGTCCACAATGAGCACCATAATCAAGAAACCCAAAAGCATCATCACAAGAATGCTAAGTGAAAAATCATGTACCAACACTCCCATGCAGAGAAGAAATCACACCTTCTCAAACCATGCACAAAGCATGCATGAAGAACTACAACTATCTCATCTAGCAACACCCCAAAAGTCAGGCTCTAGAAAATAGCTTATCAACAGCTCCACATAACCACAAGTTTTGCTTAACCGTGTAAAACTTGCAAAACCACTAAGCCATGCAAATATAGAACATTCTTAAAAAGGAATCAGTAGTTCAAGAAAATCTAGGTCCCTTTCAGGCCAAACCTAAAACCACCAACATGTACATGCATCCGAGAAAGAGAGAAAAGGCTATTCCAGAAGATTGTAAATCATCTAATGGTTAACTTCATAGCCTCTATGTATTCGAGGTTAACAGGAAACTATGCTTTCCAACACTAGGAAACACCACCTAGCATAAGCACTCTCTTCCATGGTTGAGAAACAAACTAGGCTTCTTCATATCATCAAGGAGCCTCTCAGACAGAAACCTAATATGAAAGCTTTACTGCTACATTGCCACAGAGCAAGTAAATCGACATCATACACCAAGGTTATACCGCTACCAATTAGGAGACATAGATCACAACATGATCAAATCCTTTTTCCATCTCCACCATCCTTCAAGCTGTGTGTTGTCTCTGAATATCACAAGACTTCCACTCACCAAAGGATCAATACATCAGTCCACTCCTCCAGATTTCCTCTAGCCCAACAAACTGAGAAATCTTCATAGGAGAAATACCCAGAACCAGCAACCAGAAGATGGCTCTGATACCACTTGTAAGGGAAAGGGGAGGGCATCTCATAGAAACCTCCATAATAGTAGTGCCTTCGGTAACTTTCATTTCGATTAGGTTGCCTCAAAGACATGTGCAACTATGTCCTAAAGTGGAAACAAACACAGTTTATTTCCCACATCGATCCTTCTGAGAGAAGCGCATGTAAATTCAACAACATGCATTAACAAATTCTACAATAAGAATCAACAGACATGAAAGATAAGACAAAAACCAGAACAAACAGATTTACGTGGGGAAAATCCTTTCAGATAAAAAACCCCACACTCCAAAGATTGGGCCATTGTATTATTCAACAACAAACAGTTAGTATACAATTTTAGGCTCATAGCCTTTTTAGAGATTACATCTTGTTGATTTTGGATACAACTAGTAGCAACTGATCACTCAGTACACAAGAGAGAGTTTTTTAGCATAACCCTACCTCTGCTTTGGCCTCATGGCCTCGGCCTTTCAGCCAACCACTTGGCTCTCTCTCTTCTTCTCTTTGGCTCTTAGACTTTGTCTCTTTTCTTCAGAATGTCCAATGCATACATATATGCATTCATTCTCAATGGCCTCTATGAATCGGTTTGCTTCCAACTGTCGGATCACAACTATCGAATCAACCGGCTCAGCATCGTAGATGTTTCCACTTCCTTGCATAGAAGATAATGCGTCCAGGTCACACCACATAGGAAAATCTTTAAACAGTCAAGGGCGTTCAACCTATGTTGTCATGTCAGTGAGACACTAACCATGTCTCCCCGATGCCAACACAACCAGCATTCGATATTGCCAAGAGTCATCCCTCTTGGCAAGAGGTTACATTGAGTCCAGAGAGCTATCACCAAGACTTCGTCATGTCACCAAGACCTCACACCGAAAATCACAAGGTATTCTAAAGAGTTCATTAGTTGGCAAGACTATCGCTCTTCACCTAGACATTACACCAAAGTCTTCAAGTCACATCGATCTCAACATTCTCATCAGTGAGACAATCACCATTCAATGAGACATCATACCAAAGTTCAAAGATCATATCGATGTTAGCTTTTCCATCAGCAAGACACCCACAGTTCACCAAGCCTTCATACCGAAGTCTTTAAGTCACACTGAAGTGCTCGACAGTCGGCAAGACATTCCTCTTTTTCCAAGATATCACATTGAGCATACCATGTCACACCGAATTGACAAGACTTTTGTCTTTCACCAAGAACTTACACTAAGCGAACAATTCATCCTGAAGACTATTGACAAGACTCTCCAAGTCACCAAGACTTCACACCAAAGTCTTCTGGTTACCTCAAGATCACCTTTCGTAAAGAGTCATACCAAACACATCCCACAGCATTGGTGAGACAAACGTCGGTCGCCAAGAGTTCTTACCAAACCCTTATGTTACACCAATGACTCCTATTAGTGAGACATCTCCATGTCACCAAGAGTTCATGCTAAGGCCTTTGTGTTACCCCTAGTGTAAACCGTTGGTGAGACATACCACTAGTCACCAAGAGATCTTCCCGAGAGTTCAAGTCACCCCAATGACTCCACTATCAGCAAGACTTCACACATTCGGTAAGACTACATACCTAAACACATGTGTTACACCAAAGACTTCTTTCTCCATAGGTCTCCCCAACATCCTCTAGACACCAACCTATCAGCCAGACATCTCCCAGTCGCCAAGACTTCATATTGATAGGAGCAAGTCATGCCAATTATCACATCAGCCAGATAGACCAAAGGTCTTGCTTATATCGGCAAGATTTCCTATCATCACCGAGACATCATTCTGACAGTCCAAGGTTACGTTGAAGGTTACAGATGTTGATCTCCAAGACATTCAGGAGGTCACAACGATAGTCTAAGATCAACTAGCAGATCGACCATACATCTCCTCAGTCTCACTGAAATTTCTCACAAGATGTTTTAACTTGTGGGAAAGGGGGATTCTAGTGAACCAAGGGGTTCGTTCCAACACCCCTGGTTATAGCGAATCTCCCTTTAATGCAATTAAAAAATAAATGCATTAAAGGGGTGTTTGCTTGAACCCCCCTAGTTCTAGCGAACCCCTTGGTTCTATCGAACACTTTAGGGGGTTCTAGTGAACCCTCCTAGTTCTAGCAAACCCCCTAGAGTGTTTTCCATCTGAAAATGCATTTTTCCTTCCTCAATGGAATTGTAAACCAATTTTTCGGGTTTACCTCCATTTATTTTTTTAATGATTAATAAGGAATCACCAAATATAGAGATGTGTTGGACACTTAGTGCTAACATTTCATGTATACTAGTGATTATAGCTTCATGCTTTGTAGTGTTATTTGTACATAGGTATTTTAAACAAAAAGATAAAGGAATATGCTTTCATGAAGGAGGAATTAGTATAACCCCCACCTCAAAGCTAGTTCAACACTTAGAACCATCAAATTACAAATCCCATGTTTCTTTTTCTTTTTGAATAGTCAATACATTCTCATCAGGGATTAAATTTGTATTAGGTAACAATAAGGGAGAGAGAGTGTCAGCTAATTGGTCAATCAAGGCTTGTCCCTTGATTGCCTTTTGAGAGACAAATTTAAGATCAAATTTAGTTAACATAACCCACTTAGCTAAGTATCCCGATAAATACATTTTAGCAAAAAGGTAATTTAAAGGATCAAATTTCATCATCACATGAATTTCTATGTTTAATAAGTCATGTCTCAATTTACTAGTAGAAAATACAAGAGCCAAACATCTTTTTTCTATCATTGTATATCATGTCTCGTAATTGATCAAGGTTCAACTAATGTAAAGGGTAATGTTTGGTTAGCTAAGGATGCTACCAAACAACAAATATCTTGAATTCTTCCTTGTAAAGTGCGCAATTGAGAAATGACTTTAGGAGGTGGCATGTTAATGATAGCATCAATTTTCTTCATGTCCACCTCAATGCCTCTATGAGATACTATAAAACCTACAAAATTTCCACTATCCACACCAAAGAGACACTTTTTTGGATTCAATATCATGTTATATTTTTGCATTCTTTCAAATATTTTTTGAAGAATATTCACATTGTCTTGTTGAGTTAAAAATTTAGCTAGAATATCATCAACATAATCTTCCAAAATCTTGTGTATGTACTCATGAAATGTCAATGTCATAGCTCTTTGATATGCTGCACTTGGGTTCTTTAATCCAAAAGGCATAACCACCCAAAAAAATGTTCTCCTTGAGCTATAGTAAGTGTTGTCTTGTATTGATCTTGAGGATTGCTAAGATTTGATTATATCCAAAAAATTCATCCATTAATGACAAGAAAGCATGTCTCGTAGTCAAATCTACTATCATGTCAATATTAGGAAGGGGAAAATCATCTTTTAAATATTCTTTAATAAAATCACAAAATTAGGTACGCATCGTAATATGATTATCAGGTTTTGTGACTGCAACAATGTTTGAGATCCAAGGAGAATAATTGATAGTTTGTATAAAACCAACTTCAAGAATTTTCTCAATCTCAACCTTAACTAGTAAAGCTATCATAGGATTCATCTTTCATATCTTGTGTTTTATATTTTTAGCATTTTCTTCAATAAATATGTTGTGCATCACTATCTTAGCATCGATACCTGACATGTTAGAATAAGTCCAAACAAAAAGTTCATGAAATTCATGTAGTAATGTAGTGTGGTATTCTTGTTCATCTTCATCAAGGAACTTTCCTATTTGAATCACTCTTTCTTCATGAGTTGTATCCATTGGTATGTTGATTATATCTCCCAAAGAAAGTACATTTTGTCTCAAAAAATTTAGAATTGTGCTCATCTTTATCATAGTCAACATTGTTAACTTCCTTTTCTTCATCCATTTCTTGAGTAGTAACCATAGCACAAGTAACCCATTTTTTATTAGGGGGAGTAAATTAATTTTCTTAAACTCCTAAAATATATTTCAAAGCTTCATCATCTTCAAAGTATTCTCATTATTCTTCACATGTTGTATCAATCAATTTAGGATTCCTCAAAGTGAGAGTTGTCTTAGGGGAGTTACACATGATGGTGTTGATGTTGAGTGAGGGTCTTTGCATTGATTTCATTATATTAGAAGGACAATATCCAAGAGAAATTTTTGTTTCTTGTGTGTTAGGATCTATAGGAACACAAATGCTTTGTTCTTTTCTTCCACATCCTTTTCCACTATAACCAAATTGTTTCACAAGCTCATAACCTCTTCCATAAAGCTTCTCCATCTCTTTCAAATTTAGTGGTTGTTGATAGTCTATCTAATCAAATTTAATTTTATAACTTATGTATTCTAGAGTGAATGAAGTAGATGCTTGTGAATTTTCTTTCAAGTTCTATATTGACATTACAATTGGCTCTTTTTTCTTTTCAATTTTTTTTATTGTAATTTTTTATTCTCTCATGAATGTTGGTGTGAAATCTAAGGAACCCCAATCATCTTGTAATAATTTAGTGACTTCATCAATGTTCTTCCCTTTCTCTTCTTCCATCATGATTTCCACTTTTGTAGTTGGTATCAATGTTTTCATAGGAATTTGTTTAGCTTTCTCGATGTGCAAAAAAAATTCAAGTTCTGGGTTGGCCTTGACTGTGTAATCTTTGTTGTTATAGACATACATCATGATACAGTGAAGGGTTGAAGGAACAATGTTCATGTAATGAATCCATGGTTTCCCTAGGAGAAGATTGTAAGAAAGATCATGAGGCATAACATGGACTGAGGTTTGTAATGTTACTTTCTCAACTTTAATAGGTAATGTGGTGAGTGTTAGTGTAGGATCATGGGGGTCCAATGAGGCCCTTAAGTGGCAATAAAACTTAGAAAAATAGAGTTAGGAAACTTGACATAATAACTTGAATAAGTTATTAACATAATTCAAAAAATATGTAAAAACAAAATTTGAAAAAAGTTGAATGTAGTTTCTAAGATACTATTCCTTTTTTGGAAAAAACTAAATATATTTGGTGAAAATTTGAAATTTCAATGTGGGAGTACTAAATTTTCAAGAAAAAATAAAAAGAAAGTGTATATCTAACCAACCTAAGTACAAGATATATATATATATATATATATATATATATATATATATATATATATATATATATATATATTGAAACTTTCAATATGAGTAGAGGACACATGCCTAGATGTGCCATATTTCTTTTGTAATTTTTTTGAAAGTAAATAATTAGTTATGAATTTTTTATTAATTTTTTTTAAAATTATTAAAACTTGTTTGTCTTACCACCATAACTTGGTCTAAAATTTATGAAATTCAATTTTTTTTAATCCTATATTATGGGAAGCATAGAATGTGTTGCATTTTTTGGATTCAAAAAGTTATTTTTTTAAAGAATTATAGATGTTTTTCAATCAACCTATCTATTAGGACTTTAATCAGAATGTATGTAGAAAATCAATAATAATTATCAATTTAATTTCAAATAAGGTTTATATTATATTTTTGGAAAGCTAACAATTTTCTCAATGAAACATTTTATTTTCATCAAATTCGGATAAAAAAATGTTGTTAGCCACTTTTTTGTCATATCACCACTTTTTGGACCCCTATGATCCTACACTCACCCATGACTCCAAGTTGTTGTTTTCCTATGTTATCAAACCCATAGATAGACAAAGAATAAAATACAATGCCACTCTTTTCCATATGAATCTTCTCCAAAAGGCTCACACTACACACATTAAGGGCCAAACCATTTTCAACAAGGGTTCTCTTTATCCCAATTTGATTAACAACCTAGCTATTATCATGAATTCTTCATGTCATTTTTTAACTTCCAAGGAGGTTAGCTCTCTTTGGTGAAAAATAATATCTAAATTAATTGCATTCATTCCTTGAACTAGTATTGCCACATCATTTGAATTTGAATTAGGAGGAACCATAACTTTTTGCAAGGTTGTTTGAAGCATACTGTGGTAATTTGGTGAAGTTTGTATAAGATACCATAGGGATATCTTAGTGGGTGTATTTTCAATTTGTTCAACAATATCATACTCATTTCAACTATTTGAAGGTAAACAAGGAGCACTAGGCAAGATAGGTTGAGGCAAAGGTAATGAAACAAGAGTGGTTTGTTGTTGCTTGTTGCTCCTTGTATTATATGTTTAAGGAACAATATTGTAGCCTATTTTTTGTGAGACATTGTTATTTTCAAGTAAAGGATTATTTTTAGGTGTTTCTAGGATGAGCACTGATTCATTTGGAACTTGAGGTTTTTGTGAGGGAGGGTAAATGATAAGTTGAGGTGTGATTGTGTTAATGTCTCTATGTTTTGGTTTGTCATGAGAATATTTAGTGGATGAACCTTGCAAGATTAAATCCTTAAGGGATTCATCTAACATATCAAATTCATCACTACTAAAGGGCTTGAGAGATAGGCTAACTCAGAAAAAGAGATTTGACATAATCAAATACTATGCTTTCTCCAAGGGTCTTGTTTGTTTCTTTTTATGTTTGTCTTTTTCTTCCATTTTCTAATGATTGAAAAAAGTAAATTAATGTATCTAATGATTCAATAGTGCTAGAAATAATAAAAACATATATATAATATTGCTTTTAACTAAAATATGCAAGAAATGTTTTTCCCAATGTCACAAAATCTAACTAAATGAGCTTACAACCTGTAAAAACAATAGAATGATGCTACAAGACTTCTCTTTTTCTTTCTCTTTTCTTTTGAATGCAAATGCTTGATCTCATGTGAATTTATCTTTCTAATCTAGTGAAAAAATGAATGTGAAACTTAGACTTATAGGCTTCCTTCCTAATTTTCCAATTATCAGATCTTGAAAGCCAACATGTGAAATTTGAATTTCAAGCCTTAAAATTCCATCCAAAACATACCAAAAGCTTATTTTAGGTCACTTAATGAGGACCCATTTTCCCTATGGTGAATGGGTACTGACCTAAATCATTAGGACTCCTAGAATGTTGGGGCATTAATTTAATTCCTAGCATTTGTTCAATGCGGGTTGTGGTGTAAAAATTAAATAAAATTAAGCTAAATAGGCCTTGGGATGCATGCTAAAGGGGTATTAGGGGCCTATTACTAGGGTTTTAAAATACATTAATGAAAGGTCACTAAAATAGGTCCAAATAAGTGTAAATTCTACTTTCTCCTAGAAAGGGGTACAATTTTCTACACTTCATTAAGAAGAATCACGATGATGAAATCTATTTTATCAGCCATCCCAAATTATTATATGGCTATTGTCAATGCACCAAAATCCATTATGTTAGAAATAAAAAATAATGATCAAGAATTTCCTATGGAAAGAAAATCTAGATAAAAAAAAGGAAAATACCTTTAATTGCTTTAGAAAAAAAATTCCTAGATAAACTTACAGGAGGTGTAGGAATTCATAGCTTGGAAACAAGGAATATGTCCTTGGGTGCTAATTTGGTTTGGAATCTATATTCAAAACCTTAGTTTGAATGGTGAAAGATAATGCAAGGTAAAAATGCTTAAATTCCCTAGCTCCAACTAGAATCTTTACCATTTCCAATCCACTTGTAGGTTCGGCCATGTGGAATTTCCCAACAACATGTAGAGATGCAGTTACACATTTTATTTCTATGGAGGTTCATAAGAGAAAAGATTCACTTTTCTAGGTAGACTCTTGGAATGATCACCCACCATTAAGTTCAATTCATGAACTTCAAAATCTAAAAGAATACTTAACATATATTTGGGGAACAAGAGTTCCAGACTATTTCAATAGTTAAATGATGAATGCATAGGCAGAGTAATCTAGAAAAATATTTCAAACATTTCCTTTCCTATTCATCAAAAAAAAAAATTGAATGAGGTTTTAAGGGATAGGAAAGTATACAAATATGATGGTCCTAACAAGTTAATCTAGGCTCCATCAAAGTCTAGAAATTATATAGTATGCTAGGGTTATAGATCAATCATTAATAGGGACACTTAGCTTGAATCTCATAAATCACTATCCTTTTTCTAGAATGCAATGATCCTCCCAAAGTAAGGTTTCCTTTCCTGGTTAGCCTTGAATAAGAAAATTTTAACTAGTGATAATCTCTCAAAACTGCACATTTCAGATCACTTCCACTATGTCATGTGTAATTTTGCATATGATAATTCTAATCATCTCTTGCTTCAGTGTCCATTTTCCCAATCATGTTGGATATTTGTTTTGAATAAACTGAATTGGTCTTCTCCATTACAAAACACATTCTGGGAAATATTTACAAGTTGGCCAGTTTTGTACAAGTCTTCCCTTTTTTCTTGTATTTGGAGGGTGGCTCCGATTACTATTATTTGGAGAATTTGGCTAGAAAGGAATAGAAGAATATTTAGAAAAGAATATTCATCAAATGAGCAGTTTTTAGTAAAATTATAAAAATCAATCTTAGAATCCTCTAATGCATAAGTTCAAAAATAAAAGCACACAAATATCCATCTTCATAGATTGAGACTCATATTTCAAAGTATTAGGGTCAATTGGTATTACCATTCAATATAATTCCTCATCACCTTAAGGAAAATATTGATAGATAAAAGGTCTCATGGATCCCTCCTCTTGAGGGCTTTCACAAGTTAAATTTTGATGGGGCCTCTAAAGCCAACCCAAGAAGATCAGGGGTAGGTATTGTCATAAAGGATAGCTCAAGCTCTATTGTGTATGTAAAATCATCCCCACTTCTAGTTCGTACAAATAACCTATCAAAAGCATATGCTTTGATTTTTGGCTTGAAGGTAGCAATAGAATCAAAGTTCCTTAAACTCCAAATTGAAGGTGACTCATTCCTTATATTCAATTCTTGTAAACAAAGACAAATTCAAAACTAGAAATTAAGCTACATCTTGCATCAAGCCTAGCTATTAATGGAAAAGCTAGAAGAGTTCAGTATTTCCCACACCTACAAAGAAGGAAACCAATTGGTTGATTGTTTAGAAAACATATGTTCTCAACAAGGGGAAGAGTTAGGCTTTAAAATTAAGGACATTTGCCTCTATCCAAATCTGGTAGAAATCACAACTAAGGAAATCTTGATAAAGAGAGACAAAAATTAAAAGATATGATTGTCAATCCTATGGAAACCATATTGTCAAATTTATCCTTTCTAGGGGGGTGTTTTAATGCTCCACTTGTTTATTAAAATGAAGGATTATCTCCATTTCCATCTACAAATAGGTAAGTGCAAAAATATGGGGGCCCAAAAAGGGGGCTTATGTGGCCACTTTTATTTTTTCTAAAATCAGGAAATAAGTTAACCTTGGAAATGAAATTGAGGATAGTTACACTCAAAAAATTTAGATGCAATAAAAACAAGGATCGTAGTGCTCTATGTATACTTTATAAACTACTAATTTACTTTGAAAATGGTTGAGATTAAGGGGTTCAAAAGAGGGACCCAAAAAAATTGGTTTTTTTTCTATTAGAAAAACATAACATACCAACTTTTGTGTGAACGTAGCATGGTGATTTTTTTTTAGTGTTTTTAAAATCACTTCGGTGAGAAAGTAGCTAACAGTAGTTGATGCATGATTTTTCTGATAATTTTTGAATGAATATTCTATTTTTTACTAATTTTCAACATGGAAACTTTTTGAAACTTAGAATTTTGGTCATGCTACCCCTACAAATTTTGGAAACTAATTGATTTTTTTAATATTTGTAGAATGGATTCTATTTTCTAAAAATGTAATTTATTTGAAATTTTGATGAATGGTTGATTTATAATGAAAATAACACCAAACACTATTTTTTGCAAAAACAAAGACACACAAACAAAATAAATTATATATTAAAGGCTTAACATTGTCAAAAAGTGAAAAAAAAACATTGTTGGATAGCTAAGAGAGATCCTAACATTACCTAGGTGTTAGATTTGTTTGACATTGAAACACATGCAATCTGGATGATGAACAAACCCGATTATGTAAAATATTGTATAATTTTCAAAAACACATCTATGGTCATTTGGAATGGCCTCCAAGCCTTTGGGTTGGTATTCCAAGGAAAATACCTAGCCCAAGGCTTGGGGATTCAAAAATAAAGATATAACATGAGTGCGTTATAACACACTCACATTATATCTTATTTTTGACATGGTCTTTTGTGTTTGTGTGAGACATGTCTAGCAAGACATAACACAAGCATGTTATAATGTGCTCATGTTATGTCTTGCTTTATGTTAAATGCTACTTTATTGAATATATGTTTATATATTTGTATGTTTGTATGTACATTTATGCTTGTATTTCATGTATGTATGTATGTATCAATGCATGTATGCATGTAGGATTGTATGTACATATGTATTATGCTTGTGTGTATGTATGTATTTATGTATGTATTTAGAGGGAGGGAGAATTTTAAGAGAGAGTTGTCTAGGTAGGGTGGGAGGGAGAGACTAGAAAGAGAGAGAGGTAGTGAGAGAGAGTCTTGAGAGAGGGAGTTGGAGAAAAGGGGTTGGAGTGAGAGGGTCTTAGCTAGGTAGGGTGGGAGGGATAGAGGGAGAGAGAGAGGGGGGGTGGGAGAGAGGGAATATAGACAGAGGGAGAGAGAGAGAGAGGGGAGAGAGAGAGATAGAGAGAGAGATAGAGAGAGTTATGTAGGTAGGGTGCCAAAGGGAGAGACTTGAGAGTGTGAGGGGGGGTTAGAGGGAGAAACTTGAGAGATAGGTAGTAAGAGGGAGTGGGAGAGAGAGGGAGTGTGAGAGTGAGAGAACTAAGAGAAGGAGAGGGTGTGGGAGGGAGTGACCTAAGAGAGAGGGAGAGAGAGAGGGGGTGGAGTGAGAGGGACTTATCTAGTGAAGGTGGGAGGGATAGATAGATAGAGAGATAGAGAGTTACCTAGGTAGGGTGCCAGAGGGAGAGACCTAAGAGAGAGAGAGGGGGCAGGAGGGAGAGACCTAAGAGATAGGGAGAGAGATGGAGTGGGAGAGAGAGGGAGTAATGGAGTGGTAGTGGGAGGTAGATAGAGATAGATAGATAGATAGAGGGAGTGATATAGAGTGGTAGGGATTTATTTAGCATGAGGTATGTAGAAAGAGGGAGAGGGTAGGAGAGAGGGATAGAGATAGAGTTGAGATGTATAGATAAAGAAAAATGGATAGGGGTTGAGGGTATAGGGTTGAGGGATTAGGATGGAGGACCTATAGGGTTGATGGTTTACAGTATTGGGTTGAGGGATTAGGGTCGAGGGTAGAGGGTAGAAGGTTTAAGGGTTTAGGATTAAAGGGTTTAGGGTTTAGGGTAGAGGGTATAGGATATAGGTTTGAGGGTATATGGTTGAAGTATTAGGTTTAGGGTCCAATGTATAGGGTAGAGGGTATAGTGGTTGAGGGTTTAGGGTTTAAGGATTGAGGGTTGAGGGATTAAGGGTTGAGGGTTGAGAATTGAGGGTTGAGGATTTAATGTATAGGGTAAAGGGTAGAGGGTAGAGGGTTTAAGGGTTGAGGGTATAAGGTTGAGGGCATAGGGTTGAAGGATTAGGGTTGACAGTACAATGTATAGGGTAGAGGGTATAGGGGTTGAGGGTTGAGGGTTTAGGGTATATATTTTACTTGGGTTTAAGGGTTTAAGTGTTGAGGGATTAGGGTTGATGGTAGAGGGTAGAGGTTTAAGTGATGGGGGTTGAGGGTTTAGGGTTTAGGGTTGAGTGTTTAGGGGTAAAAGGGTTGAGGGTATAGGGTTGCACGATTATGGTAGAGAGGGAGGGATGGATGGAGAGAGTGATGAAGGGTGAAGTGAGATAGAGAGAAGGAGAGAAGAGGAGGGAGGGACAAAGATATATGAGGGTTGAGGATCTAATGTATAGGGTAGAGGGTTGAGAATTGAGGGTATAGGGTTGATGATGTATAGGGTTGATGGTTTAGGGTATTGGGTTGAGGGTATAGAGTCAAAGGATTAGGGTTGAGGGTAGAGGGTAGAAGGTTTAAGGGTTTAGGGTTGATGGTTAAGTGTTGATGGTAGAGGGTTGATGGTATAGGTTTGAGGGTATATGGTTGAAGGATTGAGTTGAGGTTCCAATGTATAGGATAGAGGGTATAGGGGTCGAGGGTTTAGGGTTTAGGGTTTAAGGGTTGAGGGTTGAGGGTTGAGGGATTAATGGTTGAGGGTTGATAATTGAGGGTTGAGGGTTTAATGTATAGGGTAGAGGGTAGAGGGTAGAGTGTTTGAAGTTTTATGGTTTAAGGGTTGAAGGTTGAGGGTATATGGATGAGGGATTAAGGTTGAGGGTCCAATATATAGGGTAGGGGGTATAGGGGTTGAGGGATTAGGGTTTAATGGTTGAATATTGAGGGTAGATGGTAGAGGGTTGAGCGTTTAAGGGATTGAGGGATTAAGGTTTGAGGCTTGAGGGATTATAGTAGATATTTTACTTGGGTTTAATGGTTTAAGATTTGATAGATTATGGTTGAGGGATTAGGGTCGAGGGTAGAGGGTATTGCATTGAGGGTAGAGGGTTGAGGGTTTAAGGGTTGAGGGTTGATGGCTTAGGGTTGAATATTAAAGGGTTTATGGGTTGAGGTATAGGGTTGAGGGATTAGGGTAGAGAGAGAGGAATGGATAGAGGGAGAAGTGAGATAGAGAGGAGAAAAGAGGAGGGAAGGAGAAAGATATATGATGGTTGAGGATCCAATGTATAGCATAGAGGGTTGAGAATTAAGGGTATAGGGTTGACGACCTATAGGATTAATGGTTTACAGTATTCGGTTGAGGGATTAGGGTTGAGGGTAGAGGGTAGAAGGTTTAAGGGTTTAGGGTTGAGGGTTAAGGGTTGATGGTAGAGGGTTTAGGGTATAGTTTTTTGGGTATATAGTTGAAGGATTAGGGTTGAGGGTTCAATGTATAGGGTTTGAGGGTTTGGGGTTTAAGGTTTGAGGGTTGAGGGATTAAGGGTTGAGGGTTGAGAATTGAGGGTTAATGGTTTAATGTATAGGGTGGAGGGTAGATGGTAGAGGGTTGAATTGCTTAGGGTTTAAGGGTTAAGGGTGGAGGGTTTAGGGTTGAGGATATAGGGTTGATGGTATAGGTTTTATGGATTAGGGTTGAGGGTTCAATGTATAGGGTAGAGGGTATAGGGGTTGAGGGATAACGGTTTAAGGGTTGAGGGATTAGGGTCAAGAGTAGAGAGTATTGGGTTGAGGGTACATGATAGAGGGTTTAAGGGTTGAGGGTTCATGGTTTAATGTTGAGTGTTTAAGGGTTTAAGGGTTGAGGGTATAGGGTTGAGGGATTAGGGTAGAGAGGGAGGGATTGATGGAGGGAGAGATGGAGGGAGAAGTTAGATAGAGAGAAGGAGAGAAGATGAGGGAGGGACATAGATACATGAGGGTTGAGAATTGAGGGTATAGGGTTGAGGACATATAAGGTTGATGGTTTATGGTATTGGGTTGAGGGATTAGGGTTGAGGGTACAAGGTAGAAGGTTTAAGGGTTTAGGGTTTAAGGGTTAAGGGTTGAGGGATTAAGGTTTGAGGGTTGAGAATTGAGAGTTGAGGGTTTAATATATAGAGTATAGGGTATAGGGTAGAGGGTAGAGGGTAGAGGGTTTAAGGGTTGAGGGTTTAAGGTTGAGGGTAGAGAGTTGAGAATAGATGGTAGAGGGTTGGGGGTTTAAGGGTTGAGGGATTAAGGGTTGAGGGTTGTAGGATTAGGGTAGAGAGTTTACTTGGGTTTAAATGTGTAGATCGAGGATACTAGTATGGACCGATTACACTTGATCCATGAAGAATCAAAGCATAATGTAGCCACTAACACTCAATCTTAAACAAGATCATTCAAATGAAGGATAAACTAAACATTTATTGAAATGAAGCATTCTAAATATGAAAACATTTAAATGTCTACTCTAACCCATTTAAAGCTTATCTCATCTTGTAATTGGTGTCATGTTGATGTGGAACAATGACCCTTTCCCCATCCGGTGATTAGTGAACTTGTTCCAATCGATTCTATTGAAGAGAATTGATGAAACTATTGTGATATGTCGATGAAAAAATGATTTATGCTAAATTGAACATGATGCAAGCTAAATTAATATGATATAAAATCTAATCTACCATGATTTTATGGTAAATGATTCAAATATGCAATGGCTAAGCTAATATGAGTGGAATTTAAACTAAAAGATTCAAACCCTAATTAATAAACAAGCTAAATGGATTCATGGAAGCCATTCATGAAATATTAAAGCTAATATGCAACTAAAAATGAACTAAAATATGATAAATGTGAGTGAAGTATGAGTGCAATTGTGAGTGATTCCAACAACATAAGTTTGTAAATTGAAAGATTGATCCATTTGTCTTAAAATAGTGTTCTATTTATGGGAAAGAAAATGAGAAATGAAGGGTTGAGATCAAAAAGGTAAATCAACAGTCAAGGATGAAAGAAATTGGAGGAATGGATCATGGATTATCATCAATGGATGAGAATGCAAGATGAGATTTAATCAAGAGTTCTCACTCCTTCTAAACAAACACAATTTTGACCTATTTAAGAAGTCAAAGGTTAACTTGCTCAAGAGGTTTCAAGTTTAGCTTGCTCAAGAAGCTAAGTGAGAATATTCGCTTTCTGAAATGATTGGAGGAGAGAGAATACTCTTTGGAATATTCTCATGGGTGAGGAAAAATGATATTTAGTTAATTAAAACTAAATTTAAATTTCTCAAAGGAGGAATATTCATATTCCTTTACAAGTGGGAGGAATTAGATTAGTAAAATAATTGTTAATTAAAAAAGGTTTAATCATACAATTAGGGGATATAGAAGAATTAAATGATATTTATTAAATTAAATAATTTAATGTATGAGGAAAGGTGAAATAACATTTAATTGAATAACTTAGGATTATTTAATTAAATAAGAAGACTTAGGGAATTAAATTAAATAGTTTGATTTATTTAATTTAATGAGAAGAAATGTTAGCATGAAGGGGGGTGAATTAACCCGATTAAGTTAATTAGGTTAATAAATGAAAATGATGCCATTAATTAATTAGTGAGGCTAATTCAATTAGTTAAGAAAAAAGAGGATGTGTTTGAGAGAATATGATGTTAGTATACTTTATTCAAGTGCATGATATCATTCAAAGCATTTTTTAGTGTCTACATTTTCTCCCCTCTTTGAAGTGAGGTACATGCTACTTTGGTTCAAGGACTGATGCTCTTTAGATAAAAAACTATTTCCAAAACCAAAAAATAAAAAATTTCTAAATTTTAGATGCCCCACTACTGATGGATAAAGCTAATTCCTTGCCCCCTCAAGAAATTGGGCAGAAATTTTGAATTTTGGGTTGATTTCTTGATAAAGGTGAAAAGTTTCAATAGAAGTCTAAAAAGGCTTTGGGATGCAAGAAAGATGCCAAAAATGCAAAAAACCATATAAAATAATCCCCAATTTGGAAAAAATGGTGAAAATGATGATAAACCCTAGCTTCAAGGTTAAATTAGGGAAAAAATCCTAATTTTGTAGCATAAATAAGACAAGAAGGGTCACTTTCAATTCATTTGTGCATTCACATTTTAAGGAATTATTGCAAATTGAGCTTTGACCCCCTGATGAGATGGTGCGATGAGAGATCCCACAACATATTTCCAATTGATTTTGAGAGTACCAGTGGCTTCCAGGCTTAGGACCAATAGTATGTAACTCAAAACTTGATTTGAAATTTGACTTTTTGATGCATTTATTATGTTTTGAATTTTAAAATTGGGCGGTGTCACTATATAGTGATGCTAAAATTACAATCAATGACACTAAAATGAATTTGAGTGATGCATATGTGTTTGGTGATGTAGTTCACAATTTAGAATTAGGGTTTCCAATTTTAAATTGCAACACATATGTTTATAGCAACACACTTCCCAATTTGAAAATTAGGGTTAGGGTTTCCAAACTTTAAATTGCAATGTATAAATGTTTGGTGACATAATTTGTGATTTGAAATTTGAATGCCTTAGGGTGTGCCTTGTGGGTGTAGGAGGCCATTCCACCCTTGATGTCTCATGAGCATTGACCCATAGTTTTGGAGAGACTTGGTGATTTATTCAAGTTGCACTAGGAGCACCTAGGGGAGATTGGCCTATGGTACGTTGCATACGCGCCCATTGTCCAGACACATCTAGCTAGGATGATGGAACTATGTGAAAGATGGCACAATGAGACTTCATCTTTCCACCTTCCAACAAGCGAGGTGAGAGTGACCTTAGAGGATGTTGTTACCTATTTTTACCTTCCAGGTTAAAATAGTGCATTAAATAGGCCAATTAGTCAAATATCTCAAGTTTTAAAAAGTCTTCTTTCCAAAAGATTTATCAAAAAGAGAAAATGAGATATTAAGGGGCTTCCTTATTGCTAAGTTTGAAAGCATATTTTAAAGGAATCTTCTTTTAAATATTATCAGAATTCAAATGATAATATTTAATGTCAAATTTTCAAAGTCAATGAGGCTTTTATTTTGTATTCAAACATTGGAAAAGTATGTTAATGGAATTCACGTGTAAATGGGAAAAAAGATTAAGTTTTATCTTTGTTTTTTGAAGTTTGAAAAGGAAAGCGACAAGAGTTTCTATTTTTGGCAGAAGGTTTCCTTTATTTTTTGACAAAATAAAGGAAGAAGAGTTGAGTTGTGAAGGAAAATGAAGTCTTGTAAAGGGAAATAACTTGTTTTTTTTAGGAAACACTCACTTGTGGACAAGTTTGTAGCATCTCATATTAAAACAGTCATATCTTAGAAAGCACGAACTAGGTTTTTGTGATTTTAGGAAAAAAATTAGGAAACAATTAAATAAAAAAACCCATGAAATTTTGCAAAAACCCAGTTTGTCATTTGAGATAAATTTTCACTAGTATGAGGTAGAGTTTAGATACAAAATGGAAACATTTCAATCACATCAGTAGCAAAGAAGGGTCCCAAATTGGAAATTCAATTATTTCCTTCTATCTTGAAGTTGTTTTCAAGGAGTTTGCAGTAGTTAAGGGAAGCAATTGGCTTCAATCAAGCTGATGTTTGTTTTCAATTCCAAATCAATCAGGAGTTATTTTAGAAGTTGATTTTTTAAAAAGAAATCTTTATGCCTTAGTTTTTTTTAGTTCTAGTTTTTGCTTCTTTCTCTCTTGAGTATTGTAGAGAGCTTTGTAAGCATTTGTAACTCGAATTTTCATAAGATGATTATGCAACTCCTTTCAAATCAATAAAAACAACAACGTTCTCCTTTTCATATTTTGTCTCATTTTGCACTTAATGATTTGATGTTCAATTTTGATTCAATTTTATAATCCTTTTCTATGTCTCATTGTTATTGGTTTGAGTGCAAAAGTTTCATGTAATGGAGGTTGTGTATTGTTCTTAATGTTGTTAGTGGGTTGAAGTTGTGATGATTTTTTTTCCTTCGTGCAAGCCTCTAATTTTCAAACCTTTATACAAATTACTTATATATTGCATTGTTTTACATGGAGTTGTGAAGAAAAGGTCTTTGTCAAACTGATCATGAGTTGAATTAGTGGTTAAGATTATAATTTTTTGGTGCATCACCCTTTAAGTTTTAGGATTTTCATTTTAGTTATCCTTCTATCATTTTTCTCAAAAGAGTTGGTATTTTTAGGTTATCTACCAGGGGAATCATCCCTCTCTAGAGATTCATTCTCACCATAAGTCACCCACAGCTCGAGAATGTTTCCATGTTACACATGATAGTTGAGTCTAAATTTAATAGGGTGCAATCCTTGTTGATAACAATTTTTGACATTCCTAGTGGGACTCTAAAGCTTGTTTTAGAGAAAGAATTCAATTTTTAAGCTACTGTTCTAGTATATGCAACAACTTTTTTGGCCTTTTGAGGCTATAAATTTATACCTGGCAATGCCATTCTTTGGTTTTGGATGCAAATCTAGTGTAACTAGCTTATGAGAAGAGTACAAACTAGAGCAAGTGTTTCTCCATTTGAGTATTGTAGTTTTCTCCACCAAAAAGAAAGGATAGAACACTCAAGTTAACTAATGGAGGAAGATTAGTCTTTTCAAGACAATCCAATGTTTGATTGTCAAGATCCTAGTTGTTCAACTCATAGAGAGCTTGCCAGTCTGCTAAATTCTCATGATGACCAAGTGAATGATGAGGACAACAAAGTGAAACAAGTTTTTGAACAAGATGAAACTAATTAGTTTGAGGATAATAAGGAAGGTATGCAGCTAAGACCTTTGGAAGAGGAGTAAGAATTAGAAAACTCTAGTTTGGGTAAGTTTTCAGACCCCCCTAGTTAGTCCATAATTCATATTCAAGTTGAGAAGGCAACAAATCAGCATTGATTCTTTGCACATTAGTTTATCAAGAGGATACCCAATCAGACATTTTTTAGACTAGAGGAAAACCATGAGATTGATGTTGAAAAACAACAAATTTCACCTACTTATGCACTTCATACCAACGACATTCTTGATCAAGCTCAAATAGTAGGTGGTTTTTTCTATGTTTTCCAAGAATTTTTACAAAAAATGCTTGTATTACCAGCTATGTTTCACTTCTTTTCAGTAGTTCAAAAGTGTGTAAATTATTATTTTGTGAAGAGAAAAGGAAGCTACTTTAACCAATCTGTGAATGGATGTATTTGAAGGTTTCAAGGACGATTGGTTAAAGTAGGATAGAATATGTTTTTCATTTCTCTAAATGCTTAAGGCACATCTTTCTATTCAGTTTGGTTTTCAATAAGTGTTGTTGCATAGTTTGCTAGCCTTTAAGGCCTTGGTATTTTGTTTTTGCTTTGGTTTTTCTGCTATTAGGGCTCTAATAGCTAAGTTACAATGGTTTTCTTAGTAAATGAGGGGAAAATTTTGACTCCATTCCTAATGGATATGCAACGCTACTGATCTAATATTCTTAGTAGGCAAGCATTCAGTAGAAGTCACCAAAATGTTACCTATTTTCACCTTCCAGGTTAAAATAGTGCATTAAATAGGTCAATTAGTCAAATATCTCAAGTTTTACAAAGTCTTCTTTCCAAAAAGATTTATCAAAAAGAGAAAATGAGATATTAAGGGCCTTCCTTATTGCTAAGTTTGAAAGCATATTTTAGAGGAATCTTCTTTTAAATATTAGCATAGTTCAAATGATAATATTTAATGTCAAGTTTTCAAATTCAAAGAGGCTTTTATTCTGTATTCAAACATTGGAAAAGTATGTTAATGGAATTCACTTGTAAATGGGCAAAAAGATTAAATTTTATCTTTTCTTTTTGAAGTTTGGAAGAGAAAGCAACAAGAGTTTCCATTTTTGGTAGAAGGTTTCCATGAGTTTTTAACAAAAGAAAGAAAGAAGACTTGAGTTGTGAAGGAAAATGAAGTCTTGCAAAGGAAAAGAGCTTGTTTTTTTAGGCAACACTCACTTGTAGATAGGTTTTCAGCATCTCATATTAAAACAGTCATATCTCAAAAACCACAAACTGGGTTTTTGTGATTTTTGGATAGAAATTAGGAAACAATTAAATGAAATAACGCATTAAATTTAAAATAAACCAATTTTTTTGTTTGAGAGAAATTTTCACCAGTCCAAGGTTGAGTTTAGATGCAAAATGGAAACATTTCAATCACATCAATAGCAAAGAAGGGTCCCAAATTGGAAATTTAGTTGTTTCCTTCTATGTTGAAGTTGATTTCAAGGAGTTTAGTGCAGTTAAGGGCACCAATCAGCTTCAATCAAGCTGATTTTTTTTTTCAATTCCAAATCAATTAGGAGTTATTTTAGAAGTTGAATTTTTTAAAAGGCATCTTTAGGCCTTAGTTTTTTTTAGTTCTAGTTTTTGCTTCTTTCTCTCTTGAGTATTGCAAAGAGCTTTGTAAGCATTTGTAACTTAGATTTTCATAAGATGATTATGCAAATCCTATCAAATCAATAAAGAGAGCAATGTTCTCCTTTTCATATTTTTTCTCATTTTGTAGCTAATGATTTGATGTTCAATTGTGATTCAGTTTTAGAATCCTTTTCTATGTCTCATTGTTGTAGGTTTTAGTGAAAAAGTTTCATGTAATATAGGTCATGTATTGTGTTTATTTTTGTTAATGGGTTGAATTTGTGATGAAACTTCTATTTTTCCTTCATGCAAGCTTCTAATTTTAAAACCTTCATAAAAATTACTTATCTATTGCATTGTTTCACATGGAGTTGTGAGAGAAAAATTCTTTTTCAAACTGATCATTTGTTGAATTAGTGGTTAAGTTTGTAAGTTTCTAGTGCATCACCCTTTAAGTTTTAGGATTTTCATTTCAATTATCCTTCTATCCTTTTTCTCATAAAAGTTAGTAGTTTTAAGTGATCTACTAGGGGAACCAACCCTCTCTGGAGATTCATTCTCACCATAAGTCACCCACAGCTTGAGAATGTTTCCATGTTACACTAGATAGTTGAGTCTAACTTAAATAGGTTGCAATCCTAGTTGATAACAAATGTATGGTAGATTCTACATTTGTTGATACATGGCGAGCGTGTGATTTACAATGTTGATGTCAGATACAATGCCTTCCATCAGGTGATTGAGATTGAGGACCTTGTTCTATTCACTTCACTTATTGACCTTGAGATGTATAGAGGTCAAGTGCCCACATACCAATTGATCATTACAACCATCATTTTTGGTTTGGTTGCTCCTGACCGATGGAGAAGAGGATTTAATGTAAGATGGGGCTTGACATGGCATAGGATGCTACATAGGAGGACATTATTTTCATGTGGGAAAGTAATGTTGGCCTTGTTGTATCATGATATACATGACTTTATATACTACAATGAAAAAGCTATTGGCACAAGGGGGTTACCTTCATATTTGAGCTTGGGAGCATATTGCAATGCTTCGATCAATTGTGTAGATGGCTGATGTTGAGCTAGATGATCCTATTGTTTGGTGATGTAGAGGCAACATCACTCTCCAACATACAGGGAAACTTGGACTTCCGTACTAGCATCGGGTCCTAGATGATATGATATTGTTTAGATGGTGACCTTGGCTACAGATGCTAGCATGGTATGATGATACACAACTCTTCTTTGCTAGACAAACCCAGTATATGGAGGGTTAGGAGCAAATGATCATAGAGAGATATCTGCTAGATAGGGTGGCATGACATTTTGGTGAGTAGCAAGATAGGTCAGATGATTCCTATAGAGCTATGTTTGCAAGATCAACTCGAGATGTTTCGAAATGGGGACCTACTATCCTAGCTCCAAAGGTGGTCGAGGGTTTCATATAGTTGGTGGCATAGCCATGGGCTTATGACTAGGGTTAGGTGGATGCAAAAATGACACCTGCTTATGATGGATGGTTCACACCCCCTCATAGATTGAAAAATCTAGTGGGTGATCCTCCACAAGGGAGACCCAAAGGGAGGGGAGTAGGATGGGGCAAAAGTAGGGGAGAGGGGGGCTAAGATGGAAAAGATGGATAGGTTCTAAGGGCTCCACCAGTGGGATAGTAGCCTATGTAGTAGCCTCTTGTTTAGCCACAGTTAGTATAGTAGTAGCCTGTGAAGCCACCATCACCAGATCCTTAGGATTTATAGATTCAGTAGCTGCAACAATAGGTGTAGGTTCTCACAAGTGAGTGGGATCAAGCCCAAAAATAGATTTTGGTGATCATTGTTGAGTGAGACTAGGCTAGACAATAGGTTGTAGCTATTACAATAGAAATATATCATGCAAGGTAGTAGATATAGGCTGTGACTACCAAGAGAGATCAGGAGATTAGTTGCCACCAACACTTGGAGGTGATAAAAACATCTACACAAGGCGAGACTAAATCTATCATACTATACAAAGAGGCTATAACTGAGGCAACCTATTATGGGTTGCAATATCACAGAGATGTTTCAGCACCACTCAGAAAAACTAACTATTCATAGAGGAGTGATGCATGACCTAGGGTTGAGGATCATCCAGAGAGATAGGTTGGAGAGAGGAGTAGCCATCACCATTCTATGGAAAGGGATGATGGGTCAAAAATTGAGGTAGAAGGTGTAGGCCCCTTGCCATTCTTGGGTACTTGAGGAATCTTGTAGAACTTGGCCTCAATATTTTTTCAGTTATAAAAAGGCTTAGGACCTCCATGGATGGTAATCTCTCTACCCTCGAAAGGAAACTTCACACATTGATGATAAGTCAACGCGATAACTTTTAGGGCATGGATCCATGGTCGACCAAGCAAGATGTTTTAGGGAAGATCAAGGTGTAATACTTGGCATGTAGTTTCTGCAATGAGGGGGCCTACTTAGATGGGTAATGTGATGATGCCTTGTGATATCCATTCTTGGTCATCATATGCCCTGATGGTGGTACTCTTTGTCTTTTCAATAGTATCTTCTAAATAGCCCATATTTTTTATCAACTAAAGGGTACAAATGTTCAATCCAACACCTCCATCTACTAAGACTTTTTTGACCTTTTTCTTATGAATGATAACCTCAAGGTGTAAATCACGGTTGTGAGATGTTTGTGATGGTAGGTCTTGTTCGGAGAAGGTGAAAAGGTGATTAGTGGTATGGCCTACCATAGCTTGAAAAGGATTTGTATCAATATCCTCAAGGATAAATTATTTTGATAAAATTTTCTCCAAGATCTCCCTATGTGCGAGGAATAGCCTCAATAGTTCTAAGATTGATATATATGTGTGGGGGTCTTCTTAAGTTGATCTAGTAGATTGTACTATCTAGGATTGGATGTTGGAAAAGTAGGTTATGCCTTAGATTGAGATGTGACTCCTTGAATGGTAATTTTTCCATGTCATGTGGTGACTCCACACTTCTTACTAGGACCTTTGATGGTGACAATTGTGATGAAACTATCATAGGAAGCGACTACATTGGAATAGGTATGATATAAATTATGTAATCCTTATATTTTCCATTGTTCCCTTTGCTAGGATCCAACATAGGGTTCTTGTATATCTTAAGATCTTGATTCCCTACTGGTACCTCAACAGATATGGTGTCATTCTCTGTGAGGTCTTAGATAATGTTTTTGAGCCTCATGTAGTTTTTTTTTTGTGTCCTTTAATCTTGTGAAAGTCACAAAGGTCTTTCTCGTTGTACCTGGATGGTTTCTATTGTGGTTCTTGGTAGTTTTGAAAGTTGGGAAGTGTTATTAGATTTGACTCTACCAACTTTTTCATGATGGTTTCAATGGGTTCAAATAGCTATGTATTTATGTTTAGGATAGTTGTTCTTGTTAGTGGTTCACCTTTGTTCAATGTCGATCTTGTTGATTTGATTATTCTAAGGGGGTTTTGTTTATTGCATAGTTGGTTGGATGTTAGCAACGTGATTTTTGTTTGGCCTAGGGGCATTTAGGACCACCTTAGCATCGATGAAACCATCATTTGTTACATTTTTGATCTTAGCCTAAACACAAGGCTTGTCATTTGAACTAGTTGATGGATGATGATCTTTGTAAGCTTGAGAGTTTCCCTATGATATTAGAGCTCTCTCGATGTTAAGGGATCTAGGGACAAGCTCATCATAAGATGTGATGCATTTCATTTTCAAGTGGAATGATATTTCTCGATCTAGATTTTATATGATGATTCCCACTTATTCATCAGAAAGAGGCCATTTTCTCTCACTAGATCCTTGTGTCCATCATTGTAATAAATTAGTGAAAGTTTCTCCTTTATTTTTCCTAAGACTGTACAGTTCTTCTAGACTTACATCCATGTCAAGGTTGAAGGAGAAGTGATCAATGAATTTATCGGTAATTTCCTAGAAATTTTTGATGTTGGGAGGTAGATGAGAAAACCAATCCATGGTAGGACCTATTAAACTTTGAGGGAAGAGGCACATTAAATAAGAATCATTGTAGGCCACCTCCATACACATGACATTAAATTCTTTGATATGGTCCATTGGACTTCCTCTCCCTTTGTATTTATTGAATTAGGAGATTTCAAAATCGGGAGGGAATGGTACCATTGCTATATTTCATTCAAATGGATAGGGACATAGATTCTATGTATGGGGCTTCTTTTTCTTGCTGATTCAAATGTCTTGCATTTCTTGTGACAACACCTTAAACTATGATGCTAGATCATCTTGCAAGTTTGGTGGAGGAACATATGGTGGGATGATGGATGTGTTTTGATATGATAATGTGTTGTATGGGGCATATGTTGGCATGAGATTTTGTGAGGGTGATTGGGGTATCGATGTATATGTTCCTAACATGTTGGTATTGATGATGTTCTATTGAGGATTTTAGTAGGATATTGGTTGTTGTTGTTGGTGGTGGTGGACATAATGTTGAGTTAGTAAGGCTTGTTGTTGTTGTGCCACTAGGGCTTGTTGTTGGGCCTGTTGTTGTTGTTGCACCATGAGGGCTAGTTATTGGGCCTGCTATTGTTATTATGATTCTAAGCTTCTTGATGAGCTTGATGTAGTTGTTGGGATAAGGATACTTGTTGTGCTACTAAGGCTTCTTGCTATTGTTGTTGTTGTTGTTGTTGTTGGGCTGATAGGGCTGTTTACTATTGTTGTTGTTGTTGGATGGCTTGCTGATAAGCTTGTTGTGCTTGTTGTAAAGCTAGGGAATTTTCTTGCAATGTAGGATTAGGTGGTTGTTGGGATATTTGAGATGGATTGTGAGTGTTGATATTATAAGTGGATAGCAGATTGTTGATGAGAGGTGGAGGGTTCCCTTGGTTTAACATCCCTTGTAAGATGGTGGAATGATGTGCAGGAATGTAAGTTTGAGGTCCCATTTGATTCTGCATGGTAAAGGGGACTATGGGAAAATATGAAGGTGGTTCCATTAGATTTTGTGATGGAAATGACACACTAGGACCTTGAGTTCATTGATTGAAAAATTCTCTTGTCCCATGTCTTGAGGATTTCCTTATGCTAGAGATGTAAACAAGGTGTTACCTAGGTTGGTGGGATTTGTGACCAAGGGATTGTTCTGAGATGGGTTGATGATAGATGAGGTGGATGTGTTTTGTGAGACCAATGGTAAAAATGAACCAAGGGGAGGATTGGATAAAGATGTCCCTATCTACATTAAGGGTTGACTCTGTAGTATAGTATTGACATGCCCTTATGTGTTGTTTTGAGATATTTGGTCTATACTACTTTGCATGATGGTGGGACCACTTGTGGTATTTATGGGTATGGATGAAGAGGGTTGTCCTTGATATGTGGAGGTTGTGGTGGAATAATGAAGTTCAACGGGTTTATATTGTTGTTTTGGATCTTGAGGAATAGGAGGAGCACTTAAGGTAGGTTTCCACATGGTTGTTTGGGATGGAGGATTGGTATCAAGGGTACCCACAAGTGTGCTACTTTAAAATGGAAGAGTTAGACCAAAGTCCTTGGAAAGGCTAGTTGTAAGGCTAGGAGTGGATGTTTGAGTTATCCCTAGTGATGGAGTTGTGAAGCCATGTGTCAAATTTTGTGCAACAAATGATGGGGAAATAGGAGCTACATTTTCAAAGGCTTGGTGTTCTATAATTTCCTCCCTAGTAAGTTCAAAGGGATTGTTTGCTATGTCTTCTATCTCATATGGTCTTGATGGAGATGATGGTTGTTGAGATGGGGTAACTTGACTTCTCAAATCAAATTCTAAAGGATTTAGATCTTTTGAGGTAAATGTGACTTTGGTTTCTCCATGATTCTCTTGTGTTGTGATCTCATTTTTACCATAAATTTTGTGTCACCTTTGGGATATTTTTGTTGATATTTGTAATGTTTGAACCCTCTAGTTGAATCAAATCTAGGTAAAAGGGGCACTCTAACTCTTTTTGGAGGAATGATGATAGTGGGGGATGAAAATATGGGTGATGTGGAGAGTGATATTTGCAAACATTTTGGGACAACACTTTTGACTCAAGTTTTTTTTTTGATGTTGGGGTAAAGGATGTTGATGAACTTATGAATCTTTAGGGTAGACTTGTGACCTTCAAGATAGACTAGTTCAAAGATGATAAATAACTTAACTAAATGCATGGAAAATGATACATTTCACATACAAAATAGTCAAGTTAGGGTTTTGGGTTGGTTGATGTTTAAGTGAAAATATATTGGTGTATTCAATTTTTTTGTAAAGATAGGTGAAGTGAATCATGAAATATGATGGAGGATGGATGAAATGTTTGACCCAATGTTGACTTAGAATGAAGCTTGTTTTTCCAAGACCAAGGTAGTGAGAATGATGCTAGACCTCTAAAGTGTTCAAATCCTAAAGAATAATGTTGGCCTAAATGCGAGGATAGGTGTGGGTATGTAGATCTGGTTGGTTCCTCCCAGATCAAGCATAATATTTTCTTAACAAGAGGTTATGATTACGATAAATTATTAAGGACCAATTCCTACCAAACTTGGAATTACGATACCTACATCTATAATGGTGACATGTAGATCTTCCCCTATAGATTTTTATTGTGTGATAGATCATTTAGAGGAGTTCAAAATGATGAAAATAATTCATGTTTTAGATAGGTTGATTATCATGAAAAAGACCTAGGTTTTGACTCATGAAGAACATGTACATGTGTGGATATTTCCTCAATGCACATTCATAAAAGTGTACTAACAATTTGTTTCTATTGAGGTAGAGTGATGAAATACAATTTTTGATTGCTTTTGAACTAAGATGCCTAAGTTTAAAGTGATGACTAGTAGACCTTCTTTTGGGGATCCTAACTTTTCATGAGATCATTTAGAATAATTCAAGTTTATGGAAGAAAGGAAGATATTTATTGCCAAGCAGGTGGTGGTAATATGGGTCATCCAACCTCAATATCGGTTTGTTCCTCTTCTTCTTCTAAGATGTTTATAGTGTTTCTCAACTAAGTGGGTGTTTCTTTTGTTAAAAAAAGTTAAGCTTATCAAACTACTAATGACATCAGTTTTTTCCCCATTAATGAAATCAAAGTTTGGCCGAATGATAGCATCTTCAAGATCATGTTTTCAATGGGAGAAATCAGTCTCCAAATAGTCATGTGAGGTTCAATTATGTCAATTTATCTTGCTTAAGTGAATTGATTTTACCACAAACACTTGTCCTAATTATGATTTCAAACTAAATGTTTATGTCAAAAACATCATAACCTTCACAATGTCCACTTTGTGAAAATCATGAGGTTGAAGTCATAATTTCCTATGTTGTCTTTGGAAAATATGGATTGAGATATAAGTCAATATATTTAGAAATCTCTAAGGATAGAAATCCTTAGGACAAGCAGTAATAGCAAGGCTAATTCAAGAGGTATCCATATTTAAGCCAAAGTGTTTGAAATTTTGAGGAAGATAATGAATGCTTGTTTTGTAACATTTTGGAACCACACAATGTATTAAACTGACTCACAATCATTTACAATCCTAGGTTGAAATGGCCATAGTTGTTGAGTCCCCACTCGAATTTCTCCAAAAACTAAGAAATTTCGAACAGTTAGAGATTTGGCGACACTGGCTCCCCTCCATGGCACACACTTCTTGAGACCACCAAATCTCAAAATCTTGAGGATCCTAAGATCCTAAGTATTTTTTTATTTCAATAATGAATAGTAAAAATGTGGAGCAGCTTCAAAATGCCCATTCTTGCACTAGCAATTATTAAGGATTTTTTGCAACTAAACAATTTAGCTCTTAATGACAAACTAAGAACATCCAACCATATACATGTTCATTTTTCCATTTAAGGTCTTACTACCATTCATGTTCCACTAAAGGCATGGTACTAGGTGCAGTAAATTATATAGTCTAGGATAGAAGGTACTTTCTCATGATTTCCCAACCTTTAATATAGCTCGTCGGTAAATGTGCTTGCAAGAAATTTCCTATGAGTTTCCTATTGCAAGTTGTGTCTCATAGTAAGTCCTCCATTAAGGTTGGCACAAAGAGTAAGTGTACTTAAGTATTTCTCTTCACCCAAGATCGCACAAAGCACAAGGGGATTGGATATGTACTTAAGTGTACGCAAATAATGAAGTGCACTTGGAGTGTTTCTCTTCACCCAAGATCACACAAAGCACAAGGGGATTGGATATGTACTACAAGTGTGACACAACAAAGCAGACACTAATTCATTTTACTGATAAAGCTAAGATGAATTCATTTTATGCACCAAATTAAATGTTAAGTTGCTTTGTTCAATTTTAAACCCAAAATAAAATGATGAGATGAGGGTTCAATTTTAGTATCGTTTGAGCATTCGTTTTAAACCCAAATGAAATTTAGTGAGGTCCTAGAGCATAAAGTAAAAAACATAATAAATTGGGTTATAATTGCCCCAAAGTGTCAAATGCTTGTTACAATTATAAAATCTTGATAAGAAAATTCTTCACTTTAACTTCGGGTTGTCCAACATGCAAAACCATGTTAGTCTAAAAACTAGCACAATGTTAGAAGCATGTTAGTACCCTAATGAATCTAAAAAATTAAAAAATATGCCAAAAAATGATCATTAAACTTCTTACCAAAGTTGGGTGTCACTGTACACTATAGCATCACTCTATTGAATAAGGGCATCACTTTGGTGAATAAGGGTGTCACTCTGCAGAGAAACCAAAGAGCATGATAGTGTCACTATTTGGTTGGGTGTCGCTATTTTTAAATATTTGATACCTTGATAAAGTATTAGCATCACCGTTTATTTAATCAGTATTAGTGCATTTAATATGCATCACTATTTGAAATGACAATAGCATCACTATATTGTGATTCCCTACAAAGGCATCGCTGAAATTGAGTTGGGCATTGCTCTATCCTACAAAATTCAAAATGAATGAAATTTGAGATAGAAATTGATTAAATTGATGGTTTTCCCTCCTAGTGCCAGAATTTTGGCCAATGATACTTGTATGGGCTGATTATGCTTGATCCATGCAGAATCAAAGAATAACGTAGCCACTAACACTCAATCTTAAACAAGATCATTCAAATGAAAGATAAACTGAACATTTATTGAAATGAAGCATTCTAAACATGAAAACATTTAAATGTCTACACTAACCCATTTAAAAATTATCTCATTTCAAAATTGGTGTCATTTTGATGTGGAACAACGAACCTTTCCCAATATCATGATCAGTGAGCTTATTCCAATTGATTCCATTGAAGAAAATTAGTGAAATTGTTGTGATATGTGCATGAAAACATGATTTATGCTAAATTGAACATTATGCAAGCTAAATTAATATGATGTAAAAGCTAATCTACCATTATTTTATGCTAAATGATTCAGATATGCAATTGCTAAGCTAATCTGAGTGGAATTTAAAATAAAAGATTCAAACCCTAATTAATAAAAAATCCAAATGGATGCATGGAAGCAATTAATGGAAGCTTAAAGCTAATATACAACTAAAAATGAACTAAAATATGCTAAATGTGCATGAAGTGTGAGTGTGAGTGATTCCAACAACATAAGTTTGCAAATTGAAAGATGGATTCATTTGTCTCTGAATAGTGTTCTATTTATAGGAAAGCAAATGAGAAATGAAGGGTTGAGATCAAAAAGGTTAATCAACAATCAACAATGGAAGAAATTGGAGGCATGGATAATGGATTCTCATAAACAAATGAAAATGCATGATGAGATTTAATAAAGGGTTCTCACTCCTTCTAAAGAAACAAAATTTTGACTTGTTTAAGAGGTTAAAGGTTAACTTGCTCAAGAGGTTTCAAGTTTAGCATGCTCAAGAAGCTAAGTGAGAATATTTATTTTTTTAAATGAATGGAGGAGAGAGAATATTCTTTGGAATATTCTCATGGGTGAGGAAAAAGGATATTTAGTTAATTACAACTAAATTTAAATTGTGCAAAGGAGGAATATTCCTTTGCAAGTGGGAGGAATTAGATTAGTTAAATAATTGCTAATTAAACAAAGTTTAATCATAAAATTAGGGGATTTAAAAGAACTAAATGATTTAATGAATGGGGAGAATGAAATGACATTTAATTAAATAATAAGACTTAGGGAAATAAATTAAATAGTTTTATTTATTCAATTTAATGAGATCAAATGTTAGTGTGAAAGTGGGGTGAATTAACCCAATTAAGTGAATTATGTTAATAGAAAAAAATGACATGCCATTAATTAATTAGTGAGGCTAATTATATTGATTAAGTGAAAAGAGGATGGGTTTGAGAGAAAATGATATTAGTATACTTGATTCGAGTGCCTGATATCATTTAGGATAATTTTCAGTGTCTATAAAGGGTTTAAGAGTTGATGGATTAGGGTTGTGGGATTAACATCGAGGCTAAAGGGTATTGAGTTTAGGGTAGAGGGTAGAGGATTTAGGGGCTGAGGGTTTATGGTTTATGGTTTAAGGTTGAGTTTTTAATGGTTTTAGGGTTGATAGTATAGGGTTGAGGGATTAGGGTAGAGAGGGAGGGATGGAGGGATAAGATAGAGAGAAGGAGAAAAGAGGAGGGAGGGACAGAGATATATGATTCTTGAGGGTCCAATGTATAGGTTGAGGGTTGAGAATTGAGGGTATAGGGTTGAGGACCTATAGGTTTGATGGTTTATGGTATTGGGTTGAGGGTATAGGGTTTATGGATTAGGGTTGAGGGTAGAGAGTAGAAGGTTTAAGGGTTTAGGATTTAATGGTTTAGGGTTGACGGTTAAGGGTTGAGGGTAGAGGGTTTAGGGTATAGTTTTGAGGGTATATGGTTGAAGGATTAGGGTTGAGGGTCCAATGTATAGGGTAGAGGGTATAGGGGTTAAGGTTTAGGGTTTAAGGGTTTAGGGTTGAGGGATTAAGGGCTGAGGGTTTAATGTATAGGGTAGAGGGTACAGGGTAGAGGGTTTAGGGGTTGACAGTTGAGGGTTTAAGGTTGAGGGTAGAGGGTTGAGGGTATAGGGTTGAGGGATTAGGGTTGAGGGTCCAATGTATAGGGTAGAGGGTATAGGGGTTGAGGGATTATGGTTTAAGGGTTGAGGGTTGAAGGTAGAGGGTTGAGGGTTTAAGGGTTGATGGATTAAGGTTTGAGGGTTGAGGGATTAATGTAGAGATTTTACTTATGTTTAAGGGTTCAAGGGTTGAGGGATCAGGGTCAGGGGTAGAGGGTATTGGGTTGAGGGTAGAGGTTTTATGGGTTGATGGTAGAGAGGGATGGATGGATGGAGGGAGAGATGGAGGGATAAGTGAGATAGAGAAGAGAGAAGAGGAGAGAGGGAAAAAGATATATGAGGGTTGATACTCCAATTTATAGGGTAGAGGGATGAGTACATATAGGGTTGATGGTTTAGGGCATTGGGTTGAGGGTATATTGTTGTGGGATTAGGGTTGAGGGTAGAGGGTAGAAGGTTTAAGGGTTTAGAGTTGAGGGTTAAGGGTTGAGAGTAGAGGATTTGGGGTATAGGTTTCAGGGTATATGGTTGAAGGATTAGTGTTGAGGGTCCAATGTATAGGGTAGAGGGTATAGGGGTTGAGCGTTTAGGGTATAAGGGTTGAGGGTTGAGGGATTAAGGGTTGAGGTTTGAGAATTGAGAGTTGAGGGTATAATGTACGGGGTAGAGGGTAGAGGGTTTAAGGGTTGAGGTTTGAGGGTTGAGGGTTTAAGGTTGAGGGTAGAGTGTTGATGGTATAGGGTTGAGAGATTAGGGTTAAAGGTCCAATGTATAGGTTAGATGGTATAGGGGTTGAGGGATTAGGGTTTAAGGGTTGAGGGTTGAGGGTAAAGGGTTGAGGGTTGAGGGTTTAAGGGTTCAGGGATTAAAGGTTGAGGGTTGAGGGATTAGGGTAGAGGGTTTACTTGGATTTAAGGGTTTAGGGGTTGTGGGATTAGGTTTGAGGGAATAGGGTCGATGGTAGAGGGTATTGGGTTGAGGGTAGAAGGTAGAGGGTTTCAGATTTGATTCTTTAGGGTTTAGGGTTGAGTGTTTAAGGGTTTAAGGGCTGAGGTTATAGGATTGAGGGATTAGGGTAGTGAGGGAGGGATGGATGAAGGGAGATATGGAGGGAAAAGTAAGATAGAGAGGAGAGAAGAGGAGGGAAGGACAAAGATATATGATGGTTGAGGATCCAATGTATAGGGTAGAGGGTTTCGAATTTAGGGTATAGGGTTGAGGATCTATAGAGTTGATGGTTTAGGGTATTGGGTTGAGGGTATAGGGTTGAGGGATTAGGGTTGAGGGTAGAGGGTAGAGGGTTCAGGGTTTAAGGGTTCAAGGATTAATGTTTGAGGGAAAATGAATTAGGGTAGAGAGTTTACTTGGGTTTAAGGGTTGTGGGATTAGGGTTCAGGGATTAGAGTCGATGGTAGAGGGTATTGGGTTGAGGGTAGAGGGTAGAGGGTTTAAGATTTGAGGGTTTATGGTTTAGGGTTGAGTGTTTAAGGGTTTAAGGGTTGAGGTTATAGGATTGAGGGACTAGGTAGAGAGGGAGGAATGGATGGAGGGAGAAGTGAGATAGAGATAAGGAGATAATATGAGGGAGGGAGAGAGATATATGATGGTTGAGGATCCAATGTATAGGGTAGAGGGTTGAGAATTGAGGGTATAGGGTTGAGGAACTATAGGGTTGATGGTTGAGGGTATTGGGTTGAGGGTATAGGGTCGAGGGATTAGGATTAAGGGTAGAGGGTAGAAGGTTTATAGGTTTAGGTTTTAAGGGTTGAGGGTTGAAGGCTGAGGGTAGAGGGTTTATGGTATAGCTTTGAGGGTATAGGGTTTAAAGATTAGGGTTGAGGGTCCAATGTATAGGGTAGAGGGTTGAGAATTGAGAGATCAACATGTAATGTATAGGGTAGAGGATTGAGTGTTTACTTTTTCTTAAGGGTTTAAGGGTTGAGGGATTGGGGTCAAGGGTAGAGAGTATTGGGTTTAGCATAGAGGGTAGAGGGTTTAAGGGTTGAGGGTTTAGGGTGGAGTGTTTAAGGGTTTAATGGTTGAGGGATTAGGGTCAAGGGTAGAGGGTATTGGGTTGAGGGTAGATGGTAGAGGGTTTAAGGGTTTATGGTTTAAGGGTTGAAGATTGAGGGTTTAAGGTTGAGGGTAGAGGGTTGAAGGTATAGGGTTGAAGGTCCAATGTATAGTGTAGATGGTTTAAGGGTTTAGGGTTTAAGGTTTGAGAGTTGATGGTTTAGGGTATTGGGTTGAGGGTATAGGGTTAAGGAATTAGGATAGAGGGTAGAGGGTTGAGGGTTTAATGGTTTAGGGTTTAAGGGTTGAGGGTCCAATGTATAGGGTAGAGGGCATAGGGGTTTAGGGTTAGAAATTAAGGGTTGAGGGTTGATGATATTGGGTTGATGGATTATAGTCGAGGGTAGAGGGTATTGGGTTGAGGGTAGATTATTTAAGGGTTGAGGGTAGATGGTTTAAGGGTTGAGGGTTGAGAGTTTAAGGTTAAGGGTAGATGGGAGAGAGATAGAGGGAGTAAGAGAGAGAGATAAATACTTGAGAGAGGGAGAGGGGGTGTGAGGGAGAGACTTGAGAGATAGAGAGAGATATGAGTGAGAGAGAGAGAGAGACTTGAGAGAGGGAGATGCTTGAGAGAGAGAGGTACCCCACTAGATTTCCAATTTGGTGAAATTTGCAACCTAACTTGGCCTTTTTGAGAAAATGGGTCCAAGAAATGGGGGCCACTACATTGCCAATTTCACCAAATTGGCAAGCTAGTGGGCCCACTTTCTTGCCAATTCAGTGAAATTAGCAACCTAACTAGGACTATTTGAAAAAATGCGTCTAAGAAACGGGGTCTCCTGGTGTTTTACATCACTAAGAGACCCCATTTCTTGCACCCATTTTTTCAATTAGGCCACTACATTTCCAATTTCATTGAATTGATAAGCTAGTTGGCTCACTAGCTTACCAATTCAATGAAATTACCAATGCAGTGGCCTATTTGAAAAAGTGGGTCCAAGAAATTGGGTCTCCCAGTCGAGGGTATAGGGTATTGGGTTGAGGGTAGAGGGTAGAAGGTTTAAGGGTTGAGGGTATAAGGTTGAGAGATTAGGGTAGAGAGGGAGGGATGGATGGAGGTACAGATGGAGGGAGAAGTGAGATAGAGAGAAGGAGAGAAGAGGAGGGAGAGATAGAGATATATGAGGGTTCATAATCCAATTTATAGGGTAGAGGGTTGAGAATTGAGGCTATAGGGCTTAGGACCTATAGGGTTGATGTTTTAGGGCATTAGGTTGAGGGATATGGTTGAGGGATTAGGGTTTATGGTTTAGGGTTGAGTTTTGATGGTTTAGGGTTTAGGTTTGAGGGTATATTGGTGAAGGATTAGTGTTGAGGGTCCAATGTGTCGGGTAGCTGGTGTAGGGGTTGATGGTTTTGGGTTTGAGGTTGGAGGGTTGAGGATTGTGAATTGATAGTTCAGGGTTTAATCTATAGGGTAGAGGGTAGAGGGTTTAAGGTTTTAGAGTTTAAGGGTTGAGGGTTGATGGTTTAAGGTTGAGGGTAGAGTGTTGAGGGTATAGGGTTGAGGGATTAGGGTTGAGGGTCCAATGTATATGTTAGAGGGTATAGGAGTTGAGGGATTAGGGTTTAAGGGTTAAGAGTTGATGGTAGAGGTTAGAGGGTTGTGGGTTGTGGGTTGAGGGATTAGGGTAGAGAGTTTACTTGGGATTAAGGGTTTAGGGGTTTTGAGATTAGGTTTGAGGGATTAGGGTCAATGGAAGAGGGTATTGGGTTGAAGGTAGAGGAAAGAGGGTTTAATATTTAATTGTTTAGGGTTTAGGGTTAAGTGTTTAAGGGTTTAAGGGTTGAGGTTATAGGGTTGAAGGATTAGGGTAGTGCGGGAGGGATGGATGGAGAAAGAGATTGAGGGAGAAGTGAGATAGAGAGGAGAGAAGAGGAGGGAGGGAGAAAGATATATGATTGTTGAGGATCCAATGTATAGGGTGGAGGGTTGAGAATTTAGGGTATAGTGTTGAGGACCTATAAGGTTGATGGTTTATAGTATTGGGTTGAGGGTATAGGGTCAAGTGATTAGGGTTGAGTGTAGAGGGTAGAAGGTTTATGGGTTTAGGGTTGAGGGTTTAGGGTAGAGATGGTTTAGGGTAGAGTTTTTAGGGTATATGGTTGAAGGATTAGGGTTGAGGGTCCAATGTATAGGGTGGAGGGTATAAGGTTTGAGTGTTTAGGGTTTAAGGGTTGAGGGTTGAGGGATTAAGGGTTGAGGGTTTAGAATTAAGGGTCCATGGTTTAATGTATAGGGTAGAGGATTGAGTGTTTACTTGGGTTTAAGGGTTGAGTGATTAGTGTCGAGGGTAGACATTATTGGGTTCAATATAGAGGGTTGAGAGATTAGGGTAGAGGGTAGAGGGTATTGGTTGAGGGTTGAGGGTAGAGAGTTTAAGGGTTTATGGTTTAAGGGTTGAGGGTTGAGGGTTTAAGGTTGAGGTTAGAGGGTTGAGGGTTGAGGGTTGAGGGATTAGGGTTAAAGGTCCAATGTATAGGGTAGATGGTTTAAGGGTTTAGGGTTTAAGGCTTGAGAGATGATGGTTTAGGGTATTGGGTTAAGGGTATAGGGTTGAGGAATTAAGATAAAGGGTAGAGGGTTGAGGGTCCAATGTATAGGCTAGAGGGTATTGGGGTTTAGGGATTAGGGTTTAAGGGTATAGGGTTGAGAGTTTAAGGTTAAGGGTAGAGGGGAGAGAGATAGAGGGAGTGAGTGAGTGAGAGAAATACCTAAGAGAGGGAGAGGGGGTGGGAGGGAGACACTTGAGAGAGAGAGACCCGAGAGAGGGAGAAGGGGTAGGAGGGAGAGACTTGAGAGAGAGAGAGAGAGACCCCACTAGCTTGCCAATTTGGTGAAATTGGCATGTCAACTTGGCCTGATTGAAAAAATGGGCCTAAGAAATGGGGGATGCTACATTACCAATTTCACTAAATTGGCAAGCTAGTGGGCCCACTTTGTTGCCAATTCGGTGAAATTGGAAACCTAGCTTGGCCTATTTGAAAAAAATATTTAAAAAATGGTGTCTCCTAGTGATTACCATCACCAGGAGATGCCATTTCTTGGACCCATTTTTACAAACAGGCCACTGCATTGCCAATTTCATCGAACCTTGGCCTATTTGAAAAAATGGGTCTGAGAAATGGGGTCTCCTAGTGATTTACATCACTAGGAGAACCCATTTCTCGAACCCATTTTTTCAAACATGCCACTACATTGCCAATTTCATCAAATTGGTAAGCTAGGGGGCCTACTAGCTTGCCAATTCAGTGAAATTGGCAACCTAACATCACCGAGAGACCCAATTTTTTTGGCCCATTTTTTCAAATAGGCCACTACATTTCCAATTTCACTGAATTGGAAAGCTAGTGGGCCCACTAGCTTTCCAATTTGGTGAAATTGGAAACCTAACATGACAAAGAGACCCCATTTCTTGGACCCATTTTTTCAAACATACCACTACATTTCCAATTTCATCAAATTGGTAAGCTAGGGTAGAGGGTTTAAGGGTTAAGGGTTTACTATATAGGGTTAATGGTAGAGGGGCGATAGATATAGTAATATAGAGAGAGAGGGAGTGGGAGAGAGATAGTTGGCAGAGGATTGGGAGAGATATAGAGGGTAGAGGGTAGAGGGTAGAGTGTTTGAGGGTTTGAGGGTTTAAGGTTAAGGGTAGGGGGGAGAGATATAGGAGTGAGTGAGTGAGAGAGTGAGAGAAAGAGATATAGGGAGGGAGTGGGAGAGAGATAGAGGGTAGAGAGTAGAGGGTTTAAGGGTTTAAGGGTTAAGGGTAGAGGGTTGAGGGTTAAGGGGAGAGGGGAGAGAGATAGGAGTGAGAGAGTGATAGAGAGAGACTTGAGAGAGAGAGGGATGGAGTGGGACAAAGATAGAGGGTAAAGTGTAGAGGGTTTAAGGGTTAATGGTAGAGGGGAGTTAGATAGAGGGAGTGAGTGAGAGAGAGAGAGTCTTGAGAGAGAGAGGTGGGTAGGAGGGAGAGACTTGAGAGAGAGAGAGAGAGGGAGGGAGTGGGAGAGATAGAGGGTAGAGGGTAGAGGGTTTAAGGGTTAAGGTTATAGGGTAAAGATTTAAGGGTATAGGGGAGAGAGATAGGAGTGTGTGAATGAGAGAGAGACTTGAGAGAGGGAGAGTGGGTAGGAGGGAGATACTTGAGAGAGAGAGAGGGAGGGATTGGGAGAGAGATAGAGTGTAGAGGGTAGAAGGTTTAAGGGTTAATGGTAGAGGGTAGAGGGTTAAGGGTAGAGGGGAGATATCTAGGAGTGAGTGAGTGATAGAGAGAGACTTGAGAGAGGGAGAGGTGGTAGGAGAAATACTTGAAGTGAGTGAGAGAGAGATAGGGTATAGGGGATAGAGAAAGGGGTGAGAGACAAACTTGATAGAGGGAGATGGGGTAGGAGGGAGAGAGTTGAGAGAGAGAGAGGGATGGAGATAGAGGGTAGAGGGTTGAAGGGTTTAAGAGTAGAGGGTAGGGGATATAGAGAAAGAGAGAAAAGAAACATAAAAAATCAACTTTCTCATAACGCGAGCTCATTTTGAAGTAGTAGAGATATGGTCGTTATTTTAGCAAGACATAACATGCTTGCATTCTAATGCAAGCATATTTTTTGTTTCTCTTAAAATGGTTAAAAAAAAATATACCCATGATCTTAAGGCCCAAATTCTGCATATTCTCCTTGTTCTGCACGTGTTCTGACAAAAGAGCAAGTTTTTGATGATTTTGTGAAGTGTGCATGCAATTTTTCCAAATTCTAGCACCTTTTTCATGATTTTTCCACCACCTTTACATGAAATAGAAAATTTTTCATGTTGAAAGGCATATACTATCAATTCAAGTTTGAATTCCATTGAATAGTGATATACAATTAAAGTTTGGAGGGGAACAAGCTTTTGAAAAAGTCAAATTGTTGAGGAGTTTGAAGAAAGAAGAAGCAAAGGCTACATAATTGGGTAGAACTCCTCCATTTGAAACTCTGATTTTTTAGGTATGTTAAGTCTTTATACATTTTCTTTCATTCTATCTTGGCTTGCTTTGATTTTTTTATTTTTCATATTCCATGTTGATCATTTTTTTTTTCATTATAACCTTAGATTTTCAATGCACATTTTAAATTACACAATTCTTTACACTTTCTAATTACATTTTTAAACCACATCTCTTTGAGGCATTTTGTTAAACAAATGACTTATCTTGTGTATGCTTCCACATTTTGTATACACATATATATGACAAAAGTTATAAGTAAAATAATACATCATTTCTCAATCCTTTACTATGGATGTGCATACGACTCTCCAAAGCTTTCATTTTTTTATAGCCATGGGGGATGTTGGAAAATGTAGTTGAATTTGGTTTTACACCTACAAATTGCATATGCTTGAAAATATATTTTGTGCATATCCTGTAATAATTCAAGTCCATGAGGACATATCTTATTGAGGTATTTTGTCAAACATATATACCAAGCAGCTGATTGCCTTGTCTATGCTACCAAACTTTCCATACATGTCTACTAAAGCATTTTATCAAACAACATAGACAAGGCAATTAGTTGTTTGAAGAAATTCCTCAAAGAAATGGGGTCTCATGGTGATGTGCATTTTATCAAACAATTGATTGCATTGTCCATGCTACCAAATTTTCCATACATGTCTCCAGAAAATTGGAATATACTCCTCCCACATTGATAGATCTTTGAAACTATTTTGGTTTTCATCTCTATTGACAAAACACTATCTTATCAATGTGGTAGGGTTGAAAAGGTAGGGGCAGTGTGAGAAAATTCCTCATAGAAATTGGGACACATGGTGTTGTAAATCATTGTGAGTCCCCATTTCTATGAGGCATTTTCTCACATTGACCATCCCTTGTCAACCCTACTGCATTGACAAGCTAGTGAGCTCACTAGCTTGCCAATATAGTAGGGTTGACAAGGTAGGGGAAACATGAAAAAATTCCTCATAGAAATGGGGTCTCATGATCATGTACATCACTATGAGACCCCATTTCTATGAGGAATTTTTTCATGCTACCCATACCTTGTCAACCGTACTGCATTGACAAGCTAGTTTTTGACAAGCTCACTAGCTTTCTAATTTGGTAAGGTTGACAAGATAAGGGAAACGTGAGAGAATACCCCATTGAAATAGGGTCTCACGGTGATGTACACCCCATTTCTATGGGGCATTCTCTCACGTTACCCCTACCTTGTCAAACCTATTGAATTGGCAAGCTAGTAAGCTCACTAGCTTCCCAATGCTCACATGATTTTTTTGGATGGAATGCATTAAATAAATGTGGGCATGTGGCTTGCCTTGATTGAAATATAGGCTCAAAATGGAAGCATGGACAAGGCATGTGAATTTTTTGAGAGTAAAGTTTTCATAGACATGTATGCAAAATGTGGTAGCATTACAAACTAGTGAGCTCACTAGCTTGCTAATGTGGTAGGTTTGAAAAGGTAGGGGAAGTGTGAAAAAAATGCCTCATAGAAATGGGGTCTCATGGTGATGAGCTAACTAGCTTGTCAATGCAGTAGGGTTGAAAAGGTAGGGGCAATGTGAAAAAATGTCTCATAGTAATGGGGTCTCATGGTGATGAGGCATTTTTTCACACTACCCCTACCTTGTCAACCCTACCACATTAACAAGCTAGTGAGCTCACTAGATTTCCAGTGCAGTAGGGTTGAAAAAGGTAGGGGCAACATGAAAAAAATCCCTGATAGAAATGGGGTCTCATGATGATCTAGTGAGCTCACTAGCTTTCCAATGTGGTAGGGTTGACAAGGCAGGGGAATCATGAAAAAATGCCTCATAGAAATGGGGTCTCATAGTGACATACATCATAGTGAGACCCCATTTCTATGTGGAATTTGTACATCATCATGAGACCCCATTTCTATGAGGCATTTTTTCATGCTGCCCCTACCTTGTCAACCCTACCCCAATGACAAGCAAGTGTTTAACAAGCTCACTAGCTTGCCAATTTCGTAGGGTTGACAAGGTAGGGGCAAATTGAGAAAATGCATCATAGAAATAGGGTCTCACAGTGATGTAGAGCACCATGAGACCCCATTTTTATGAGGCATTTTTTCACACTGTCCTTACCTTGTCAACCCTACCGCATTGACAAGCTAGTGTTTGACAAGCTCACTAGCTTTCCGATACTACCACATTTTGCATACATTTCTACAAAAATATTATTGTCAAACAATCCACATGCCTTGTCCATGCTTCCATTTTGAGCCTATCTTGCAATCATGGCATGCCACATGACCACATTTCCACATGATGATTGTAAGTATATTGTATGAAGCCTTGAATGACATATTTCATTTATTTGTATAAATTATTTTTTTAGGAACTAATATTTGTCTCATTACCATGCTATAGGTAATATTATCCACCATGCTAAGGAAATGAAGAAGGAATAAACCAACAGAAAAAGAGTATGAAACTAATAAAGCAAAAAATAGAGAATGGATGAGGGAATATCATCAGAAGAATAAATTGGATACGATTGACGAAAACAAGCCAATTGAAGAGGAAACTCAACCATCAAAAAGAGAAAAGGCATTCACAACATAAACAAAATGAATGTGAAAGCATTGTGCTAAGATAGATTTGAATACCATGGTTGGAGACACACCCTCTACCGCAAGTGAATACAAAGGGACACCATTAACCACAAGTGAATATGGAGGGACACTGATAGGTTGTCGTTAGGTCTTAACACTTTAGTTAATAAAAACATTCATATATCGATCGGGTAGTGTCCAAATTGCTATATGCAATAGAATACATCTTGACTATCTCTCTCAGGTTTTCTAAATACTAAGCAGCTGAAATAAAACTCTAAAATAAGAAGCCTATAAAATTAGAAAGTAGGAAATCATCAATTTAAAAAGCTTAAAATAACTAAACAAGAAAGAAGAAAATTATGAATCTAAAAAGCATAACCACTAAACTAGAAAGCATGGAAATGATTAAACTAAGAAATGTATAGATTACTGAAGAAGTAAAGCTTGTAAAAAAGCTAGGAAATATTGGTCTAATCAAAATATAACATTCTAAACAACTAGCAAAAAATTATTTAACAATCTAAAACAACTGAAAGAAGGTGCTTTGGAACTTTAGACACTAAATTCAGAGACTATAGACTCAGCTACAACCTATAGGATTGATCTTGAAAGAATTACACACGTGAAAATAAATTCCAATTCCAATTATTATCTACTAAAGGAAAGTGTTGAATTAGAAGTAAAATACTTATCTATCTAATCTACAACCCCTCAAGTGGCTAGCTCTCAAGTGCTTATACGCCTAGCTCAGATCACCTACATTGGTAACTCTAAATTACTTCATTCAAATAACTCCATTCACATTATTCAATAGTTCCAAAAGTGGCAAGAAAAACTCATTTTATTCATATGAAAAGTATAACTTAGAAAACATAGTGGCAACATAACGATATTCTTCTGTATATCATCATTTTCAACAGTTACATATTTATATGAGAGCAACTAACAAAATCCTACTTTTTAGTTGGTGAAGTATTCAACTGATTGTCAAAAAATAATAGACTTTAAATCCCATGACATGAAAATATTAAATAGGCTCGACATGAGCCATAAAGTCTTTAGAACTAAAAAATAATAGAAACTATAAAAACTGGGTCCATCATGTATGCTACTAAAGTTTTGGTACCCATTCATTTGTCTTCAACAGTGTTGAAATCTATGTTAAAACCTCTTTGAATAGAATGGTAACCAATGGTGGAAGTTGACTTGTGGAATACTCAAAAACTAAACCATTAAGTCAACACAAATTAGCCTATTTTGACTAATTTCAAGAAATAAAGATTGTACGCTTATTCACAAAAAAGAAAGAAATTACTTATCCTAAAGATAATTAATTGGCAGGGTAAGGTTGACTGAAAGGTGTAAGGTTAATTATTGAATCCATTATATTGATGAGGTTATTTTTATCTCATCATTTCCTCCCCTTCCTAAGCCTGAGCAGGTCCTCTTGCTCTCCGGTGTGTTCCCTATCCTCCATTACCCTTATTCATCTTCTCATACTTGGCATTGAGATCATATAAGTCATCTACCTCTGTATCTAGTTCCTCTGGCTCCTTCAAAACTCCCTAATGAAAGGTGACCCTTTGTACCCATCTTGCAAAACTTTCATCACTCTAGTCTATATTGATATATGCTATAGGGGGTGGTGAAAGAATTAGATGAGGTCTATACCTCATTCCAATCCAATTAACCTTTAATTTCTCAAGGATTTTGGCCAAGGATACTACCCTTTTGTAGGACCATTTTATATTAAGAGGTGATATTACCTCTCTTTTCCTGATATACATAGGAAGAGGGGTATACCATTCTTCTCATGATGGCAAGCTTTCCATATCAACTCCGGTCCTTGATCTTGAAAGTGATCATAGCACAACCATAGGTTATTATTGTACTTGCTTTGTACCCCCTCTCTAAGTCGAATTCCCAGAAACTGTGCCTTGAAATAGAAAGGCTTCCTATGGGGGTATCTCATTTGCAACCCAACGGTTTTCTCTGCATGTTCATACTACCTTGACCGATCTTTCTAGTGAAGTTGATTATGCATTGTGTATAGGAATGATCTCAATTGGACTTCTCCCACAAAGAAATTAACAAAGAAATCTGTATATTCTTCCAAGAGAAAATTATGGACAAAGAATTCACATAATAAATCTTGTTGTTTAGGATTTGACTTAGCAAATATCTTCACAAATTCTTTATCATCGGGGTCATGTGGCTAATTATGGTGAATTCTTAGTAACTTCCATCTTAGGAGTTGTTCATTGAGGAACATAGAGTACAACCTAGATGGTCTTCTACAAGCTAATAATAATTCACCGATTTCACAAGCATCTTGTTTACCTTTATATGCTCTGTGAAATGATTCTTTTAACAGTACTAACTCCTTTTTCAGCCTATTATTTTCAAATTATACATCCCTTAGAAAATAGCATCACTCCATCCATTTCATTAATAATGGACGGATACATACCTAGAACCATTCTAAGACAATTGGTTCAGTTTATGTCTCCTTGGATTCCATTATTGGCTTCATGTCACTTTCTTGCAAATCTTGCTCTAACTCCACAATTCTCCCCATAGAAGCATTAAGTTCAATTTCCTACCTATTTCTTTCTTCTTAAAAACAATTAAATAATTGCATAAAATTGTTTTTCAAACTTTAAATATTCTTATCTTTCTCAAATAGATCAACCATGTGTTGCTTTCTTTGTTGATTCCATTGTTGGATTTGGTACTACAACTATTCAATGAGTCTATCATTTTGCTCCATCTGCATTTTCATTTTTTCAATGTCTTGATCTCTTTTATTTACAATTGTAGTGTGTGCCTTAATTTCTTCTTGTTGCTGGGTGATATGTTCTTCATTACTCTATAACCTGGATTTTAGTTCAAAAATTTATGTTTTCAATTTCTCTAATTCCTCCTCTTTTTTAATAGATTTTGCATCCACTCATCCACAGAGAAAGATGGATTGGGAATTTCCATGTCAGTATGAGGTGCATTTTTCTCAATATCAGGTACATTTTCAATTCTATCAAGAAAAGGAGAAAGTCCCCCCACAGGTTCATCTTCAATCTCCACAAAATGTGGTGACTATAAATTTTTCCTCCTCCTACTCCTTTGGAGATGGTGTTCCCTTTTCCTCATCCTTAGGGGATTGATCAACCTACTTTTCTATTTCACTTATTTCCTCACTACCAAGCTAACTTTCAGTTTCCACTACCCTTTTTTGAGTCCTAGCCTTTTTCTTTTTGGAATTACTTCCTAAGTCATAGGGGTTGGTTTCACTAGATCTTGTAGACAACCTCTTACTTCTCCATAGAGGAGGGGTTGTTTGAAAAGTGAATTTATTCTACTTCTTCCTCTTTGTGAGGAGGATATTCTTCTCCAGAGTGCACAGTTTCCACATCCCCTAACTGTGTTGGGGTTTCTAACACATCCAACAAAGTTTTTGGTGCATTGTTGCTAGGAGTTGTTGAGGTTTGTTGGTATTTAGGAGCACCTAAGGCCTCATAGGGGGGTTCTTCTAAATATTGTTCTTTTTTTTTAGAGGACTCGCCCTCTTTAAGTGGTCTTTCAGACTCCACTTTTTAAAAAAATTCGTAGAAACTTTTTCCACTTCTTTTTTGGCGTTTTTCAAAAATGATACTTGCATATCAACTATATAAGGTTGTGATGTTTGAGTGGCCCTGTCCCAACTTTGTATTTTTCCATCATGGAGATAATTGAATGACACAAAAAGGATAGTAAATTAACCCTTAGAGCAGGGTCCTCAATTCCATGGCACAAAGGAATTAGCAGGTAGAAAGGGGGTCCCACTACTATAGCTATTTTTCCTTCATAGGTGAAATATTTGATTATCCAGGCTACAATAGTCTCCGAGGTTCTAGAATAGACATTCTATGGAAACCTTTGTTCTGTCCCCTGGTACTTATGGTGATTATGGGTTGAGGCTCCCCCTCCCTATGAAATAATTCGACTAGTCTTTGATAGGTAACATTGGTAGTTTCATTCAAATCAATTCCTCTATTTTCAAGACCAAATAAACAAGCAATGTTTTTTGGAATTACTTGGAATTGCATGCCACACACGATGGTTTTTTCATATATAAAATTTTTGATGAATTTTTTACCAACTACTTTGTATACCCCTTAAACTTTTTCATGAATTCTAGCCACTTGACTTTTTGAAATAGACCCACAATATTGCTCTGTGCCAATAACTGAGCTATATTATTGAGGTTGGTTTAGACTTTTTCTTGGCTCCTCCCATTTTTTCTTCCCTTGCTGCTATACCAAATTCTACGAAGCTTTGTAATACTTTCCTTGCTAAATTGTAGATGAAAAAAAAGGACAAAACTTTGATATAACCAATGGAAGAGGAATTAATCACCTTGAGTCCTTACTGAGTAATCATGACAATTTTTCACGGGGAATTACACAACCATTGTTGTACTTCTAGCAATCGTGCGATGGCACAAGTTTCAAAATTGTGAGAGGGAATAGTTCATGCCAATTAATTAGTCTTTATTCAAAATAATTACTAAGGGCATGCTGGTTCAAGGACCAATAATTCCTTGTGAATGATGGTCTGTAGGGCCAATAAAATCCAATCCACATTTTTCAAATGGTTCAAGGACCACCTGAGGCTATAGGGGAATTTCATTAGATGTAGTTGGTCTTCCTACCATTTGACATTCATCACATCTACAAAAATATTTCTTGATGTCCTTATGCATAGAAGGCCAATAGTATCCTACTCCAAAAATCTTTTGAGTTGTCCTTTTAGCAGAATAATTCCCTCTAGAAGGATCATCATGACAAAATCTAAGGCTACTATAGGTCTCATCTACCCTAACACAATGTCGTAGAACCATATTAGGTCCACATCGAAATAGAATCCCATTAATCCATTTGAAAGGGGAAATTTCTCTAACAAGGCATTTCTTTTGTTTTAATGAAAAATGACGTGGTACTTCTGCAGTGGCCAAGTAATTTGCAATATCAACAAACCAAGGGGTTTTAGTAGAGATGGTGAATATATTTTCATCTAGGAAGTCATCCTATATTGAAGCACAATCACCATCATGTTTAATTTGGGATAAGAAATCCACAACTACATTGGACTTCTTTGGTTTGTCAATAATTGTTATGTTGAATTCCTAGAGAAGAAGCAACCACCTAGTTATCCTTGCATTTACTATAGGTTTATTCATGAGGTATTTGATGGCTGAGTGATTTGTGTACATTATGAATTTGTATCACGTGATATAATGTCAAAATTTCTTGATTGCATTAACTACAACCAAGAATTCTTTCTCTATTGTGGTATAATTCCTTTTTGTTGGAGTAAAATTCTTACTGATAAAATATATGGAATATTTTCCCCTATTCTCATCTTCTTTTCCTAGAACCGCTCCAATGGCATTAGCATAGATATGGAATGGAAGGTTCCAATTAGTTCCATGAAGGAAAAGAGCGGAGATGAGTTTCTCCTTGATGATTTAAAATGATGACTGACACTCAAGTGTCTAGATGAACTCTATGTTCTTGTGAAGAAGGGAAAACATAGGGGTTGTGATTTTTCTAAAATTTTCTATGAATCTTCGATAGTATCCAACATTCCCTGAGGAACTTCTGACATGATTCTGGGTTTTTGGGATTTCAAGTTGTATTACTTCAATTTTCTTAGGATCAACATTAATCCTTTCAACTGAAATATGATGTCCCAACACTATTCCTTGTTCCACCATTATCAAAAATTGATCATGGCTTAGGGATAAATGATGATCCTCACATAACTTGAACACCTTATCTAGATTTTTTAGGGCCTCATCAAAGGTTGAACCATATATAGTGAAGTTGTCCATATAAACTTCCACACTCATTCACCAACTCAAAAAATATAGCCAAGATAGCTCTCTAGAATGTTGTAGGAGCATTGCATAGCCCAAAAGGAAGAACCCAATATGTAAATTCCCCCCAAGAGCAGGTAAAGGTCATCTTATCTTGGTCTTCTATTGCTACTTGTATCTAGTTGTAACCACTAAATCCATCAAAAATGAAAAATATTTCCTCTTGGCCAAGTTATCCAGCCCCGATCTACAAATGGTAGAGGGAAATAATCTATGCGTGTTGCTTTGTTAAGTTCCCTATAGTCTAAACACACTCTCCACTTTCCATTCTTCTTTAGAACCACAACCAAAGGTGACACCCATTCGCTATTAGAAATCAGGTAGCTAAACCCTACTTGTAGGAGTTTCTCAATTTTAGTTTTCATGATGTCTTTTAGAGCAAGATTGAGTCTCCATTGTGGTTGAAGAATAAGTCAAACATCCTTAGTATAGATATGATGAGTAAACACACAAGAGTGTATTCCTCTCATATCTGTATAGTCCCAAGTGAAAGCTTTAGATCTACTCACTAGGGTGTCAAACAATTTGTGTTCTTCCAGCTCAGTCAACCAACTTCTAATGTTCAAAGTTTTTCCCAATAGCAACATAATGGTTTTAACTCCCAGATGGTTGGATGTGGCAGTATACATGGGCCTTATCAAGGTGTTAAGAGGACAACTATGAGGTATGGTTTTATGAAGCTTGGAAACACCTGCAAAGAAATGGTGCATTTTTGGAACTAAGTTTGTCAAAGGACAAGGCAATCCCATGAAACTGGCATTATCAAATTCTACGTTATCTATGTTGATTGGGTGTCCTAGGATCTCTTCTACATTCATCATCTCCTCACCACTTGAATCCATCGTAAGACTTTCCACATTGTTTTCCAATTCATCCTCTAATTCTTCACCATGTTGTTTGATGACTACTATGACCAGTGAAGCAAAATTTTCCTGTCCATTGGGAGTTCTTGGTTCATCAACCCATACTTTATTGTGTTTGGTAGGCTTGGGAGGAGGATACAGAAACAAATGTTTGCTATTAGGTCCATGTGAAATGGTCATTCCTCCCTCTCTATAGTTAATTTTGGCTACAACAGTAGCCAACCATGGTCATCCAAGAATTATTGGATAACTATCCTTAGGTGTAAGGAACTCAATTGTTTGAAAATCTATTGGATACTCCCATCCATCCATGTCAACAAGAACATTTTCAATGACATCTTTGGGAATAACTATGGATCGATTTTCCATCTGCTAGACTATAGTTGTGGGATGTAAATCAGTAAGCCCCAACTTTTCCATCACATCAACAATCATTACGTTAATGGCTACTCCAAGGTCCACCAAAGAATTAGGTATTTCTACCTCATTAATTGTAATTGTTATAAGTGGACTACCTGGATTGTCATATTTCAGAGCAGTGGTCATCCTAGCCAACAACTCAGCTAGATAACCATTTATGTGTAAAATATTTATTCATTTTGGTTTCCTCCCTAGAGTTTTGATACAAAATTGTTTGATTAGTTAGTTTAACTCAGGAATCTCCTTAATCGCTCGTAGCAAAGGAAATTCAATCTACAACTGTTTAATTTATTGTATCAATGTAGTTTTGGTAGATGTGGTCATTTTTGGAGTATCTTTCACAGTAATTGGTTTCATACGCTTTAGAAAAGGTGCTTTGATTTCATCCTTAGGAGCGGAATCCTTCAAAATTTCAATTGGAGACTGACCCCCCTCCTCTTAAGGTAGGTCAAAAGCTCTAGATGAAGATGGCGGGTCAAGCTTGTTTTGAATAGCTTATGGGCTTGTTCTACAAATGTGGGCATTGTTGGGGTTTTCTCAATAGACTTCTTAATAGGTTATTCTATAATTTTGTCAATAGTCGGCTACGAAATTGTTTTTCTAGACCTCAATTGCAAGTTTTCATAGTGTATTGTGTTAAGTCCAGTGATATTGTCCTATTCAGTGGAATATACTAGAGTATTTGGGAAATTGTTCTTTGGGTTCAAAATGGGTTGTTTCGGAAGTCATGGTTGGTTAACTTGTTCATTTTGTTGAGTATTCTGGGGAGGTGGGAAAATAATTTTTTGTTGAGTAGGCATCCTTTTGGGACCAATATAAAACTAATGCTAAGGTTGATTCCATTGAGGAATGGGATTATGAGGGTACCACTGCTATTGAGGCTGGTTAGTCCACTAAGGATTTCCCCAAGATTGATTTTCCCATTCAAGTGGTCCCCAAGGATAAGTTCCCCAATTAGGTGTTACTGGAGGTGGTACCTGAGGCCAGGGTGCTACCCATTGATTATTATTCCAATTGGGTTGAGGTCTTCAGTTAGGGTTTGAATTTTGGCCATACGAAAAATTTCCTCTAATTCTTTGATTTATAACGTTGACTTCTTCCTCAACTGAGGGTGTTCTTTTCTTGAAATTCTTGATGGAATTCAAAATCTCACACTGATCGGTGGGGTGATTTTTGTCACATACTTGATAAACATCAAATTTTTCAACTTTTTCCAAAGGGAATTCCCTTAGCAAATGTTTCTTTTGACACCTAGGGTAGTAAATGGACAAAGTCTCAAGATTTCACGTTTTAGCCTGTATGTTGTCTAACATGTATTTAACTGAATAAGAATGTCAGTCTTAAAGTTGGCTAGCTCTTCATGTATTTTTCCTATTTCATTGGAACCTTTAAAGAGGGTGGAATTTTGGATACCTCCTCGAGTACAAGAGAAATTCTGACACAATTCAGTAATATCATCTAGCCCTAGTTGGGACACATCTCCTTTTCCCATTAAATCCAAGCTCCTTCAAGCTTCGTCATCGAGACCTTTAAGGAATAGGGTCTTTAGAATATCAAGACTTATGAATTCTCCACCATAATTCTTATATAAGAAGATAAACCTATTTAGGTAATCCTCTAGACTTTCATCCTCATTTTTCTTATTTTGAATAGTTCTTTCCTATCACTATCCCTATAGTAAGTTTTGTATTTCTCCAAAAAGGTAGACTCTATTTCATCCTAGGAGATTATTGACTGAGAAGCTAATACCATAAACCGACACATGGTTGAGTCTTTCAAAGTGGATGGAAAAGGTTTTAGTTTCTAATTATCACTCTTGTAGTCATATGTTTGACACAAGACTTTCAACTCAAATAGAAACTGGTTAGGGTCCTTAGTAGACAAACCTCGAAAGGTTGGAAAGAAGGCTGGTGAGATATTTTTCATTTTCATATCATCATCTATGTTAATAGTAATAGGATAAGTGAATGTGTCTGGTGGTGGAGGGTTATTATTGTTGTTAGAAACATTTATACGGTCACCCATGATGTTGAAGGAATGTGATCCTCTTCCAAAATTTGCTCAGTTTGGTGAGGTTCTGGAGTTTGCAAAGGAATACACTCCTCTACAATTATGTTTTCTATTTATGGGGTATGTGGGAAGGTCTCAAGTTGACCCGGTTCAGTCAATTCCTTAGTAAGTTATTGATCTTAGTTTCCTTCCTCCCTACTTGTAGTTGGTACATCGATTGGGGGGGTTTTTGGTATGAATCTTCTGTGGGGACCTCATTTCCTACTCATTTTTAAAAGAAGCCAAAGGACTATTTTTGTTCCTAAAAGAGTTATTCAAGGTATCTCCTACTAACACTAGAAAAAGAAGGCTCCTTGGTAACTACGTCAAAAAGTGATAGATTGTTGTTAGGTCCTAACACTTTAGTTGATAAACACATTCATATATTGACCAGGTAGTGTCCAAAGGCTATATGCAATAGAAGACATCTTGACTATCTCTCCCAGGTTTTATAAATATTGAACAATTGAAATAAAACTCTAAAATAAGAAGCTACTAAACTTAGAAAGCAGGAAATCATCTATCTAAAAAACTTGAAATAACTAAACTAGAAAGAAAAAATTTATGAATCTAAAAAAGCATAACCACTAAGCTAGAAAGCATGGAAATGATTAAACTAAGAAATGTATAGATTGCTAAAGAAGTAAATCTTGTAAAGAAACTAGGAAACATTGGTCTAATCAAAATTTAACAGTCTGAACAACTAGCAAAAAATGATTTAACAATTTGAAACAATTGAAAGAAGGTGCTTTGGAACTTCAGACACTAAATTTAGAGATTACAGATTCAGCTACAACTTGTAGGATTGATCTTGATAGAATTACACATATGAAAATAAATTTCAATTCCAATTATTATCTACTAAAGGAAAGTACATAATTAGAAGTAAAATACTTATCTATCTAATCTACAACCCCTCAAGTGGCCAGCTCTCAGGTGCTTCTACGCCTAGCTTAGATCACCTACACTGGTAACTCCAAACTACTTCATTCAAAGAAGTCCATTCACATTATTCAGTAACTCCAAAAGTGGCGGGAAAAACTCATTTTATTCATATGAAAAGTATAACTTAGAAAACATGGTGGCAAAATAATGATATTCTTCTATATATCATCATTTTCAATAGTTTCATATTTATATGAGAGCAACTAACACAATCCTACTTTTCAATTGTTAAAGTCTTCAACTGATTGTCAACAACTAAAAGACTTTAAAGCCCATGACATGAAAATATTAAAGAGGATCAACACAGGCCATAATGTCTTTAGAACTGAAAATAACAAAAACTATAAAAACTCGGTCCATCATGTATGCTCCTGAAGTTTTGGTTCCCATTCATTTGTCTTCAACGGTGTTGAAATCTATGTTAAAACCTCTTTGACTAGAATTTTAATTGATGGTAGAAGTTGACCTATGGAATACTCAAAAACTAAACCATTAAGTCAACAAAAATTAGCTTATTTTGACTAATTTCAAGAAATAAAGATTGTACACTTATTCACAAAAAAGAAAGCAATTACTTATCCTAAAGATAATTAATTGGAAGGGTAAGGTTGGCTAAAAGGTGTAAGGTTAAGTATTGAGTCCATTAAGTTGATGAGGCTATTTTTACCTCATCAGACACCATCTACCACAATTGAATATGAAGGGACACCATCCACCACATCTCAAATTGAGAGTACATCATCACTCAAATTTGACGAAGAAGGTACCCCATCATCCCCATGTCAACCTCAAGGTATGTCGTCTATTCCACCCTTGATTGAAGGTACACAATCTAGCCCACCTAACTTAAATATTGATGAAATTCCTAATGTTGAGATGTATGTACCTAGGATAACACCACCTAGAATTTTACATAGAAAGCCAAAGTATTTGATTAAAATTGATGAGGATATTTTGCAATACATGGAAGGTAGAATTCCATCACACACTTGTAGAAGATATGCTAATAATATTTGGAAATCATTCTTTGAAAGGCTAAATGAGACTGCAAGATGTCAACTATTTGTTGAAATGATGTGAGGTATAAAGTACAAAAACATCATAAAGATTCTTGGATTGAGAACATAAAATTCAAGTGAAATAACTATTGTGAAGAATCTAATTGATGCTTATTAGAGTGTGGGTAATACCTCATGCTCAAAGGATAGTAATGTCACCTGACATGTCATTACATCAACTTTGGTAAGTAGTCAAACAAGGAGATCTCATCTCATTAGAAAGACAAGTGAACAATTGAGGATAAATAGAAAAACTTTATCAAGAGCCATTCAAAGGCGGAAAATAATTGAGAGCAACGATTCAAATGAATTATGCGCATTCTTGGGGAGACTCCCACAGAAAGATAAACTAGTTGTTGAAGCATTGAGAACACTAATTGAAGATTATTAGAAGAGTAACAAAAGGCCATATCCAAATCAAAGGGATGTGGTAAGAAGGAGAATTGATATTCACAAACGTGAGCCACATCCAAAGAATTTTTTGGATATGACTCAAACCCAATTTTGTTTGTAAATTTCAAAAGGATTATCATCAAATTCAAAATTTTCAAAAATATTTTGAAATGGTTAAACCTTTTTATGTCAAGATAAATCACACATGCGCTAGTTTTTGTTGTAGATTACATATTGAATCCTCTAACAATTATGATTTTTATTGTTCTATATGTTTAGATTTGCATACTAATAGTGTTTTATAGGATTGTGGCATACAAGCCCCACCAACATCTTCAAGAGAGTTCTTGTCAAAAAATTTATGTGAAATAGAGGATGACCAAATATTCTACAAGAAACTATGCTTGGATGGTTCATGTTAGCATTACGCTGGCTTGCAACATAGGCCACTATGTCAACATATGGAAAGCACACATGAGGTGGGAAAGAAACTAGTAGAGTTTGGTAAGTATAAAATAGTGGCATATGTTACAAAAGATGGTAATCAAGATAAAATGTGTGATTTGGTTATTCAAAAGATTCTAGTGTATTAGTTTATGTCTATGTTTTGTGACAATATAGTGTATGAGTATGCAAGGCATAGCCATAGAGATCGATGGTTGGACATGCAATTCAAGTTATGCATGGAAACCTTTCCAGTTGGAAACATAGTTTCAATGGTCAAATTTGTAGAGAACTACACTCTACAACCACAACATGAGGTGCAGTCATAATATTACAACTCCACAAGTTTTGATATTTGTGCACATATCATTCATTCATGCAATTGATAGTACAGAGGACCAAAGGAAGGTATTGAGGGAGTATCACTTTTATATTAGTGATGATCATACACATTCTCCAGAGTTCATGCAAGGTTGCTTCTAGATGTTATACAATGATTTGTCTTAGAGGGGCATAACATATAGTCGACATATAATATGGTTAGATAACTGTGTTGCAGTACGATTCGAGAACTTGCACATGTTCTACTAGTTGAGCAAGATGCATGTCATTATAGGTGTTCATCATATGTGGACTTTTGTGAGGTCAGACATGGAAAGGGGGAGCATGATGGTGTAGGAGCATGTGTCAAAAGAGCATTAGCATGAGAAGAGTTAAAGTATAAAGACAACACAAAGTTGACAGATGCAAAATCAATTGTCGAGTGGTGTAATGATTTGATGGGTCTACGTAATGAAGGTACATCTTCAGTTCATAGATTTTTTGGTTGATGGATGATACTAGCATTGCACCATATGATGATTGTTGTACATTGACATGATTGAGTGAGTTACACTCTTTCCTTAGCTCAAATGTAAGTTCATGGAGTATCAATACACGAAATATGGCATGCTTTTGTTCTTCGTGTACAATGCAAACTTGGGATGATTGTGAGTCAAAGGAGTGGTTTTAGAAATGGTTGCTAAGTTATCTTAGCCCACTCCACACATATCGCCCTCTGATGACATTGGAACTAACTCAAATGGATTCATAAGTTGAATTTGACCACATATCAGATCTAGTTTACCTAGGTAATATATCTACTTGCATAGTTTTTGAAATTCCTACTGTTATCTTACTTTGTAGTGTATTTTTAATGTTTACTAAGTTTATGTAATTTGCTGCACATATCAATGTAGAGCATGTTTATTTAGTTATTGCAGATGAAGACGATGAAGAGGGAATGAACTATTACTTGTGTCGTTGTGTTGAGGCCAAAAAGAAATTGGAGGCCCTAGTTATAGATGGATAAAACATCGAACACCCTATAGGCTCAGTTGTTGTTACTGGAATGTGGCTTAGAAGGTACCCATATAAGAGTGTTAAATTTTGGTTGTTTCAAGACTTTGACACACATCGAAATATTCTTCATTAATAGAACCTTGTCGTGGCATCCAATGTTTGTTTGAACAAATATGGGGGTAGACCTTTGAACAAGACCTTGTGGAAGGTGTGTGAGTATGACCATGAGGAAATACTTGACACAATAAAGAATAGAGAAGACCCAAATGGTTTGTTGGATTAATTTGTAAGTATGCACATTGGTTCTTATTAATTTGTACTTATATGCACATTAATTTGTATGATGCCAATGCTATGAGGCTAATGCTATCATCTAATGTTTATATCATGTATGTAGGTGATTGATGAAGTTATCATACTTGCAAATGTAGCACACTTTATGTTTAGAATTGTGGTAAAGAATACATAGTTCAATGGTATTTTATTTTTTTCTCAAAAATATGCAAAAAAATGATGTAGGATATTCTCTATAGATTAGTAAACTAAGTGGAAGATTAAATTTTGTTGTTTTTATAGTAGATTACAAGTTTCCAAAAGGTTGGAAAGTAATATTTTGGTTACATTCTATTCATGTTCTATTCATGAGAGGCTATTGTGTGCAATAGGTATCTTTGAACTCCCAATGAAGATGTATTGCTAGGAGTGACTAATTAAGAGACTGGCATGCCTATCCTCAATGGAAGCATCAAAATTTAAGGTTTTTTGTTCCTGAATTGGAACCAAATGGTGTGGATTTGTTGTCTGTAAGTGCCTTCCATCTATTTTGGATGCTCTTTCTTTTTCTTCTTTTACTTTTCCTATTTTTAAGTAACCTACTAAAAATTGATTGGTGTCCCCTTGAAAAAAATGTTGATTTATGAGCCATGGAAGAGAAACTAAGCCAAAATAGTAATGCAACATCATTATTTTGATGATCTTGACAAATCTCAATTATGATTTTAAGCCACTATAAAAGTGTGTGTGAAGATTAGCAAGAGAATTTCAAGTTATTCATTTGAAGTTAACCTCATCATCAACACCTGTGATGTAGACAATATAAGATCATCTTGAATTTCAAGTTATTCTATTCATGAGAGGATGTTGTTGGAAATAGGTATCTTGGAAATCCCAATGAAGATGTATGGTCAGGAGTGACTAAGTTGAGAGACTGGCATGTCTATCCTCAATGGAAGCATCAAGATTTAAGCCTTGTTGTTCTTGGCTTGGAACCAAATGGTGTGGATTTTTTTTTTTCTGTAAGTGCCTTCCATCTATTTTCATTTCATTTCCATTTTGGATGTTTATTTTTCTTCTTTTACTTTTCCTATTTGTAAGTAAACTAATAAAAATTGATTGGTGTGTCCTTGCAGAAAATGTTGATTTATGAGTCATCCAAGAGAATCTCAGCCAAAAAAACAATGCAACATCCTTATTTTGATGATCTTGAGAAATCTCAATTCTTATTTTTGGTGATGCAGATCAAGGAGGCAATCAACCACTAATCACAATTAGATCAGTTTCAAACACTCTTTAATAAAAAACCTCAACTCGATTACTCAACTCACCAATTCACCTTCACTTCCTTGTAGCATTCACAATAGAGAAAATTGTTCATAACTTCTCAAAGACAACTCAAACCCACAACTCAATAGGCATTCCAGTACCCATTTAGGAATTCTTCAACATATCTAATTTTCACATGGGTATTTGCGGGATCATCATGGAAAAAATAGGCCCTTAAGTGGCAAAAATTTAGAAAAAATAGAGTTAGCCAACTTGACGTAAAAATTTGAATAAGTTATCTATATTATTTAAAAATATGTAAGAATAGAATCTGTAGAAAATTGAATGTAGTTTCTAAACTACTAGGTTTTTTTTAAATCTATTTGGTGAAAGTTTGAACTTTCAATGCAATAGTACTTAAATTTCAGGGAAAAAATAAGGTGTCTGTCTGACCACCATAACCACAATAAAATGATGATATTTTTTTATAAAACTTTAGATATAAGTATAGGACTCATGCCTCGATGTGATGCATATTTTTTGTAATTTTTTTTGCAAATAAATAATTAATTATGAATTATTTGAATTTTAAAATATAAAAACTTGTATGTCGACCACCTTAACTTGGTCAAAACTTCATGAAATTCAATTTTATTTTTTTAATCCTATAGTATGTGAAGCATAGAATGTGACACATGTTTTGGATTCAAAAAATGTGATACCATTTGAAAGTTGTAGATGTTTTTCAATAAGCCTATCAATCAGGACTTTAGTCGTAATTTGAATAGAAAATAAATAATAATTACTTATTAAATTCAAAGTAAAGCATAATTTATATTGGTGGAAAGCGAAGAATATCCTTGAAAAACCCTTTTCATTTCATCAATTTTGGGTAAAAAAAATGTCGTCAGCCACATACCCATCATATTGCCACTTTTTGGCCCATCATGATCCTGCACATACCCACATATGATTTTTTCAAAACTTCATGTCCTAAAAATGATTAGTATGTTGAATAGGGCTCTAATTAGCCCTCTTTTTGAAAACAACTTCAATCCATACATGTTACCAAAATTAAATCTCTGTGGATAGACCTTCACCAAGCTATAAAATTTCTGAATCAACAACTTTTAGGAATTGAGACACTCTCTAAAGCATTAAGTTACAAAACCCTTGTTTTAACTAGTTTTGGGGAGGGTTTATTGAAAATAGGCCCACCACACATTTTCTCATACTACCAACTCTTGAAACAAATCATCATAGTCCTAACCATGCTTAATAAAATATCTCCTATGCTTATCCAATGCAATTTTACCAAACTTCAACATTTAACCTCCATTTTCAAACCAAAAACTTAGACAAATACCCTAGGGAAGCAACCAAATCACTTAAAAATACCTTCCTTTTTCCTCACTTCTATTCCAACCCATAAACCTACCCTAATTCCCCCATTCCACCAAGTTTCAAATACATCTACCAGTGGAATGGGTCTTCAATGCATTTTGAAAACCCTCCAAACCGTAATTTCTAAGTATAGACCCATGGACAATAAACTACTTGTCAAAGGCTTCAAATCCAATGAAACTCAATAAAACCACATTCAAAATGGAGCTAAGACATTCCTTCAAAAAATTCAAAAGCCTATGAAGCAATATCCCTCTATACGGATTCATATCACAGCCTAAAACAACAAAGTTTGGTGGAAACTCACATAAATTGTAGAGAAATCATATTATTTTATTGTTTTAACTTCTCCAAACAACATTCCAACTAGGTTTTGAGCCTTTCAAGAAATATTTAAACTTGAAACATAAAAAAAAAACCACCTTGAATAAATTTTGAACTACCCAACTGTTGGACTACCTAAACTTGCAATTTTGCACTTTTTTACAAATATGACAACTTTTAACAAAATTAGCAACTTTTTGCAAAATGACTCTAAACTGCCCCATAAGCCCATTACTTTAAGAAATTGTTTATTATGACCTTATTTAAATGAAAAAACTCACAACACACCTAAAAGTCAATCACACAACCAAAATCGATCCCATTTACAAGTTTCATCATGGTGCCCTTGCACCATTAAGCCATTATAAAAGAGCATGTGAAGGTTAGTGAGGGAATTTCAAGTTATTCATTTGAATTTAACCTCATCATGAGAACTTATGATGTATACATTATAAGAGTATATTCAATGTATGAGTGACATTGTAAAAGGTCTGTGAGAATGTAGTACCTAATGCATCCTTGAATTGTATTTTTGGTTATTATGATAGAATCTCATAAGCCAAGTTTGTGTGCATGAAAATGGGGCACATTGATTCAATATTTTATTTAAGTGAGGTGTTGGAATTCATATAGTTTTATTTTTTTCTCATGATTTTGTATTACCATGTGATAGTTTGGTATGTGTAGGATCATGATGGGCTAAAAAGTGGCGATATGATGGGTATGTGTAGGGTATGTGTCTAATGACTTTTTTTACCAAAAATTGATGAAATGAAAAGGGTTTTTAAAGGAGATTCTCAGATTTCCACCAATATAACTTATGCTTTACTTTTAATTTAATAAATAATTATTATTCATTTTCTATTTGAAGTACAACTAAAGTCCTGATTGATAAGCTGATTGAAAAACATCTATAGCTTTCAAACGGTATCACATTTTTTTAATCCAAAACATGCGTCACATTCTATCCTTCACATACTATAGGATTAAAAAAATGAATTTCATGAAGTTTTGACCAAGTTAAGGTGGCCAAACATACGAGTTTTTATATATTTTAAAATTTGTAAAAAAAAATCATAATTAATTATTTACATGGAAAAAAATTACAAAAAAATATGCATCACATCGGGACATGATTCCTCTACTTATATCTAACATATTATAAAAAAATATTATCATTTTATTGTGGTCAGGGTGGTCATACAGACACCTACTTTTTATTTTTTCCCTGAAATTTAAGTACTATTGCATTGAAATTTCAAATTTTCACTAAATAGATTTTTTTTTTAAATGAACCTAGTAGTTTAGAAACTACATTCAATTTGCTACAAATTCTATTCTTACATATTTTTGAAACAATATAGATGACTTATTCAAAATTTTACGTCAAGTTGCCTAATTCTGATTTTTCTGAATTTTTTGTCACTTAAGGGCTTGTTTTTTCCATGATGATCCTGTACATACCCAGTTTTGAGAAAGAATTGTGCCTACAACTACAAGCAGTTGGGTTTTAGAATGGTGTATGAAGCATATTAGACAAATGTAGTGCAAAAAAAAGAATTAAGACTACCAAATAAATCTCATATTATTACTATAGTGAGTGTAATAACCATTTATGGTTACCAATCATTATTTTTCTTCTTTTATTATCTCCCTATTATAACTAGAACCAATTGAATAACTTATTATAAAAGTTTCATTTATTAAAACAAATGAACCTAATGATTATATATCAATATCAATATAGCATACCATCTATTCACATAAACATTTTTAATGATATTTATTCAAATTTTGAAATTTATTGCTGCCCTCAAACATTTGTAATTCATGCAGCATAATCCCTTAATAGTCCAAATTGCAAAAGGGCACCAACATTTGATGGCCTATTATTTGGAGACCGTGTCAGTTACAGAAATTTTGTATGAGGCATCGGGATCATGTAGGGTACCTCTACAACTTAACCTCTCTCAGTTTTTGTTATCTAGGAGTCATTTTTCTGTGGTCTCCAATTTTTGCTTGATTGAAAAAGTGTCAATTACAAGTAGTGTAAAGTTACAAAGTGGTGTAACTTTATTTCTACAACTCATGTGACCAAATGAAATGTTCCAGCATGTCTGGATGGGTACATTTATGCTAGACATGATCTTATTTTGAACTCAAACACGTTGAATCACTCTGAGCTACGTTTAACCGGCTTGATCCCTTAAGGGTCCTGTTGTGTGGTCTCACAACACACCCCAAGATTGAAAATAATTGGGGACCCAAGTGAAAAAATATCTCTTATGGCAAGAGCTAACTAATTGGAAGATCACTGGAAGTGAAGAAAGGAAGAGAAATCTTTGATAAAAGCGTACTTTGTATTGTGGGTGTTTCGTTTACCAAGTATCAGGTACTGGGAACACAGAAAAGGTGAAAGGCAATGAGAAGTTTAAAGTGAAAGGTTTTGGTTTGGTAAGATGGATTCTGGTAAGATGGAGTTCCAGTATAACCGAGGGTTGGGAAAGTAAGTGGGTAAAGCCAAATATTGGGTACTAGGTACTAGGTTGCAATGTGAAATGAAATGTTAAAATTTTAGATTTATCTAATGATCCATGTGATCTAGTATATATACAAGGATTCATGATATGTTTTTTTGAAAAACATGTTAATTATGGATTTTTGCACTAACATTTGAATAATGGTTTTATTTACATGAAATTTTATAATATTTTTTTATTTTTTTTTAAAAGGGGGGATTTAATATATGGTATTTGTGATTGCAGGAGATATCGATTGTGATGCAAAGCTCGGGTATGGACGGTCAGGAAAACTTGAATCATGGATGGAATAATTCTTAATCTAGTTCGATCACTCTAGGAGGCAATAATGTAGACAACTTTGAGTCCACTGGAATGCTGGGGATCTCAGTATTTCACATATGGTGGGAAAAAATGCCAATCTTTGGGAGAGCCCATTCCCTATAGTGACAGAATTGGAGCCAAGCGAAGTGTGGGGGGAAAAAAATTTAACCTTATCATTCTGAATATATGGGAAGCCCCTACATACTATCATAATTCAAAGTATCATCCTAGCGAAGATTCCATATGAAAAAGTAGAACCTAAAAAGATTCAATGAGTAATTGGAGTTGATTTTCATTGACTTCAATTGCAATTCTCCTATTGGTCACAATATTCCATGTGCCTTGATGAGATTGGTCCCTTAGATTTCTTCTCATGTATTTGTCTTATCCTATCTGAGCCTTGTGTTCTATAAAAGGCTAGAGAATGCTTCATTTTTATTTTAAGTTCAAAATTTGTGGATGTCACAGGAGCATAATTTTTTTTTAAAGTTTTTTTATTTTTCCTATTTTTTGAACCATTCTAACATAAAACTTTGTATGCACGTAGACATTAATTGATATAAGAGCTTTATGGATAGCTACCTATCTCAGTATCTTTTGTAACTCGTTTTGTAAGTTTGGCTGAACAAGACTATATGCTGCACCATTTAAGGGTGCATACATAACCTACTTGGTGTCCATAAATGAAACCCTCTCTTTAAAAGCTTGCACCATTTTATGTGTAGCTATGAAGAAATCTAGTGAAATATAAAGCGGTTTGCTCTGTTTTGATTAATTCTTAGGGGCATCCATGGACAATAACTAGGAGAAAATTTTATTTTTCACTATATTTTATACTTTTTTTTAGAATAAATGTTTAATATTTTGAAAAAAATTCAAAAAAATAAAAAATAAATGAATGGAAAGAATTTTGTTGAAAATATTTTATTTTCCATAAAATTGTTGAATGCTTAATGCTAAATCTACTTAAGTGATAGCAAGGAATTTGTGATGTTTCATGAAATATTGTGTCAAATATTTTGGTTTCATGATATTCAAATTTATCAATTTAATTCAAAGTGTTATCTAAAATGTTCAAAGAATGGCCATAGCCCCCCTTAAGATTAACAACAAATGTCACATCATTACCTGAGAGTGACCCTAGTACAACCATGACATGGTTATCAGAGACTTGGGATTGAACGAAATCCAATCTTTGTCCTGTGAATGAAAAATTTACCTTTAGGTTTTCTTTGTTCCATATATTTCAAGAAAGATGGGCTCTTTGTAGTCTTGTCTGTGGAGATTCTATTTGACCTGTTTACTATGAGTAAAACCGTCGTCAATAGGTCCAAAGTGCAAAATTACTACAATCTTTGATGGACTATTACTCAGAAACCATGATGCTCTCAAATTCTCCATTTGAGCCTATGGGATAATGTTGGGCCCCTCTACAATAACCTCTCTCGATTTTGTTATCTCAGAGTCATTTTCCTGTGGTGTTCAGTTTTCAATTGATGGAAAAAGTGTCAAATACAAGTAGTGTAAAGTTGCAAAGTGGTGCAAAATTCATTCTACAACTCGTGTGACCAAATAAACTATTTTAACACATCCATATGGGTACATTTACACTTGGAGTGGTCCTCTTTCACACCCAAATACGCTAGATCACTCTAAGCTATGTTCAACCGGCTCAATCCCTTAAGGGTCCAAAGTGCAAAATGACTGCAATCTTTGACAGGATATTACTCAAAAATAATGATGCTTACAAACTCTCTATTTGATCCTATGGGATAATGTTGGGCCCCTCTACAATAACCTTTCTTAGTTTTTGTTATTTTAGAGTTTTTTTTCCCATGGTGTATAGTTTTCACTTGATGGAAAAAGTGTTAAATGTAAGTAGTGTAAAGTTGTAAAGTGGTGCAACTTTCATTATGCAACTTGTGTGACCAAAAAAACTATTCCAACATGTCCAGATGGGTATTTTTACACTAGGAATGATCCTCTTTTACACCCAAACATGTCGAATCACTCTGATCTATGTTCATCTGACTCGATCCCTTAAGGGTCCAAAGTGCAAAATGGCTACAGTCTTTGATGAGATATTACTGAAAAACCATGATTCTTACGAACTCTTTGTTTAAGCCTACAGGATCACATTGGGCCACTCTATAATAAACTCTATCGGTTTTAATTATATTGGAGTCATTTTCTCATGGTGTCTAGTTTTCACTTGATGGAAAAAGAGTCAAATGCAAGCAGTGTAAAGTTAGAAAGTGGTGCATCTTTCATTTTGCAACTCGTGTGACCAAACAAACTATTCTAATGCATATCAATGGGTATGTTTACACTAGGAATGGTCCTCTTTAACACCCAAACACGCTGAATCACTTCGAGCTATGTTCAACCAGATTGATCCCTAAAGGGTCCATAGTGCAAAATGGTTGTAATCTTTGAAGGGCTATTACTCAGAAACCATGATCTTACAAACTCTTTATTTGAGCATATGGAATCAAGTTGGGCCCCTCTATAATAACCTCTTTCAACTTTTGTTATCTTAGAGTCATTTCCCCATCGTGTTGAGTTTTCACTTGATGGAAAAAGTGTCAAATGCAAGCAACATAAAGTTGTAAAGTGGTGCAACTTTCATTCTACAACTCTTGTGACCAAATGAACTATTTCAATGCATCCTAATGGGTATGCTTATGCTAGGAATGTTCCTCTTTCTCACCCAAATGTGTAGAGTCACTTTGAGCTACATTCAACCGGCTCGATCCCTTAAGGGTCCAAAGTGCAAAATGGTTGCAATCTTTGATGGGTTATTACTCAATAAATGTGATACTTATGGACTTTCCTTTTGAGCCTATGGGATCACATTGGGCCCCTCTTCAATAATCTCTCTTATTTTTTGTTATCTCAGAGTCATTTTCCTGTGGTGTCTAGTTTTCACTTGATAGAAAAAGTGTCAAATGCAAGCAATTTAAAGTTGCAAAGTGGTGCAACTTTCATTCTACAACTCATGTGACCAAATGAACTATTTCAATGCATCCAGATGGGTATGTTTATTCTAGGCATGGTCCTATTTTGTACCAAAACATGCCAAATCACTCTGAGCTATGTTCAATTGGCTCAATCTCTTAAGGGTCCAAAGTGAAAAATGGCTGCAATCTTTGACAAGATATTACTTAGAAACTAGGATACTTACAAAATCTTTATCCAACCCTATGGGATCGCATTGGTCTCCTCTACAATAATCTCTCTTGGTTTTTGTTATCTCAGAGTCATTTTCTCATGGCTTCTAGTTTTCACTTGATGGAAAAAGTGTCAAATACAAGTAGTGTAAAGTTGCAAAGTGGTGCAACTTTTTTTCTACAACTCGTGTGACCAAACAAACTATTCCAACATGTCACTATAGGTACATTTACACTATGAATGGTCCTCTTTTGTGCCCAAACATGTTCAATCACTCTGAGCTACGTTCAACTGACTGGATCCCTTATGATGGCATGCAAAATAATCAAAAAGAGAAATATTCACACGACAGTTGAGAAGTCTGAGTTTTCCACACAAAAAGCATAATGATCATCCTCAATTCTAGCAAGTGCTAGAATTTTTTTAATTATCCTCCTTTCCTTTACAACAATATACAACCAATTGTAAATGTGTACAATGGTGGAACATAGAAACATTTCATTTTTTCCTTAATTAACAACTTTGGTTGTGAATCCATTTGTTATTTTTATTTAAAATGATTTTCTATTCTTGAAAATTGGAGTCTAAGAGAAACAAGTGATGCTCTCACATACATTTATTATTTGGTGTGATAAATAAATTTTTCACCCAAGTCCATTTCTTATTTGTATTATAAATTATAAATCTTTCTCCCAAGTCTATTTCCTATACATGAAATAATATTGCAAAAAGTTGACATTTATACATCTTTTGACGTGTTTATATGGTGATGGATCAAGAACATAACAATTCATTTTTGTACTATGAGGATTATGTTGTGAAAATGTTTAAAGACTATTCCATATAAGTTTTTGTATGATTATGTGTCAAGAAGTTAACTACTCATCATCTACTATGAATATTATGTTTTGCAAGTGTTGTGAAGATTGTGTATCCTTTGCTTAATTGAGTTGTTTCAATCAAAAGATTAAATATACTAGAATCATTTTATGAAACATCTCATGGAATACTAATTTAAAACGTGTTTTTTTATTTTAGATAAAGCATTTGATGGAACTCTTTGAATAAAACTGAATTGAGATATGTAAGAAGGTAGCATTAGGAAATACATTGCTCAAGGATCTTAAATAAGCCTTCTTACCAAATTTGAAAAAGCATGATAAGCCCGTGGTTGAAAATTTTGTAGTCATAAAAGTGGGTACTAATTCTATATTATATAGATCACAATTATTGTTTATCTTTAAGATCTTCTAAGTTTCACAATGGTTTCACCAAGTTGTGAAGGGTGAACTATTATTTATTTAGTTATGCCCATGCGGGTTCATTTTCCTTATCTCCCATTCCAATTTTGGGTGGATTATTGCTTTCAAAGTATTGGGAATACTTTGCCTATTTCCTAGTTGGCAGTTGCCATTCTTGATGGCTCATCTCTTGAAATATATATATATATATATATATATATATTATACTCATTCTTAATCAATTATCAAGTTAATAATCAATGCATTTATTTACAATTAATCCTTCCTTTTTTAATTTGTGCAATTTGTAATTTGTAAGTCTATTTAAAGTATTCCTAGAAATATTGAAGTTGTTTAGCATCAATTAATAAAGTTGTTTAACATCAATCAATAAAAATTAAAGACAAACCATGAAGGACAACAATGATCAATCCTAGGGTTAAAAAATTAATAAGTATACACATGAATAATTCAAGCATACATGTGAATAAGGGAAGCACAAGTACTCAAATAGATGCAAGACTTTAATTATACACACAAATACATAATATACAAAAATTAATACAAATTATATGCTTGAATACAATGTATACACATGAAAACACATAAGTCACAAAGTATACACTTGAATACATGTAATTAATATCTATTGAACCATGGATTTATAATACAAATATGGACAACATTGATAAAAAGATTTGTATTAGCCAAATAGCCATGTAGACATACATCAATATATGTCAATATAAGTATAAAATATATACAAAATAGCCATATAGGCATACAATGTCAAGTATATCCAATGCAAAATATGTACATAAATGCCATATAGGCATACAATGAAGGGATCTGGAATCAAAAGTCATTGCTCTCCATGTTGTCAAAAAAATTCTTGCCCTTTGCTTGTAGACCAAATGGTGATAAGTATGTCACTTATTTATTCTAAGGTCAAGGAGTGCTCCTGGTGCTCCTCCTAGGGTTTAGTTTTTGGTTAGGCTATATATGTTACAGTAATAAGTAAAGACATTAATAAATAGAAATTACATTATAAAAAATGATATATTTAACTAAATAATCACTTACTACCACTAGAGGATCACTCTCCTTGAGGGAAATATTTGTGTGCCCATGTTAATACATGTTGAAGCCCTATAGAAACCATCCAAAGAGAAATTAAACTACGAATCAATAATGGTTTGATTTTTCACTAACAACTATAATAATGAATGTAAGTTTAAATTTAGTAATCTACCTCATACCTCCATGATAGGAATTGAGGAGTCTATAGAAAACAAAACACCAAGCTCCATTTACCTATGAACTTGTGGAGATCTATCTGCATCCATGGTGTAGGAGCACTTAGGAAACATGGGTTTTCCTAAATTCTAGAAGGAAGTTCAAATTTTTTTGTGCTATCATAAGGTCATGTTGACCATTTTGTTGGGTGCTTTGGGTTGTTTTTGAACTTTGGGAAAGAAGGTGACAAGTGTTAAATAGTTTTGCAACATCATTGTGCTAAGTTGTCAAAAGCTGACAAGGGGTTAGAAAACACAATGTGTTTTATAACACTCACCATTAGGTCATCTATGAGCTCGACCCAAGCATCTAAATTGTTTTGAAGGACTATTTAAGGCATACTTCGACCATGAGATAGGGTTGGAGGCATTTTTGTTAGAGTGACATTTGTAAAGACAAAGGAAACAACGTTTTTATAGACAGGTTCCTATGTTTTGCATTTATATTGAGCTTTAATGGAGTAACCCTGTTGTTGTTTCGGTTGTGGTATGTAGTATTAACATTGATCAAGATTAGTGTGCTATATTTTTGTTTTTGTAAATCATATTCATCTTGTATTTGTAAATATTTATGTTTCCTGTGTTTTTTGTCCTGTAACAGGCAGTTTTGAAAGAATGGAGTCCTAGAGCACCTTCCCACCTTAAAAATTGTACAGCCCTTTGGTATTTTTGTCTAGGCTCCCTTAGTGTAAATATGATAGCTATTAGGGTTTGTGGCAGTGTAGGAGTTGCTAGCAAGATGATGCCCTATGTGAGCCAGTGTAGGTCTGGTTGGGGCAAACTTGGAGTAAAAGAATCATAACTTGCAGGGGAGTTGAGATTTTGAAGAAATTATTTCTTGTGAATTTTCTTGAGGGTCTTAGCTATGCTTGGAGGTTAGTACAAGGTTATAGCAAGCCATTTGGAGGGAGAACTCTTTGACAGTCTTAAATCAGCCTAAGAAAACTTAGAAACCCTAGGTTTTTAACCATTTTTTGAGTGTGGACAAAGTATGGGCTGTACAGGGCTAAAACCCTAAAAATATTTGAGGCATAGGCATGAGAAACTCAAACTCTAAATAAAGTACCTAAGTTCTTTGGTAGGTTTAGAAGATAAAATCATTTTACCTCTGTTCAGAGGCCTAATTGGGGGCTCAAGGCTTATAGCCTTTTCAAACCCATGAAGGGATTAATGGAAGCAATGGTTAAAGGGAGTCTTGAGGAAGTACAAGAATTATAGATAGATTCCCTTGAATATTTTAAAATGTGTTACACATTTGCAAGTTATCAAGTTGAAGGTGGAGTGAATTTTGTCTTTAAGGCAGAGTAAGGGCCAATGGAGAATATGTGGCAGCACCAAGGTTGGCTTTGTAGAAGGGAAGCTTATTGATAGAAGAGGGGTGGGGAAAACAAACCAGGGGGACCTAGTATAGAGTAGGGACCTATAGGTTAGATTGGTGAAGCAAAACACCAAGGAATTTCTTATAAGGAAAGGCCTAGAGCAAGAATCTATGATTGATTCCTCCAACCCCACTCCCTATCAGATTGGTATCAGAGCGAGCAAAAGATTTGGGAAAGAGTAATATATGTAAGAGGTTGAGTCAAGTGATACTATCGTCATGGTGACAAATGCACAATTGGCCAAGATGGTTGAAGAGCAGGAGGAAGACAATAGGCTATTGAGGGAAAGAAGAGCCCAACTTGAGGGAGCAGTGAGGAGTGCACAGTTTGAGGGAAGAATACCAAAAGAAGAAGAGGTTGTAGAGGAAGATAAGACCCCTGAACCTAACCCTATTTTGAAGGAGGATCCTTTCTTGAAGGAATTGAAAGCCTTGAGTGGAAAATCACATTAAGGCATACCACTTTTTAGTGGAAAGATGGAAGCAGACCTAGTCATGGATTGGATAGAAGGCATGGAGAATCATTTTGAGTGTGATGGAGTCACTGAAGCTCAGAAGGTGAAGGTTGCTAAGTCAAGATTGAAAGGATCAGCCTTGACATGGTGGAAGTTTATTCAGATAGAAAGGGAAAAAGAAGGCAAACAACCCATATCAACTTGGAAAGGAATGGTTTCTAAGGTAAAGGAATCCTACATGCCAGATGACTATGAGATTCAATTGCACAAGAAGAGGAAAATTCTAAGACAGAAAGACCAAGATGTAAACACTTACACTGAAGAGTTTCAAAAGCTTTGTATGAGGTCTAATGTGATAGAGGATGAGAGTCTCAAAGTGGCTAGGTACCTCAATGGCTTGAAATGGAACATTCAAGAGGAGATGGATTTACTAAGTCCAAAAATAGTACACCAATGCTATTAGTTGGCCATAAAGATTGAGGAAAGGAATAAGAGGAAGCAAGATCAGGCTTCCAAGGGCAGAGGCAAAGGTAGGGATCAAAGAGATCAAAGAGGATAGCGTGGTGGTTACCAAGGTAGAGGCAATGACCAAAGAAATCAAGGAGAATCTAAACTCATTGATCATGGAGGTGAAACATCTTCAAGAGGAGGATTTAACAGAGGAAGAGGACCTCAAGGAGGTTCAAATAAAGGAAGAGGAGCAGATAGGAGCAATTCTTATTTTGCAAACATGAAGTGTTACCATTGCAATCAAATAGGTCACCTTGATTATAGATGCCCAGAGAAAGCTTCCTCATCAAGCAATGAAAAGAGAATGGCCTATGCACAAGAGGACACCATGAGTCCAAAAGCATCTGAGATCAGTCATATAGAATCTAAGGTAGGAGAAAATTTGATGCTCAACAGGGTTCTAATCAGACAACTGGTTAAAGAAGAACCAAAATAGAGGAGAGCTCTTTTTAGAGTAAGGTGCAAGATACTTGGTAAAGTATGAAAGGTCATAGTAGATTCAGGTTCAATAGATAATATAATCTCAGAGGAGGCAATAACTAAACTAAAATTGGAGAAGGTACCTCACACTAACCCCTATAAGGTCACATGGTTGAATAAAGGGCAGAGTGTTTTAGTGAATGAGAAAGTAACAATGGAGTTCTCTATTGGAGGATATAAAGACAAGTTAATTTGTGATGTTTTACCCATGGATGCATGCCATCTACTACTGGGTAGACCATGACAATATGATAGGAGTGTTATGTATGATGGGAAAGAGAATACTATTTCATTCAAAAAGGATGGAAGAACCTTCAAGCTGCACTCACTATCAGAAGAAGATGAAGGATAGTCCAAGACACCTAACATCATGTTGAGCAGTGATAAGGAGTTCCTTAAGGACCTACACCAAGGGAATGAAGGATATGTGGTTGTGTTGCAACCTAAAGAGGAAGATAAGGCTGAAAAGACAATCCTACTGGAAGCAGTCCAAAAGTTGCTTGATAAGTACAAGAGTATAGTTAGTGATGGTACACCTACAACTTTACCACCAAAGAGAGAAATAAGTCATAAAATTGACTTCATACCTGGAGCCTCATTGCCTAACAAAGCAGCATACAAGGTTACACCAGATCAAAATCTAGAGGTGGACAGGCAAGTGCAAGAATTATTGGATCAAGGATTGATTCAAAAGAGCATTAGCCCATGTGCAGTGCCAGTGGTTTTAGCAACCAAGAAAGGAGGTAAATGGAGACTTTGTACTGATTCTAGGGAAACAAATAGGATCACCATTAGGTATAGGTTTCCTATTCCTAGGATTGAAGAGCTAATGGATTGTCTTGGAGGTGCTCAGTTCTTCACAAAGTTGGATCTCAAGAGTGGATACCATCAAATCAGAATTAAGGATGGTGATGAGTGGAAGAAATATTTTAAGAAAAATGATGGGTTATATGAGTGGAAATTGATGCCATTTGGCCTCTCAAATGCCCCTAGCACATTCATGAGACTCATGAATGAAGTGCTTAAATATTTCACAGGAATATTTATGGTAGTATATCTTGATGACATACTAATTTTTAGTAAGACAGCAGAAGAACACCTCAAGCATGTGGAGATGGTTCTTAGAAGGTTGCAAGAGGAGAAGCTGGCAATCAATCTTGAGAAATGTGAGTTCTTCAAGCAAGATCTTGTCTACTTGGGCTTTGTAGTATCCAAAGGCTCATTAAAGATGGATCCAAGCAAGGTGGAAGCCATCCTAAACTGGCCTACACCAACCACAGCAACAGAGGTAAGGAGTTTCCATGGATTGGATCAATTTTATAGAAAATTCATAAGCAAATTCAGTGGTATATGTGCACCAGTCCTAGATACAATCAAGGGTGGTATGAAAACAAAATTTAAGTGGACTCAAGAGGCTGATAAAGGGTTTGAGAAACTGAAACAAGAAGTGGCAACTCAACCTATTCTACTATTGCCTAGTTTTGACAAGTTGTTCACAATTGAGTGTGATGCAAGTGAAGTAGTAGTAGGATGAGTACTTAGTCAAGAAGGTAGGCCTGTGGCCTTCTTTAGTGAAAAGTTCAATGAAGCCAAGCAAAAGTACTCTACCTATGATCTAGAGTTATATGCTTTAGTGTAGTCCCTTAGGAAGTGGAGGCATTATCTGTTACCCAAAGATTTTGTGGTCTTTACTGATAACCAGGCACTTAGTTATATCAACACCTAAGAGAAGTTAAGTAATAGGCATTTGAAATGGATGTAATACATCCAAGCTTTTACTTTTACCATCAGGCATAAGAAAGGGAAAATGAACAAGGTGGCAAATGCATTAAGTAGAAGGTTGTTGACAGTCCAAGAGATACAACTCAAGAGCATTGGCATAGAGAGTTTCAAGGACCTATATGGAGAGAATGAAGACTTTTCAGAGGCCTATAAGGTATGTTTTAACTTTGAGAACCGTTTCCATAGCCAATATTTAGAGTATACTTTGCAAAGTGGGTTGTTGTTTAAGGGAAATTAGTTATGTGTTCCAAGAGGGTCAATGAGGGAAAATCTGATTCAGGAAAAGCATAATGGCAGTCTTAGTGGGAATTTTGGCATCAATAAGACTTTAGAGCTAGTACAAAGGTTCTATTACTGGCCTATGTTAGCAAGAGATGTTAGAAGGTATGTGGAACATTGTGTTGTGTGCATGAAAGCTAATGGAGGAGCTAGCAATGCTGGTTTGTATCAACCCCTGACCATTCCTAATAGACCATGGGAGTGTGTGAGCATGGATTTTGTGGTAGGTCTTCCTAAGACCAAGACTGGTTTTGATAGTGTTTATGTTGTGGTAGATAGATTTAGAAAGATGAGTCATTTTATTCCTTGCAAAACTACTCATGATGCCAGCTACATTGCTCATCTTTTCTTCAAGGAAGTTGTTAGGATCCATGGGCTACCTTTGAGCATTGTTTTAGATAGGGATGTGAAGTTCATGAGTCACTTTTGGAAGACTCTATGGAACAGATTGGGTACAAACCTATCTTTTGGATCAGCTTACCATCCTCAGACCGATGGTCAAACTGAGGTGGTTAACAGAGTGTTGGGTAATCTTTTAAGGTGTCTAACCAAGGAGTATGGACATACATGGGATATGGTTATCTCCCAAGCTGAGTATGCTTATAATGACAGTGTCAATAGAACTACAGGCAAAAGTTCTTTTAAAGTTGTGTATGGAATGCACCCAAGAGGCATTTGTGAGCTCAGAGACCTTGGATCTATGGAGAATAGGAGTGAACATGTAGAAGACTTCAGTCAGAACATGAAGGAGATTTAGGAGCAGGTCAAGAGGATAGTCACTAAGGCTACACAAAAAGTGAAGGAGAAGGAAGATATGTCAAGGAAAGATGTGCAATTTCAAGTAGGGGACTATGTTATGGTCCACACTAACAAATCAAGGTTGTAGAAGGCAATTTCAACCAGCATGCAAATGAAGAGAGTGGGACCCTGCAAGATATTGGTCAAGTATGGGCAGAATGCATACAAGGTGGAGTTACCTATTGATCTAGGGATCTCACATGTGTTCAATGTTGCTGATTTGATCAAGTATAAGGGAACAGTCAAGGATTTGGATTAGGATAGTAAGGAGATATTTAAGGATGTCAAAAACATGACACTACCAACTCTAGACAAGCTACAAGCAGAGAAGATCTTGGAGTCAAGAGTGAAGAAGGCCACAAGACACAAGGTGTACATGGAGCATCTTGTCAAATGGAAGAACAAGCATGAATCTGAAGGTACCTAGGTAGAAGAAGTAGCATTTAAGAAGCAAGGCATTGATATGTCTTTGATCTCTCCTAGAATTCCTTAGTTGTTTGTGCTAAGAGGGGGAGAATGGTGCAAGAGCACCTAGGAAACATGGGTTTTCCTGAAGTCTAGAAGGAAGTTCAAATTTTGTTGTGCTATCATAAGGTCATTTTTACCATTGTGTTGGGTGCTTTGGGTTGTTTTTGAACTTTGGGAAAGAAGGTGACAAGTGTTAAATAGTTTTGCAACATCATTGTGCTAAGTTGTCAAAAGTTGACAAGGGGTTAGAAAACAAAGTGTGTTTTATAACACTCACCATTAGGTCATCTATGAGCTCGAACCAAGCATCTAAATTGTTTTGAAGGCCTATTTAAGGCATGCTTTGACCATGGGATAGGGTTGGAGGCATTTTTGTTAGAGTGACATTTGTAAAGATGAAGGAAATAGCGTTTTGATAGACAGTTTCTTGTATTTTGCATTTATATTGAGCTTTAATGGAGTAACCCTATTGTTGTTTTAGTTGTGGTATGTAGTATTAATATTGAGCAAGCTTAGTGTGCTATCTTTTTTTTTTTGTAAATCATATTCATTTTGTATTTGTAAATATTTATGTTTCCTATGTTTTCTGGCATGTAATAGGCAGTTTTGAAAGAATGGAGTCCTCGAGCACCTTCCCACCATACAAATTGTATGACCCTTTGGGATTTTTGTCTAGGCTCCCTTAGTGTAAATATGATATCTATTAGGGTTTTTGGTAGTGCAAGAGTTGCTATCAAGATGATGCCCTAGGCGAGCCAGTGCAGGTCTGGTTGTGGCAGACTTGGAGTAAAAGAATCATAACTTGCAGGCGAGTTGAGATTTTGAAGAAATTATTTCTTATGAATTTTCTTGAGGGTCTTAGCTATGCTTGGAGGTTATGAGGAGGTTCTAGCAAGCCGTTTGGAGGGATAAATCTTTGATAGTCTTAAATCAGCCTGAGAAAACTTAGAAACCCTAGGTTTTTAACCATTTTTTGAGTGTGGACAGAGTACGGGCTGTACAGGGCCAAAACCCTAAAAATCTTTGAGGCATAGGCATGAGAAACTCAAACTCTAAACAAAGAACCTAAGTCCTTTGGTGGGTTTAGAAGAGAAAAGCATTTTACCTTTGTTCAAAGGCCTAATTAGGGGCTCGAGGCTTGTAGCCTTTTCAAACCCTAGTAAGGGATTAATGGAAGCAATGGTTAAATGGAGTCTTGAGGAAGTACAAGAACCCTAGATAGAGTCCCTTGAAGCTTTTTAAATGTGTTACACATTTGCAAGTTATCAAGTTGAAGGTGGAGTGAATTTGGTCTTTAAGGTAGAGTAAGGGCCAATGGAGAATATGTGGCAGCACCAAGGTTGGCTTGGTAAAAGGGAAGCTTGTTGATAGAAGAGGGGTTGGGCAGACAAACCTAGGAACCTAGTATAGAATAGGGACCTATAGGTTAGATTGGTGAAGCAAAACACCAAGGAAATTCTTACAAGGAAAGGCCTAGAGAAGGAATATGTGATTGATTCCTCCAACCACACTCCCTATCGATCCAACATCTGAAAATAAAACAATAAATTATTCAATCATGAAAACTACAATAGTGATGCACGTGATGGCTTATAATGTATGAGATAATGAACAAAATTTTGAGTACTTATTAAACTGTATATTTATGACTATCATGCTTACTATTTTCCCTATCAATAGCTTGTTTGAAAGAACCTATTTTGTCTTTTATGCATAGGAGAAAGGTGGTGAAACATTTGATAAAATTATTTGGTAATCCATGCCAACTTTAAATGCAACCTACATAATCATGAAGCTCCAAGCAAATGATTAATACTTAAAACTAAAAAGAACTACATCCTCTCCAAAGGAAGAACAATAACATATTTACCAAAGAAACTAAGGGTCCTCCAAGAAACAAGATGTTAAAAAATATTCAAATCACATGAAGATAACCACATCCTACCAAATCTCCCACTAAACTGTGATACCGATTTATACATGGAAACAAGATAAACATCAAATCATCACTGTCAAAAAACTCCCATTGCAACATGTAAACAAGATATCCATGACATTGTGATAACCATCTCCTGAATGAAGATCATCCATACATGCAAAACTATGGACCAATTCAACTAGCACAAAACCATGTGTTAAAGACCACTAAAGGTTAATCCACTATCTCTAACCCAAGAACTAGTTTAACCAAACTACCCTCCCCTTACCACCTAGGAGAACTCCTCTCTTTCCATGCCTTTCCTTTCATGGATTGAGCAAGCCATACTAGGTCTTATAGCCATCAGCCTAAATACATTCTAACATACTTCTTTTACAAATCTGCAGTAACACAATAGTAAAAGCTCCCACTACAGCCAAAAAACCTCAAAACTTTTAAGAGAAAGGTACTCCAAAATCTACCCAACTATTAGCTTTGATACCAAATGTTGAAAATGGAAGTAATTATTGTAGCTTGATAATTTCTAAGCCTATGAGATTGTAGATATAATTAAGTGTTCTTTGTTACAAATTCTTTGTATGTGATTATCTGTTTAGATTCATTTTACCATTTGTAGAAGTAGATAGAAGATTGTAGAAGAATAAGACTAGAAGGTAGAAGTGACACAACATATATCATGGAGAAACCCTTTTAGGAAAAAAATCCACCACCAGAATCAATAGTGCTTGTATTATTTAACCTTAGAACAAGATTACAATAATTCTCTATCAATACTTTATTGAGAAGCTTATTTTTCCTTCAACAATTCTTCTTCACAACCTGCAATAAACTCTCATGTGTCCAAGCATGAATTCACACATCCCATGCCATGCTTCACAAAAGTACTCTCTAAGAACTCTCTTCAAGTTACTTCAATAAATAGACAATTGTGAACATTTTAAAATTCAAAGAGTTGAAAATTACAAGAGGATGAAGCTCCTCACAAATATCTATGCCATTCTTGTGCAAGTATAGTTCTTCTATGAAAAATAATTTCAAACCAAGTACTTTATCAATTTGGGCATACCAAACTAAAGTCTTAACTCAATGTTGATTATGAAGAAATCTTCCAAGCTTCTCCTAAAAGTTGGCACCCAAGAATGGGCTCCACTTAGCTGATCCTTGCAAATATCTTCTCATGCAAAGGTGTTAACTCCAAGATCTCAACTTGGGCACCCAAGGTGGTTCCAAGTCAATCTCTGTTAACTGAAACATATCTCTTCATCAATTCATGCAAACATGATGCATGATTGATCATCCCCACTTAACTGAATGTATCACTTGTTATCTGTTATGCAACTCAAGTCATTAGTCATGCATTACATGTCAAATGAATTCAACTACCATCCAACTAAAAGTAAGTACATGCAACTGAAGATAAATGAACCATAACTGAACTGAACTGAACTCCACTCATGTAAATATCAATTCCTAACTTCTAGGATATTTACATGCATTATTGAAGTGTTATCTTTGTCCAAACAATTAACTAAACTCAAGGTGGACTCCACCTTCCATGTGGGAGCCCCATGTGTTCCTATTTTATAGGAGATATTCTTGGATGCCCTCACATGTTCCTATTATTTAGGAGTAATTACAAATGTCAATTTAAATGTTCATTTCATTCAAATTTAATCTATTTCTAATCCTAGTGTTGGGGAACACTTTCCAAGGACTCAGGAGATACATGAAATATGTTTAGGATTACAATTGAATGGAATCCTATTCCCAACAATGCCATCCTTTTCAATCTTGACCCAAACTAGCTTATTGCAAGGGGAGGCCCCATGGTCAGTAATCCAATGATCCCAGTGATTAGAGACTAGAACAACAACCCCACCCCTTCCTTTCTCATGGGATGTTGTAAAAAACTTGGAGTCATTCAATACAAACCTAAGGTTTTTTCAAGGGTAAAGCCAGTGGATTTTGTTTCTTGAAGCAAAACAAAGTCTTTTTCTTTTTCCATGTTAAGGAATCTTCTAACTATGTACTTTGTGTCAAGGGATTCCAACACCCTAACGTTCCATGAAATACACTTAACCTTCATTATCTGTTACCATGGGAGATTGATCTTTTCCACATTTGAAAATTTTCAAAGCATTTGGGAAACTTCTCTTCCACCTCCAACCTCTTTGTGACTGGTGATTGTAAAAATGTACTTGTTTTTCTTCTCTTATTTTTGAAAATTTGTATTTTTTTTCCCCCAATGGGGGTGATACTATATTTCCCTAGCCCTCTTGGGACATTTTTTTGCTTTGGGGTAGCAACCTCCTTCTCCTTAGTGATATCCTCTTCCTCAATTCCCCCTATAGTACCTACAAGATCTCTAGAAACTGGCTTTTTTGGTTCTTTTGATTTCTGGTTTTCAAAGTTTTACTAGTTACAACTTCCTCTTTACCTTTACAGAGATTGTCCAAATTATTATCTGCAGTTACCTGGTATTGTAATCTATCATTTGCATCCTTTGGTAGAATAATATTATTCTTTCATAATTGATCTCTCTTCTATTTTCATAGAATTTCCTAGATCTTGGGTGGCTATAAGCTTCAATGATTACATTGGGAATATGACCAATTTACATATCCCATAATTACTTGTTCTCACACGAGGAGTAAATCAAGGAAAATATTTTTCCGCCATTATATAGTCTTTCAGAGTACTATCATTTAATTTATACAATAGGGACAACTCAATGTTACATGTGGCCATTACACTTTATCCTCTCTTAAAATCAATTCTATTTAACAATATACTCACTCAATTTGAGGAGTAATATTACATCCATTACATTATATATTATCATTTACATGAATTCATGGATGCATCTAGATTAGGGTGGGCACATTGATTAAAACTTGTTGACAACCCTAAACTTCATGCTTTCATATTCTCACTCATGTTTATATAGATTGAGAGAGCCACATAAATTTCAACTCCTCGACAATCCTATACATCATTGTGCCTTTATTTCTCTTATCATTTTACATCACTTCATGGGGGTAAACTTTGTCACATCCTTATGACTCCATTTCAATACTCACACCTCACTCTTTTTTACATTATTACATTTGATAGATTGCATAATTAGTCATATGTTAAATGTTGATGGGTGATCCCACAATAGGGTATTCTACTTTCTAGCCAATGTGGGATATTGAAATAAGTATTTGAAAGAATTTTTTTTGTTACCAATAGAAACTAAACCATTGAGAATTTGAAAATGATGTGACCTACTGATTTTTGACAACTTTTTTTGTGTCGATTCAAAATATATTTTTTCTTAAATTAAAAAAATTATTTGTGATTTTTATGTATTTTTAATAAGTAATTTTTTTATAGTTAAGAATATTTTTTTAAAAGTGATGTTTATTCCATAACACATTTTTTTAATAAAAAAATTCTAAATTCTAAAAATAGATTGGTAATATCAGTATTTAGTATATTTGTATATTTTATCTAGTAGTAATTTTTAATGTGATATTAATTATAATTTACACATAGTTTCATTCCATAACACATTTTTGTTGTCTATATCAAAATTACCTTTTTTTTTTTAAGAATAATATTAATATATAATATGTAAATATTTTTCTATTATATTTTTGTTTGTTTCTCTATTTTTTCATGTGTAGAAAATGGACCTTGATGCTTGGTGAAAAATATGTACAATAGAAAAATAAAATAAAGCTAATAATTAAATTAAATATATTCAAAATTATAATTTTTGAAAGATTACACGAGTTACAATCCTACAAAATTTTGTGTCTTAATGACCTAATTTGATTATCCAACCAAAATTGTAAAATAATAATTTATTCAAAAAAAATTGTGACTAGAGGGAGCATGACATCTAAAGGAACTTCACTCAAGGATACTTTTGAATGAAGGTAAAATTAAAAAATATTAAAATATTCCTATGCAAATACTTTCAAGTGAAGGCTAGTTAGGTCAACTAAAAGGAATAAATATTAAAATATACTTATACCTTTGAATTAAGATGCTTTGTCTTGATAGCATGTAAATATTAAAAAATACATTTGAATGAAGGTCATAGCCAAAAAAATCTACCTTCATTCAAAGGTGATTTTCATGTGACCTTTGAATGAAGAAAAATTTATTCAAATAAAAAAGTTCAAATGAGGGTGTTTTTCAAATTTCTTCCCATGTCCCATGAAAAATTTCAATGCACCACAAGTGGGACACACTACTATAATTCATTCTAATTATTGTGATTTTATCCTACTTATATTTTTGTCTCTTACCGCAAATATTATTTTGTAGATTAGGAGATGATGTTGTAACTAAAGCATATAAAACAAGGAATCATACTATCATGTATCCATGAGTATACATCTTATTTAAATTATTATCTTCACTATTTGGAAATGCATGCCAAATTGGGGGAAATACAAAGAAGAAATGTGCATACTTTAAATATTTCCCTCCAAGGTTTCTACACCCACTTTTAATATTTTTATAAATACATTGTCTAGGTAGCATTTAATTTTACTTACTTTATGCATAAGATAATAAAACTAGCAGTTGCATGTAGTGACATGCAACGATGAGCCGATAGGTGGAGGGGAGTCCAAATGGAAGGGATGCAATCTGAGAGAGAGTAGAGGATGCTTACATATCTACACATAGCGAATGATAAGCTATATTGTAAGTTTTATTTGGAACATTGATTTTGTTGTGTTTCATCTTATTACCCTTATGTGCAGTTATGTATGTATGTTATAGCATATTCAAACAAGATTGATACATACCAAGAGAGATGAAGTGACCACATTTAAGAATCCTTATGGTATCATTAAGAACAATTTTATGATACCATTACACTAAAACAATAGGGCATAGATCAAGGTACTTATACATGTAGGTTATGTCAAAAGGATAATAGAATTATTTGAAAGCTTAGAATATTATTGATTTACAATAGGACATACAAATGTCAAATAAGTATATTTACATAAGTCATGGAAAACCATAACAATAAAGAGATAATTGCATCCATAGGATTTTTTTGATGTTAATGAAAAAGTAGATTGGTACAAAAATTTTGAACTATATTTTTTTATTGTATTTGTGAATTTGGCTTTACATGCGATCGAAATATGTCTTGAGAGATTACATGTAAAAAATTTTGGGTGCAAGATTTAAAAATAGAGATTGTTGTCTCAATGTAATCATGTTGTCTCAATGTAATCAATGCTCAGAGAAATGTTTAATATTACACTTAATATACAACCTATGAAACATATGAATCTTGTCTGAATATTATGTCAAAAACATATAGATCTACACATAGGAAATATAAAATGAAACAAAAAAAAATGAGGCTTTCTCTCCACCCTACCATATTAGGTCATGGAGCCTCATACGCTCTCACCAAACCCCCAAGAAAGAACATACATCATCCACCACTCTGATCAATGGTGAAATCAATGTTCCTTATTACACTTATTATAGAGCCTATCAGGATCTTATTGTTTATTTGACCATTGTGACTGATTTTCCAATCACTATGATTATTCTCAAAGGTTGTTTATAACACATTACTTCATCAAAATCCCCATTATGGTTGGAGTATGCTCTGCAAAAATGACAGAAAAATGTGAAGTTTAGTGCAATGAACATGTGTCATTAGTAGACAATATCTAAATTAGGAAATATAAAGAGTTCTATAATTTATAACAAATAATATGCAATGCGCCTGTAATAGAATGGATGAAATAAATAAAATGTAGGCATACCTTGTGCACATGGCAGAAGGCAGTATGCAGACAACAAAATAAGGCATGCTCTCCACCCTACCATATTGGGTCATGGAGCCTCATTGGCTCTCACCAAACCCACAAGAAAAAATAAAATTTTCCACCACTTTGATCAATGGTGAAAACAATGTTTTGGCACCTGCTGACTTCATAGAAGATCTAATGGCGTCAAAAAATCCATGAAGGAGGATTTTTTGGATTGAGTATGATTTGTAAAAATGAAAGGATAATGTGAAGTTTCATGCAATGAAATGTCATTGGTAGACAATATCTAAATTAGGAAATATAAAGAGTTGTATAATTTATAACAAATAATATGTAATGCAGTTGTACCAGAAGGTAGCAATTAAATAAAATGTAGGCATACCTTGTGCATGCAATGGATTGCAATATGAACACAATAAAAGAAGGCCTGCTCTCCACCCTACCATATTGGGTCATGGAGCCTCATGGGCTCTCACCAAACCCCCAAGCAAAAACATTAATTTTCCACCACTTTGATCAATGGTGAAAGCAATGCTTTGGCACCTGAGAATTTGCTTGAGTTGAAATCAATGCTATACATTTTTAATAAATTGACATACAGTTGTGAAATAAGAGATGGAATAAAATGTATATCCTTACTTTGTATATAGATAGAATGTAGTTGTAGGTTGTACACCATGCAAACGTGTGATTGTAAAGCTATTTAGCATTTTGGAGATCTATATACCTTGTATATAAATAGAATGTAGTTGCAATCTAAAATGGTTTGACTCGGATATAGGTACACACAAGGAAAATGTGAATTTTAGTAAGGTGAACATGTTTCATTGGTAACCAATATCTAAATTATGAAATTTAAACAGTTCTATAATTTATAACTAAAAATAATGTAATACACCTGCAATAGAGGTGATCAAAAAGAGATGATATAGGCATACCTTCTACACAGGGTGTGATGCAGTATGACCATAATTACATCTCGCATATAAAAAATGATAAGGAAGTGAATTTAGAAATGGTGGAAATTCTATATGCATGGAAATGAAAAGGGAAAAGAGAAGTAGTATAGTTAACGTAAAGAATAAAAAAATTTCATGATGATGGAAATGAACAAAATTGTTGGAGACGATCCTCTTCTTTGATTCATACTACACTATAATTGTTGGCCTATATCCTGCAATATCTAGAAAAATAGAAAGGCAGATCTATGCATATTGCTAGAGAACCCAATTCAAGTAAATAATTGAGTTGTGCACATAGGAAATATAAAATGGAACACAACAAAATGAGGCATTCTCTCCACCCTACCATATTGGGTCATGGATCCTCATGCACTCTCACCAAACCCCCGAGAAAGAACATACATCATCCACCATTGTAATGAATGATGAAATCAATGCTCCTTATTACACTTAATATATATCCTATCATTCAAACAACTCCTTTTTGAGGCTAAAAGAAATAATAACTAAAAAGGTCCATTTAAGTTCAGATACCTATATATTAGTGCAGATTTTGTTTTCCAAGCAAATATACAGGCATTGCATGTCTTGGATGCATTTGTAGGATCTATTGCTCGGATATATATAGACACAAAAACAATATGTGGAAATGTATGTATGTGGATTTACATGTAGAAAATAGGTGGAAGATAGGCAATAAAAGGTCACATGACAACTAAAAGGGATGGGCACCATTACAATAAACATGGATCTGAGGGCCAAGTATTCATCTTTGACATTATTGACAATGAGTGGAAAAAAATACAAATCACTTGTTTTATGTTCTTTTGCATGGGGGGATGGTTGGTAAAGCAATAGAAATGTTTTGGTGATGCAACCATTGATTGGAGTGATGGACAATGGATTTCCCTTGTGTGCAAATATGTATGTATGTCATAGTAGATGTAAAGAACATTGATACATAATGATCCCCATGTTTATTTTGTTGGGACATTCTTGCAATGATAAGTTGTATTTTAAGTGTTATATGGAACATTGATGCAACCATTGACCATAGTGATGAACAATGTAATGTGTAGATTTGGATATATGTCATAGCAGATGCAAACAACATTAATACATACTAACACATTTTTGGAATGATAAGTTATGTTTCGAGTGTTATATGGAATGTTGATGCTACCATTGTTCGTAGTGGTGGACAATGTATTTCCCCTATGTGTAGATATATATGTATGTCATAGTAAATGCCATTGATACATACTGATACCTATGCTTATTTTATGGGACATTCTTGGAATGATAAACTATATTTTTAAGTGTTATATGCAATATTCATGCCTACAAAAAATGGGAAAAGAATTATCACAACTGACACTTTTGTATTTCTTTTGCAACCATCACCCCATGCAAAGAACACAAAATAACTTCCAACCACCTTCACATAAATTCCACAATGAATAACACACTTGAACCTTCATATAAGCTTTCCCTTCTCATAGACGTTCACTATATTTTCTGAGGTTTTAAATGGTAGGTGTTACTTATAGTGGGTTGGTTATTTTGGAAGAACATAGACTATAAGCTGATGGAAGGTAGTCTAAATCAAAGAACAAGAAGGTATGTAATATCCAGGCATAGTAATACTTGACAGAGATGAAGTGACCACATGTAAAAATCCCCATGGCATCATTAATAACTGTTTTATGATACCATTACACTAAGATAGGAGGGCATAGATGAGGTTGAGATAGATATGTGGCTACATGTAATTTGACACATGTTGTGGATGTTGTTTCCCCTTTTGTTTTTAAAAAAAGAACTTGAAAATCCTAAGCCTGAGAGAATTACTTCACACAAGAATAGACACCACATGTTTCAGTTAACAAAATCAATTTGAATAAATGCATGATGTTGGTCTCCAACAACAAAACCACAACTATCAATTAAAATATATGTACCCATTCTTTTCTCAGATGTTATGACAATTCTCAATGAATAGACACGGGGCTACGTGATGGAAAGTAACAATTAATTTATGTGGAGAAGTTTAAGTACAAACATACAAAAAAAAAAAGCAACTACCTTATGAAAATAATAAACATAGGAAGGAGTATTTATGAATGTTCTTTGCATCTGATCTCACATACATACATATCTGCACATAGGGATGAATGTTGGTTGTGATGTGTAAAATATGGGAAAAAATTTATCATAGCCAAAACTTTTGTATTGCTTTTGTAACCATTTCCCCATGCAAAAAAACACAAAATAACCTCCAAGCACCTATTGCTCACAACTTTGATAGCAAGGAAAGCCAAAGAATGACACACAATAATGGCTAATCAAAAATTGCATAATCTTTTGCTATGTTTTCCAAGGCTTTAAATGGAAGGTGTTATTACAACAATCACCACTTCACAGAAACCATAAAACAATTAATGTTGATGCCAACCAACATTTAATTCATTGGATTTCTCTATCCACACCTAAGGAACCCGACACATTTTTCCCAACTGATGGGTTAGAGGATTTAAAACCGAAATGGTTGGCATTCCCTATCGATGCACCAAATGCTTCTAATTAAAAAATCAAAAACATCTCCACCTTTTTCCTGGCCAGTAGCCCAATGCTAGAAGGGTTGAAAATTTGATTTATGGTTTCCATGTAGTGGCGATAGTTGGGAAGCAATTAAACAATCCACATATACATTTACAAATAAAAATCTATATAGGTATATATGCATCTCAAGTTTATAAGTATACAACACACACATATAGTCGTAGGTGGACTTGTCAATATAGAAATCACCATGGGAGTAATGGAAATAAACATCGCTTGACATAGGCTGAGAGATCAACATCACTTGGCACAAGCTAGCATGGCAATATCACTTATCTACATATAATTTCACATATTTACATAGTTACACATAGGGATGAATGTTGTCTATGTCTAACTTCACAAATATACATATTTGCACATAGGGAAAGTAAAATGGAACAAAACAAAAGGACTTCTCTCTACCATACCATATTGGGTCATGGATCTTCATAGGCTCTCAACAAACCCCTGAGCAAGAACATACAATGCCCACCACTATGTTGAATGGTGATATCAATGTTTCTTATTAGGCTTAATATGAACCCTATTATTGTCAGAATTCCTTTTTGAGGAGGAAAAAAATAACAACTATCTTCCCAAAACAATAAATGTGGGGAAGAGTATATGTTTTCTACATATAGTTTGACATACATACATATCTACACACATGAAAAGGAAAATGAAACACAACTAAAGAAGCACATACTTTTTTGTGGCTATATATTTCCAAGCAATAGATTCATATATATGCATCAAATGCATGCAATAGATAAAGATACAATTGACAAACAAAATGTACACCAATATATATGCATTACTGATTGTTGTTTAGAAGCTTAAAAACTGGGAAGGCTAACAAAAATTATGACCAAAGTTCACACATATAGCCTATCAACTAAAAGTTTCCATATAGAGGCAATCATTGCGAAGCAATAAATGTTATTTCATGTATGGTTTTCATATAGAGGCAATGGTTGCAAAGCAATAAAACAATGCAATAGCAACATTATTTCATATATGATTTCCATATAGTGTCGATGACCACAATAATATTTAGAGTTATAAAGTTACCAAAGCAATTGAGCAGTTTATGTTATTTTCAATAAGGCATTATTGGCTATTGTTTTGTAGCTTTACCTGCTATTAAGATTGCGAGCCACCACTATGACAAGTGTTTTTGCAAACAAAAAACATATGTATTCACACCTAAACTTGTCAATACATGTGAAAAGAAATATAGATAAGTTTAAATGTAGATATATGTGTATGTTGCCTGAGTAGAGGAAATAAACATCAGTTGGCATAGCTTGTCGCGACAACATTGTTTCATGTATGGGTACCATATATTGCTGATGGTTGCAATAATACCTTTCATTTAAAAATTACCAAATTAATTGAGCAATTTATGTTATTTTCAATAAGGCGTTGTTCAGTGTTGGGCTGTAGATTGAGCTTCACAACATACACAACAAAAATTATAGCCAAGAACCATATGATATCCATATGAAACATGGCATTATGAGTGGACATGGAAAAGTAGTAGGGAGAAAATTTAAGAAGCATTAGATACATATAAAGACATACACACTCACACATACAAATGCATTACAGACACATATATCTACACATAACTCTATCAAGATATTGTATGCACTGAGAACATTCAAAAGAAGATTAAAAAAAAAATCAAATAAAAAAATTACAATTACATTCTACATTTTACTCTTGTGCAATGGTAAATTTTAATTATTTGGACTTAAGTAAAATCACAAAAGAATTGCATAGGCCATAGAGAATAGTCAACATTGAACATTACATAGAAAATATTATAACAAAAATAAAGTTTTATGCAACTCTAAAAAAATGGAAGATAAACATATGTGATGTGGCTTTATGAATGCAAAGGTAGGATGACATTTAATAGCTATCAATTCAATGGAGCCAACATTATAGCTAACAAAAATTGTGGAGAGATAAGAGTATGTGGCAATTGAAATAGACAAAAAGAAAATAACTATATAAATATTGAAGTTTGCATGCATATACACATACAAATGCATTACAGACACATATATCTATACACATCTTTATCAAAATGTTGTATGCACTCAAAAAAATGAATTACATGCATATATATTTATGTATACACATACGTAAATGTATACATGTATACAACCATGTCCACAAGTATATATAAGAACAACTATAAATACCGATACATGTGTTAAATAGGTTGACATAACTATATAACCAAACAACATAAAATAAAATAAGGAACATACACTTAAAGTGAAACAAAACTATAAGCGAAATAAACAATACAAAAGAAAAAAGTGTATCTTTTTTTGTTAAACATTATAAGTTATAGTCCATTTTCTAAATATATAACTAGTTAAATGAGAAACAAAGCAACAAAATCATAAAGGAAAGGTATTCTGATGTGACAGGAACTCCAAAGAAAGAAAAGGAAACATATGTCTAGTCAACAAAAACTATAACAAATATCCAAAGTCATAATTAGGCATGGTTGTTTGGCATTCAAGGTAGTACTACAATTATCTCTGGAGAGTTGCACGATAGGGGAAATTGCAAAAAAAATTGATAGCAATAGCTTGCACTTAGCTTCAAAGTTAATTCTTGCAACTTTGACTATTGTTGTGTTAAGCCTTGTTTCTGAATTATAGGTATGAGTTTTAATAAGAACAATGAAAACAAAAGAGGTGTAGGTTATACCATTGAAAACAGACTCATCAATCATTGCAGTAGAAGACTCATATTGCAACATTTAAAGGTCTTTTGCTGACTTGTTGACATCTGCAATAAGCTTGTTGTAGCCTCATCAAAAGTAGTAGCCCAAATCTCACCCGTATGGTCTTCCATCTTTAGCTGCAACAAATATTGAAAGTCACAATCAACTATTGTTATCTGGAATTTAGGGTAGAACCACATATTTTTGGTGGAATCTTCACAATTTTTCTTGCATTTTTTGCTATTGGCCTGCAAGGGACATGTAGTGTAACAAAATGCATCAGTTTTAATAAATTTCACCTTTTCCTTGACAGTAGCCTACAAAGTTTCTGGAAAGCCAAGACAATGATCCAAGATATATCCAATAGTGACTTTTCCATTTTCCAAAGCAACTTTTTGAGGCACTTTCTGAAGAGGGCTCAATGGTAGGTGGGTCAATTTGTCCTTGTTGGATCAAGGGTTGTGCTTCTAGAATTTTAGGATTTATGTATAGAATAGTCCCTATGATTGGAAATTCATAACAATTCCATTGAAATATCCAACAAGTGCATTTTTAATAGCAAGTATCACAACCAAACCAAGGATGTACAACCTTTCCAACTCATCAACCTTTGCTTCCCAATTTGGGCTCCAAAAATTGACGTCAATGCAAGAGGATGACAAATCATTATGTTTGTGAGTTCTGTGAATCGTTTCAAACCAATTCTTTCTTTGAATAGTTGATACATTTCCTACATGCACCACAACCCCAATAATATCAATCAAAGTGTTATTGCTATAGTTTACAATTTCATTTATTGGGATGAATTTAAATACTTTGTCCAATGCAAAGGATTCATTGTCACAACGTTTAAATATTGAGTTTTGATCCAAAATGATTTCCATGTGGTTATTCAGCGTATTAAATTTCCTATCTACTTGTTTGAATGAGCCTTTTGACACATAATAAGTGCATCCCACCTGAACCCTATCATAATGCAATTCTACTATGTCATTAAAGCAAGTGATTCATATTTGTGTTCCCTCAAAGTCAATAATGTCAAATTTGAATACCTAGCCCTCACATCCTTGTTTATTGTAATGGTGCGTATCCCTTTTAGCTGTTACCCAACCTTTTATTGTCCATTTTCTTTGGTAAATATTCAGGCCTTTAATAGGGCTGATATTTGTAGGAGCACTAGGCTATGTTTTGGATATATGAATCCCAAATGTTGAGGGTCATTTGGATGAGGAGGGTGACTCATAGCCCACTATTTGTTCTTCTTGATATCTACAAAAATATCTAGGTTTTTCAATTAGCTGATAATCTGACATTTTGACATCTAAGGACAATATGAAAATCACCTTGGAACCAAATGAAGATCAAATATTAAAAAAGATGGTCCCCACAAACAAGAGAGCATACAACAAGTACAAGTAGTGCAAAACAATAGCCAAACTTTATTCTCGCAACTTCCTACATAGATAGTTTGTCAAGCACAAGATGGAACCTATTTTCAATGCCCCTATAAACAAAAGGTCATTGTATTTTGTAGGAAAATTCACAATTTGCATGTGGGTTCCATTAGAAAGGATAACTTTGTAGCGGTTGACTAGGATTTGATCACCCCCTATTTTTTGAAAAGACATTAGCTAAAGAATAGGAGATGGGACAACATCTCCAACATCAATAGATCGTATTGCATGTGTTGTCAAGGTTGGTCGTACATTTCATCCTACAAGGAAATTTTACTCAGCCAAGCCAAAGTAATGACATGCTCAAGGCTGCGAGACAACTCTAAAAATAAAAGCAAGGGAAAGAGGTAGAACAAAATGGATCAATTATTGGTATTTGATAAACAAGCATATAACAATGTTGATGCATAAGAAAACTACAACCTTTTTTTTCTAATACATAGGTCACTCCCAAATGGCTAGCAAATCAAAAGGAAAAGGAAAAGGAAACATGAAGAGTTTGAATATAAATTAGTTAGAATATATATTACAACAACTATTAATTGAAATGAAGCATATTCATAGTTTGTTGGATGCACATGGAAAAGTGTCAATATAATTGTCAGCAGCAAAAAGGAAACAAGGAATAGATTGATGAGATTGGTGCCTAAGGATTGTTCATCAGCTTGGGAAGAGCCAAATTCTACCAACATTGTTGGGGTTGCTCTTTTAAAAGTTGAGAGTTGTAACGCCGATGGCTGACTACAAGCTCTATGCCACAACAACATGAGGACCAATTGTTCAATTAAAGCAACAAAGGTTGACAAGAAACCCGACCAAAACACATACAAGAAATATTAAACACCAATAAAATGACAACCATCAAGATCTTCGAAACATAACATTATCTCTCAATTTTTTTGTATGCACATTAGCAATATGACAGCAAAGGATTAATAAAAAAAGGTTTTAATAATTCATATAACACTTAATATACACTTTATTATTCAATTTTTTTTTCAAATTTTTTATGTTTCAATTTTTTTTTCTAGAGACATCAACAATACAAGGAAAAAAAATAATTAAAATAAAATCTTCAATGCTTCATATAACACTTAATATATAGTTTATCATTGCAAGAAAGCCCTATTGAGGCTCAAACAAATAACAAATATTTTCCCAAAAGAATAAGCATCGGGAAGAGTATGTATGTACGTTGTTTACATCTACTTTGGCATACATACATATCAACACAAGAAAATTTAATATAGTTTCATTTATGGCTTCCGTTATGTGACAATGGTTGTAACACAATAAAATAGTCTATGTTGTTTTCCATAAGGCATTATTAACTGTTGTTCTCTAGCTTTGGCTATATTGTTTCATTTTTTATACACAATAAAATAGTAAATGTTATAGAGTTTATGTTGTTATCCAGAAGGAATTGTTGACTATTGTTGCCACTCATTTTATTTCCCCTATATGCATAAATCTACATATGTGAAATTAGATGCAAAAAATATTATTATATAACACTTAAAATACAACTTATGATTCCAAGCATGTCCCAATAGAATAAAGATAGAAATATTTATCTATCAATGTTCTTTGCATCCACTATAACATACATACATTCCTGCACATAGGGGAAATACATTGTCCATCATTGTGATAAAATGTCTGCACAATTTTCAATAAGGCATTGTTGGTTGTCATTTTGTGGCTTTACCTACTATCATAGCTATGAGCAAGGAGGGAAAGCTTCTGTGAAGGTGCATGTTCGATCATTTGTTGTCAAGCTGGTAGGAGGATTTTTTGTGTTTTTCTACATGGGGTGATAGTGTGTCGGCTGTGATAATTTATTGCCCTTTTTTGCAGACACTCAAGAAAGCAAGGAACAAAGAGAAAGCAAGCGGGAAGAGGTGCATATTGAAAAAACCCTTTGTATTTCTAGGTGTTCTTATATATACTTGTGGACATGGCTGTATGCATGTATACATCTACATATGAATATACATAAACACATATGCATGTGATTGAATGTTCTTAGTGCATAAAACATCTTGATACAGTTGTGTGTAGACATATGTGTCTACAATGCATTTGTATGCGTGAGTGTTTATGTTTGTATATGCATCTTCTACATGTATCTTTCAGGTCATGCATCTATGTATATATAGATATGTCCAGTTTTTAATATCAATATAGTTATTTGCTTCTTGTCTGTCTCAATTGCCACATACTCTTATATCTCCACAATCACTATTCACTATTTTGAATGTTTACATGTATGTGTGGGTGTGTATGTGTGTATATGCATTTTCCACATGCATTGCTAAAGCCATAACTCAACATTCACCAACACCCTATGGAAAATAGTGCAGAATCTCACCGCAAGCCACACAAAAACAACCAACAATGTCGTATCGAGAAGAGCATGAACTATTTTATTACTTTGCAACCACCACCAATCAGCAAAAACCATACAACAATTAATGTTGATGCCAACTAGAATTCAATTTCACCGGCCTTCTCTATCGACATGGCAATAATGTTCAATATAAAAAAACAAAAGACCACAACCTTTTTCCCCAATCGGGAGCCCGAAATATACACACACAAAAGTATGTCTTTCTTTTGTTGGGTTTCATTTTTCTTTTCCTATGTGCAAATATGTATGTATGTGAAATTAGATGTATACATCATTCATATATACTCATCCCCCTGTTTATTGTTTTGTTGGGATATTTGTTATTTGTTTCATCCTTAAAAGGAAATCTCACAATAATAGGCTTTATATTAAGCATAATAAGAAACATTGCTTGCCACATACAATGTGTTGAATTTTTTTTTGAAGTTAGGAAAATAGCATAAACTATTTTATTACTTCAAGCTTTGGCTATATTGTTTCATATTTGATTTGCAATGTAATAGTAAATGTTATAGTGTTTATGTTGTTTTTCATAAGGAATTTTTGACTGTTGGTCTATAAATTTGGTTATATTGTTTACCTTCCAATAAGATGTTGAAAAATAGAATTTTCTAGGTTGTTGTTGAAACTAATATTATTTTATTTAAGGTGTGATTCTATATGTCTCTATATGCATTTTCTACATGTATCTTTCAATTGATGCATTTAACTAATTGATATTTGAGCTATTTATGTGTCCTTTACCTTTTTGTTTGGTAGCCATTTGGGAGTAGCCTATGTGCCATGGGAAAAATGGTTCCAGTTTTTAGATGCATCAACATTGCCATGTTATTTCTTCTTTATATTCAGCAAAAATCTAATTTTGTTTACTTCTTGCTATAGTACCTTATCAAAAATGAAACAATATGGTCTTTTCAACAATCTCTTATCGAAAATGAAATAGTAAACCCTAAGCTAGTGAACAACAATCAACAATGCCTTATGGAATCAATGTTGTTTGCATCTACTATGGAATACATACATATATGTGCATAGGGGACGTACATTGTCCATCACTCCAATCAATAGTGCCATTACCAAGAATTTCTTATTGCTTTTGGAAGTGGGAATAGGTGCGGGAGGAGGTGCATATTGGAAAAACCCTTGCTAGAGTATTTCAAAAATAGTTTATGTAATTTTCCATAGGCCATTACTGATTATTGTTCTCTAGCTTATGGTATATTGTTTTATTTATGGTCTTTGTGTCACTGCGATGGTTGGAAGGAAATATTGTTTATTTTTGTGTTGGATTATTATTGTGAATTGTTGTGTTTTGTGGGTTTTTTCATCTGGGTCACTATTGAAACCAATGTAGTTTCAAAAATAGTTTATGTTATTTTCCATAGGACATTATTGATTGTTCTTCTCTAGCTTAGGGCATATTGTTTCATTTATGGTCTTTGTGTAGCCGTGATGGTTGGAAGGCAATATCTTTTATTTTTTGCATTGGATTGTTACTATGAATTGTTGTGTTTTTGTGGGTTTTTTCATTTGGGTCACTGTTGAAACCAATATAGTCTCATTTATTGTTCAATGGATTTGTTACTGTGATTTTTTTATTATTGGATGGTTCCCATCTAGTGGCAATGGTTGTAAGCAACACTTTCCATTTAAAACCTTAGAAAACATAGCGAATGTTTGCACAATTTTTGACAAGGCATTGTTGGGTGTGGTTTTGTGGCTCTACCTTCTATTAGAGGTGTGAGTGAGGAGGTCAAGCTTCTGTGAAGGTGCAAGTGCAATTATCTGTTGTGGAATTTTTGTGAAGGTGGTTGGAGGTTATTTTGTGTTTTTTGCATGGTGCGATGATTGCAAAAGAAATCATTTTGTTTTACAAATATTGGTATAGATTTTGTTTTGCAAGAATATATGTAGGCATTGCATGCTCTAGATGCATTTATAGGAATGTATTGCACAAATATATATACACACAAAAAGAAAGTGTGGGAATGTAATGATATATAGTTCATGTTGATTTCCATAGTGCGTTGTTGGTTTGCATGTGGTGCCTTTTGGAGACTAAAATTTCATGCAAAATTTAGGTTTCCATATTCAAAAATTTGATTTTAACACTTAGAAGTTCAGTTGAAAAATCTGCTCAAGTGACTCACTTTGGAAAATCACAAAATGAAGTCAATGCAATTTCAAGAAAAATCACTTTGCAAATGTGTTCATCTACCATATGTGAGTATCTCTGCCAATTTTCAGCTTCATACAATTAGTTTTGACATGGATTCAAAAGGCCAAGTTGAAGGGTTCTGCAAAGATTTGCTATTTACACAACTTAGGAGAACAATATTAAGCAACTGAAAATATATTATGAAAAATGAATTGGTGCATCATATTTTTCCCACCAAAATCTACCTTCATTCCAATTTTTCAGGGCTTCAGGACATGATTTGGTATTTTTTCAAAATCAAATCCAAATGGATTTTACCCAATTTGAACACTGCATTTTCAGGACAACTACAAAAGGGTCATGTTTGATGTTTGATATTTTGAAAAGAAAGATTGATAAAAAATCATTGTGCACACATGCTCATGGATCTCAAATGAACCAATTCCCCAAGTTTTTGCTTCATAGGAAATTATTTGATATTTTTACAAAATAACAAGTTGGTGAGTTTTGATTGGGTTTGACAGTGGTAGTTTTCAAAAGGGGCTGAGTGGGAAACTTTGAATGTTGAAATTTTTTAATCCTAATTACTTAATGAATTTTTTTTTTCTGTAAACACACTTCCCTACCATAGCTCAACATATTGGTACATTTTCGTAGCTTTTTGAGATCATTTGATCAGTTTTCAAAAGCCATTTTAGAGGCTACTTAATTCGTTGTGTCACAGTGCAAGAAGTCAAAAAGACAAATTCCAAGGAATACCCACTTCAATGCATTTCAAAATATAATGAAAAAGAATATGGTATTATTGAATTTGATTGTTTAGGGTTGTATGGAGCTCTCCTAGAATACCATTATCATCTTACACCACAAATTAGTTACTCAAATACCTATCCTTAAAAAAGTTCTTTTGGAGCTTGAGTTCGAAAGGGAAGCAAGGAAAGCTATTGAAAATGAAAAGGAAAACTTGGAGGGTACATTTGGAAAAATTAAAGGGCTTGCACACAAGGCTAGTAAGCAAAGAGATGAGATTTTAAAGCAACATAATCATCTTGAAAGACAAAAGGTTGAGATTCTCAGAATGAAGCAACAAAAGCACGTGAATCCTCGAGGTTTGAAATTGAGGCAATGAATCAATTGCTTATAAATGGAGCTAAAAAATCACTAGTAGGGTTGGTTCAATTGAGAGCTTCAATGGAGGGTTACCAAAAACTTCAAAGCATACATGATTAGTTTCCATTGGAGCAATGAAAAGGGCATAAGAAATTGTGAACGAGTTTTTGATTTATATTGATGAATCACATGAATGGAGGAAATCAAATGAGAAATATAGAAAAGGCACATGGATTGTTTGACGGTGCATTTGAGAATTCATTTTAAATGTAGACATATGACAAAACATTAAGCCTAAGAGCTGTGTGTCACAATTTCCCAAAATATGGAACCATACGCAAGGCGTGCAAGTTATCCGGTACCCAAAGGGCATAATTGATTTTGTATCTCTCCATTTCTTGCACCGATCTATGAAAACATTGATGGAGAATGGCTAAAAAGAATGTTGCTTGATGCAGGCCTTATTGTAACATACACAAGGGACTTCATCTGAGTCAAACTGTTAACACAATGCTTTGAATGGAGAAAGAAATTTTGGAAAAGATATGTAAAAGATATAGTTGTCGAGGGCTATGGGTGAACATTACAAGTTGTGACATACTCTGTTGACATTTGATGCATCATTGTGCCTATGAGTCATCAAAATTTGAAGACCTAACTGATATTCAAAGGCTATATAAAAGGGGTTTTATATATCATGCCTTCTCTAGGATGAGTACATTGACTTCAAATATTCACATCAAGAGATGAGGATGCCTAGAAAAAATCCATTAACGTCTTGATCGTTAATATGAAGACTTCAATCAATATAATTACTCTTGGTCTTTTGTAGAGTTTTAAATAGAGAAAGTACTCACAGAAGCTATAGAATTCAACTTTGTGCTTTCCCTTTTTTCTTAGAACTATGAATCCACCATGTGTGTATAAGCTTGACTAAATTCTTCCACATTTTTCCTGTGAGCAAGCTTGTTGGTTTTAGAAGAATGGTTGAGGAATATCTTGCAAATACCCTGATTATTGAGCAGTGTGAATCTACACATGGTATTGTAAGAAATTAATAGGTAGTGAATGGAAAAGACATTTTATGACTGATTAAAGCTTGGAAAATGGCATGAAGAAACTATGAGACAAAGCAAGTGAATTATGTGACCAAATGCACCCAGGGAATGTGTTCTTAAGAGCCAAAATAACATGGTATGGTACTACAAAATTTCCCACATCCTTGTGAAAGTAAAATGAAATGTATGCGGTAGTGCAGTAACCATTCCCATGTTCTCGCACGAGTGCCCAAAATTAGGTGTGGGAGAGTGGTAAATCTTGAGCCAATCCTATATTCTCGTAGCTCAACCTTAAGTCTTTTGTGGTAATGTGAGAAACTTTAATAATGTGAAGTATAAAAGATTAAAGCTTGCCATGTTGTGAAGATGAAGGCATGAGGAAAAATAAAAGGTGAAAATTAAAAGGTGTATAGAAAGATGGTAATGAAGATGTTATTAAAATATGATAAATATCTTTCCCAATTAAAATGAAAAGGATAAGATAAATCTTACATCCCCTTAAAGAGCTTTGAAATGAAAATAAAATAAATATAGTAATGTAGGAAAGATAAATGGCAAAGTAAAATGAGGAAAGTATTTTCTTTGCAGTACTAAGTATTATTGGGGAATGTAAATTTTTCTATGAAACATTTTCACCAATAAGTGAAAATTCTCAACCAAGGAGGTTAAATAGTGAGTAATTATTCACCCAAAGCACATTTTAAAAATAAGTTTAGGTGGAGATACATACGGGTAAAAGTGAAGATCTTCAGTAAAATAATGATAATAAATCAAAATTAAATTTCACCAAGAGGAAAAAGGAAAGGGAGTTAAAAGGTGAGTAATTGTTTTTACCCAAATTATATATTCAATGGCTGAAAGAACGAATGTGAAGTTTCCAACAAGAGGGGATATGTTCTTTGCAGAGATACAAAGTTGAAGATTAAAGTTAAAATATTTAATTTACCAAAGGAAAATAATTAATATTTTATTTTTTCGAGAATAATTAAATGAAGAATCACACTAAAAAGAAGAGTTGCACTAGACGGATGTTGTGAAGAGTTGTAACCCTAAAGATATAATGTATATATGTAAGATGAAATAAAATAATTAGGCAAGATATAGGAAGGAGGTTAGAAAATTATCAGTAGGTAGATCAGTTGTTGAAACAAAACATTATGTTGTGTATTGAAAAATCCTTTGAAATAATATAATGGACAAGAAGTATTTATTTGGTGATTCAATTACAGTGTCAATTGTTTATTGAATTTATTGAAAATATTATCTAGTTGTCTCCAAGGTTGATATTTCCTTATTATTTAAATTGATGTATTAAGGATATATTCAATTTATCAAAGCACATTTGTTTCTCTTGTGTGGTTCAATTAACTGGCTCCTTCAAGGAAGGATTAAATTATTTTAATTAATCATAGTAATATGGAAAAGGTCATTTGGATCAATAAGAAGAACTTGATAATTGCATCCTTGCACATTTATACTAGGCATAAACTCATAAAAGTTTCAAGAAATTAAAATTGTAACCATTAATTAAGTCACATATGACTCATCTCTTGACTCCATTAGCCTAACAGAAGTAGGCACTAGTCTTACCCATTTCATTTTAGAATTTTATAAAGCTTATTCAAACATTCACATCTCAAATTTTAGTAGGAGTATTTATTAAGCTTTCATCTATCCCTCACTATTTTCCATTGTGTATAGATTGTTCAAGTAGGAAACTAGTAGTTCAATTTTGCTTCACTTGCATTAGGTATACCCACCTAGGTCTGGTAGAGACTGAAGAGAAGAAGGTTCAAATACACCATTTGGCCTTGTTCATTAGCCTAAAATGTGCCAAGATCCTGGAAACCTCTTGTGGTTTTTCAACCAACGTTTTTGAGAACTAACAGTGTCGATGGTTGCAAGGAAAACATTGATGAACAATGCCATGTGAAAATTTGGATGCATGTCATAGTAGATGCAAATAACATTGATACATACTGACACATTGTTGGAATGATAAGCCGTATTTTGAGTGTTATGTCAAGCATTGATGCCACCATCTCTATAGAAATTCTTCCTTAAATAACTATAAAAAGCTTTTCAACACATTGTATGTGGAAAAATGTTTTTTATTATCCTTAATATAAAGCTGACTATATATGAATGTTGTCTACATCTGATTTCACATACATACATATCTGGACACAAGAAAAGAAAATGAAACACTACATCAGATGGGAAAACCCACAAAACACAAAAATTCGCAATAACATACCCATCCAAAATCATTGCCACAAAAGGTGAACCATAAATCAAACAATATAGTTTTTTGTAGAGTACAATCAACAATACATATACATGTGCATCTAAATTCACACACACACACACACACACATACACACACACACACACATATATATATATATCGGTGTAGCTTTTGTTTTGCAACTGCATATATATGTATTGCATGCGTTGGATGCATATGTAGGAATTTTTTGCTTGGAAATATATAAACACAAAAAGTATGTGTTTCTTTTGTTGTCTATAAACATATGCATGCGTTGGATGCATATGTAGGAATTTGTTGCTTGGAAATATATAAACACAAAAAGTATGTGTTTCATTTCTCTTTCAGTGTGTGCAAATATGTATCTATGTGAAATTAGATGTAGAAAAAATTCATTTATACTACTTGTCATGTTTATTATTTGGGGAATCTAAAGTTAAATACACCTTATTAGTTATTATTTCTTTCAGCCTCAAAAAAGGAGTTGTTAGAATGGTAGGATGTATAGTAAGTGTAATAACGAACATTGATTTCACCATTGTTCAAAGTGGTGGATGATGTATGTTCTTGCTCGATGGTTTGGTGAGAACCCATGAGGCTCCATGACCCAATATGGTAGGGTGGAGAGTAGGCCTCATTTTATTGTGTATCATTTTATATTTCCTATGTGTAGATCTATGTATTTTTAACATTAGATGTAGACAATATTCGTATGTTTGAATTCCACCTATGGATATATATGTGTAGCAACCAATGACGCTCCATGACCTAATATGGTAGGGTGGAGAGCATGCTTTCTTTTGTTGTGTTTCATTTTATTTTCCCTATGTGCAGATATGTAGCTGTGTGAAATTAGATGTAAAAAAAATTTATATGCACAACAACCTCTATATTAAGTGTAATTAAAAACATCAATATCGTCATCGATTAAGGTGGTGGACAATGTATGTTGGTCTACCCCTATAATATATAGTAAGACCAATGTTTCATCTCACACTTATTATACATCCTACGATTCTAAGAAATCCTTATTAAGGCCTAGACAAATAAGAAATATCCTTAAAAACACAAAAAACACCCAACAATTCCTTATCAAGAAGAACATGAACTATTTTATTACTTTGCAACCATCACCACTACACAGAAACCATAAATCAAATAATTTATTCAAGGCCAAAGAACAAAAATCAACAATGCCTTATGGAAAATAAAATAAACTGTTTAATTACTTCAACAAGTATTAAATGCAAGGTCTGGAAAACCGAAATGCAACATATCAACCAATAAGTGAAATAGGTATGTACCTTTGAGTCATTCTATTATGGGATAATTAAATTTTGAACATATTAGTTAAAAGTAAAACTAAGAATATCATCTTGATTGAACCTTAAGGTCGTGATTATGAAATTCCATGACTAAATCTTTGACTCTCGACACCTTGTTATGCTAATTAAGTATCATATGAACCATGCATGGAATTCATGTTAATGAGAAATATATATTAAACAAAACATTATTTAGAAAGGAAAAAAAAAACATTCATATTTATTGTTTTGGGAAGATAGTTGTTTGTTTCATCCTCAAAAAGGAATTCTTACAATAATAGGCTTTATATTAAGCATAATAAGAAACATTGATTGCCACATACAATGTGTTCAAAATCTTTTTGAAGCTATTCAAGGAAGAAGTTCCAGAGAGTAAAATGTGTACAAAAGTGTTGCAACCATCACCACAAAGTGAAAGCCTTAAATGAAAAAATAACAGTTTCAACATAAACCTAGAAAATTATTTTTCCAACAGTAACCTATCAAAAATAGAACAATACAACCAAACCTAGAGAACAACACTTAACAATTCCTTGTGGATAACAACATAAACTCTATAAAATTTACTATTTTATTGTAGATCAGAAATGAAATAATTTAGCAGAAGCTATAGAACAAAACTCAACAACAACCTATGGAAAACAACATATACTATATAACATTAACTATTTTATTGCATTGCAACCATCGACAGAAAAATAAAGGCATAAATGAAACAATACTAGTTTCAAGAATAACCCAAATGGAGAAACCCACAAAACAAAATAATTCACAGTAAGAAACCCATGCATAAAAAAAAAAAAAAACCTCGCACATGCACAAATTCTTTTCCCAGTTGACTGCCTTCTTGAAAATGAAATAGTATAGCCAAAGCTAGAGGAGAACACTCAAAAATGTCTAATGGGAAACAACATTAAATATTTGATTGTGTTGCAACCATCACCACAAAATGGAAGCCACAAATGAAACAATATTGGACTCAATATCAACCTAGATGGAAAAACCCACATAATAGTCTTTTTTCAACATCACCCTATCGAAAATGAAACAATAACATCAACTATTTTATTTCCTTGGTGAAAATGAAACAATATAGCCAAAGCTTTGTAAACAATTCCTTAGTGAAAATAAAACAAACTATTGAATACCCTTGCAACCATCGACACCACACAGAAACCAACAATGTTGGCCACAAAATGGAAGCCATAAATCAAACAATATTGGTTTCAATAGTGACCTAGATGTAGAAACCCAAAAAACACAAAAATTCATAGTGAAAAACCCATGCAAAACCATACACACAAAACGTGAACCATAAATGAAACAATATTAGTTTTAACAAACAATATAGTCTTCTCAACAACACCTTATCAAAAATTAAAACAATATAGCCTTTTCAACATCACCTTTTCGAAAATGAGACAATACAGCCTAAGTTTTAATAATATAGCCTAGGTTTTAACAATATAGTTCCTTGCAACCATTAACACCACACACAAACCAACAATGACCACCACAAAATGGAATCCATAAATCAAACAATATTGGTTTCAACAGCGACCTAGATTCAGAAACCCTCAAAACATAAAAATTCATAGTGACAAACCCATGCAAAACCATACACACAAAACACAAACCATAATTGAAACAATATTGGTTTTAAAAAACAATATAGTCTCTTCTTAACAACACCTTATCAAAATTTAAAACAATATAGCCTTTTCAATAGTACCTTATTGAAACTGTTCTTCTTCCAATTGTTCTAGGAAATTGTTGCTGATGATATTACTAATGTTGTTAAAGAGTTTTTTGGGGCCAAGGAACTACTAAAAGAGCTTAATACCACCTTCATTGTCCTCATTCCTAAATTCCCTAGTTCTAACTCTTTTGATTCCTTCCCTCCTATTAGTTTATGCAACTATTTTTACAAGATTATTTCTAAAGTGATCACTTCTAGATTGGTTGGGGTTCTTCCTATGTTGATCTCTCCTCAGTAGAGTGCCTTTGTTCTGGGCAGACATATTCTGGACTCAATAATCATGATTCATGAGAATATCCACTCTCTTGAAGTTTCAAAAAACCAAGGCTTCTTGCTTAAACGGGACATGGCTAAGGCCTATGATAGGGTAGACTGGAAATTTCTAATTAAATGTTTACAGGCTTTTGGGTTTTTAGTAATATTTCTTCAATTGATATGGGAATTGATTTCTACCACTAGCACCTCAATGATTATAAATGGGTCTTCTTTCCATTTCTTTAAAGTGTCAAGAGGTGTCAGACAAGGGGATCCCGTCTCCCTGATTCTTTTCACCCTCATGGCTGAAAGTCTTCGGAGGTTCATGCATAAAAAAGTGATAGAAGGTAGCTTGAAACGTTTAAAACCCTCCTCGACAATTCTAGTTTGTTCTCACTAGCAGTTTGTGGATAACATGATGTTCATGGGAAGTGCTACTGTTGGTGAATCCCAAGTTTTAAAGGGTTTTCTTGTTCTTTATGAGGAAGGTTCGGGGAAAAAGATTAATAGGACCAAAAGTTCACTCTATTTTTTCAATACCCCTGAGCACAGGCAGAGGAAGATTGCAATTATCCTGGGTTGTGGTGTTAATTCCCTTCAACTTATTTGGGCCTTCCTTTAGGCTCCAAACCTCCAAACTCCTTTTAGATTTCTTTGGTTGATAAGTTCAATAGGAAATTAGCTAGTTGGAAAGGTTCCCTTTTGAGTCAAGCTAGTAAAGTTTTATTACTCAAGGCCTATCTTTAGAATTTTCCTGTTTATGCTCTCAGTTTGTTCAAGATCCTAGCTAAGTTTGTTGATATTATTGAAAATATCTAGAAGTGGTTCCTCTAGTCAGGGGTTGAGGAGAACAAGATGATTCTGTTGGTGGCTTGGGAGAGAGTGTGTAGACCTAGGAAGTCTTGAGGCCTTGGTTTGAGAAATATCAGAGTGTTTAATAAAGCACTCCTAGCTAAGAAAGTGTGGAGAACTTTTGCGGATATTCGGGAATGGAACTCTATATGGTGTAGTAAACACTTGGGGGAGGTTGATTCCCTTCAAGATTTTCTCAACTCTTAGAACCTTCCCTCTGGTTCCTTTCTTTGGAATAATACTATTAAAGCTAGAGACTTGGATGGAAAAGAATCTTTTTGGAAAGTGGGCGATGGGAAAAAAAATCGGTTCTGGGAAGACAAGTGGATTGGAAATGAGTATATGTGCAATAAGACGATCTATAGTATTCATATGGAGGACTACAAGTACAAGTTTGGTTGGTTGGTTAGGGATTATTGGAGGAATGATCAATGGGTTGAGATCTCTTCTATTAGTCTAGATCTTCAACCTCTGTAGGTTCTTCTTAATTCAATTAAGATCAGTTCTCAAGGGAGGGAGGACACTTTGATTTGGAAGCTATTGTCCTCTAGAACCTACTCTATCTCTTTTGTTGTGGCCTCTTGTTACCATGGTATTGATGTCTATGCTTGGGATAAGGTGTGGGTGAACAACCTTATTCTGAAAGTTAATTTGTTTGTGTGAATCCTTCTTCAGAATAAGCAGCTGACTAATGATAATCTTTATAAGAGGGGGTTCTCTTTTCCTAACAGGTGCTATTTGTGTTGTGTTGAGGCTAAGACCTCCTCACACTTGTTTCTCCTTTTCCCATTTTCTTATGCCATATAGGGTAGGATTCTGTATTTGTGGGATCTTAGCTAGCTTTTTGCTAGAACTATTGTGGATTTTTATAACCAATGGAAGGCCCCCTCAAAGAATTTGGCCCTTAATCTGCTCTAGAACTATATCTTTCCTCACTTTGCCTGGGGTATCTGGAAAGAACACAATAACAGAATCTTCAGGGATGTTGCTTCCTCGGAGGAAGTGTTTTTTGGTAAGATCACTAGAGCTATGGTTGAAAATTTTAATCTTCTTAACAATAAATTGAAAGGTAAAGGTAAGGTTAGTATGCAAGAATATGATTGTAGAATTGTGGGAGCCTAGAAGATTAATGCAGACATGTTCAATGTGTCTAAAAGCATTAAGGATCCTAGAGATGGCATATTTTGGAGTCTTCCTCCCCCTGGCTAGGTCAAAATAAACTTTGATGGCATGGCCAAGGGAAATCCTTGGCCTATTGGGAGCGGAGGGGTGATAAGGGATGAGAATGGTTCTTTCATTGTGGCTATTGTAGTTCCTTTAGGAATTCAGACCAACCATGTGGCTGAAGCCTCTGGTGTTTTCCAGACCTTGAAACTGACTAGCCAATTAAAGTATAAATATGTGTGGATTGAAGGGGATTCAAACAACATTATCCAATATCTAAAGGGCCTCCATAAACCATCATGGTCAATACAAAATCAGATAGATCTCTCTAAGGAAATTATTAATACCTTTGAGAAAAGTTATATTACGCATGCCTATCAGGAAATAAACATGGTGGCAGAGTTTTTTGCTAACAAAGGTGTCAATGCTCCAAAAAAGGTGATGTGGCAAGGGTAGGATGAGTTGGAGGTTGACGTCTAAGCCCTGCTAATGTATGATCGTGCTCACGGGAAGGTGCAATTTCCCATTCCTTAGAATTATGGATGAGTGTCCTTGCTTGCAGTCTCAGGACTGCGTTTTAATGATGATTTTGAGTTGGCTAAGGGGTAATTACCTCATCCCCTGGTTGCATGTGATCATTATCTCATGCTTTTTGGGCAATTTAGGAATTTGTTTCTACAGGGTTCTAGACTATTCTATTCCTCCTAGTGAAATGATGGGTGGCGAAATTCACAGAGCGGAGCCAATAAGCTGTGATTAGTTGAGGAATAATCCAAAGCTATGGAAGAAGCTGGAGAATGGTTGCATTACTATTTTTATTGAAAAGCTCCATGGTTGGGATCCAGAGGTAACTAGAGTTTTTGAGAAGGACTGGAAAAATGGTGAGATAAACCTATTTGGCAAACATGTTGTTATCAACGAATAGTTGATTGTAGAGGTTATTGGCCTCTTGATGGAGGGCATAAAATTCTATAGGGATAGGAAGTAATTTGATGAAGCAGTCAACAAGTTCCCCAAGTCGAAAGCTGAGAATGAGGAGTTACGTAGGACCTCCAAAAGCCACTACGACATAGACACAATTGTTTCACATTGGAGGAGGGTTTTGAATGTGTTGATGGAGTATGTCACTTTGGACAACCATTACACTAGATTTTTTGGGTATCACTTCGTTCTACTAAATCATTTTAGGCACCAGGTCAGGATTTCCTTTCTTTTTATCTAGCTTCTTCTTTAAATACCAGTATGAAAAACCTTAGATATAACCTCATTAGGTATTCTATCCTTCATGAAGGACTGCTTTTCCTTATTTATGATCATTTCAAAGCCATGTTGGCTCTGCCTCACTAGCCCCCGTCGCCTAAGGTTAGGGTTGATGAAAAGGACAAGGGTAAACCTAGGGATTATACTCTGAAAAAGGGCAAGAGAAAATTTTTGAAGGACCCCTCCTATGATGTGAATGAAGAGGAGTTGCAGTTGGAATCATTGTTTGAGTATTCTAGCCACCCTGCAACTAATAGAGAAGAGAGACCTTGCTTCCCTATGGACCTCAAGGAATGGGATCATTATTTTAAGGAGGAATAGGAATTTCCCATTGATGTGCTTGCTATTGACCGTAATGGGGTAGTGGATAAATTTAGACTTATGACACGGGTGTTCTTTGAAATTAAGGAAATTATGTTAAATCAAAGAGCCATGAACAATAAATTGGAGAAAGCCATAGATGACACTAATAGAGGTAGTGGTAGTGGTCAAGCTACTAATTTATGGATGGAAGAGGATAAGTATATGGTTGAATGCCTCAAGAAAATGGTGGAGGAATTACAGGATTTCAAAGGAAATCATGATGGCAAGCAGGCAGACATGGAGGAGTAGTTGAGGAATATTAAAAGCTCTCTCCACAAAGTTTTGATTATGAACCACAAAATTTTAAAATACATTGCACAGACCATGAATACCATGGTGGAAAACCTAGAAAAATCCCATCAGGTAAAAGTTGTGTTTTGGACTTGGACAATGAGGATGGGCAGCCGGATAGTGGGGGGCCAAGTAATAGGACCAAAGCAAACTTGAAAAAGAAGGCAGACCAAGCGCTTGTCAACATCCAGGAGATCAAGAAGTCTGCTCTCAACATGAACAGTCTAGAGCAGGAAGCGGCAGAGATCCTTCGAAACCTAGCCTAGAGGTTGGTTGTCTTGTGGCTTTTATCGATTTTTTGTCTGTTCTGCCTTGGTGATACTATGTGTTCTTCTTTGTGGGCAACGTCCTATTTTTTGTTTGTGCTCTGTTAATGTTTTATCTCACGCTTTTTTACTGTTATGGGTTTCAGGATCCCTCTAAAACCTATTTGTTCCTTAATAAAAAATAGTACCTTATTGAAAATGAGACAATATAGCTTAAGCTAGAGAACAACAATGAACAATGCCTTATGGAAATTAACATAAACTGTATAATGCTAGCTTACAAACCCATGCAAAAATATAGTCTTTTCTCAACAACACCTTATCAGAAGTTGAAACAATATAGCCTTTTCAACAAGACCCTATAAAAAATGAAACAATATCAAACAATATTGGTTTCAACAGTGACCCAAATGGGAAAACCCATGCAAAACCATATCCACAAAACGTGTACCATAAATGAAATAATATTGATTTTAACAAACAATATAGTCTTTTCTTAACAACACCTTATCAAAAATTGAAACAATATAGCCTTTTCAACAGAACCTTGTCAAAAATGAAACAATATAGCCTAAGTTAGACAACAACAATCAACAATGCCTTATGGAAATCAACTTAAACTATATAACGTTAACTATTATTTTGTGTTGCAACCATAGCCACAAAATAGAATTGGTTTCAACACCAACCCAGATGGAAAAACCCACAAAACACAAAAATCATGGTTACATACCCATGCAAAAATATAGTCTTTTCTCAACACTACCTTATCAAAAGTTGAAACGATATAGCCTTTTCAACAACACCTTATCGAAAATACAACAATATATCCTAAGCTACAAAACAAAAATCAACATAAACTATATAACATTAACTATTTTATTGCGTTGCAACCATATCAACAAAATGGAAACCATAAATCAAACAATATTGGTTTCAACAGTGACCCAAATGGAAAAACTGAAAAAAACAAAAAAATGCATAGTAACAAAGCCATGCAGAAATATAGTCTTTTCTCAATAGCACCTTATTGAAAATGGAACAATATAGCATTTTCAACAAAACCTTATAAAAAATGAAACAATACAGCCTAAGCTAGAGAACAACAATCAACAATACCCTATGGAAATCAACATAAACTATATAACATCAACTATTTTATTGAGTTGCAACCATAGCCACAAAATGCAAGGCATAAATCAAATAGTATCCATTTCAACAATGACCCAGGCAGAGAAACCCACAAAACACAAAAATTCACAGTGACAAAGCCATGCAAAACCATAGGAACAAAACATGAACCATAAATGGAACAATATAGTCTTTTCTCAACAACACCTTATCATAAATTGAAACAATATAGCCTTTTCAACAACACCTTATAAAAAATGAGATAATATAGCCCAAACTAGACAACAACAATTGACAAAAACAATATAACGTTAACAATTTTATTGTGTTGCAATCATAGCCACAAAACAAAAGCCATAAATTAAACAATATTGGTTTGAACAACCTAGATGGAAAAAACCCACAAAACACAAAAATTCATAGTAACAAACCCATGCAAAAATATACTCTTTTCTCAATAGTACCTTATCAAAAAATGAAACAATATAGCCTTTTCAACAACACCTTATCGAAAATGAAACAATATAGCCTAAGTTAGAGAACAATAATCAACAATTCCTAATGGAAATCAACATAAACTATATAACATTAACTATTTTATTATGTTGCAACCATAACCACAAAAGAAAAGCCACAAATCAAACAATATTGGTTTCAATAGTGACCCAAATGGAGAAACCCACAAAACACAAAAATTCATAGCAACAAACCCATGCAAAACCATAGGCAAAAAAAGTGAACCATAAATGAAACAATATTCATTTTTACAAACAATATAGTCTTTTCTCAATAGCACCTTATCAAAATTGAAACAATCAACAATACCTTATCAGAAATGAAACAATATAGCCTACCACAAACTGTGAACCATAAATGAAACAATATCGCAAAGGGTTTTCTCAATATGCACCTCTTCCCACTAGCTTTCTCTCTGCTGCCTTGTTTCTCGAATGCCTACAAAAAATGGGAGAATTTTTTTATCACAGGTGACACTTTTTTTTTTCTTTCGCAACCATCTCCCCATGCAAAAAACACAAAATAACCTCCAACCACCTTCACAAAAGCTAGAAAACGCTTGATCAAACTTGCATGTTCATAGAAGCTTTCCCTCCTCACTCACGAATTTGATAGCAGGTATAGCAATAGAACGAGACCCAACAATGCCTTATCAAAAATTGAGTAGACATTCACTATGTTACCCAAGGCTTTAAATGGCAGGTGTTATTACAACCATTGTCAGTACATGAAAACCATACAACAATTAATGTTGATGCCAACCAACATTTAATTTCACTAGCCTTCTCTATCCACATAGCAAAAAATATGTCACCTTCTCCCAACGCACGCACCAAGCACTTTTTTTTTTAAATTAAAAAAGCATCTTCCACTTTTTTCCCGACCACCTAACCATCGAAAGGCTTAAAAACTGGGAATTTTGATGAAATTTCACACATATAGTCGCCACCTTTTTTCTGACCGCCCGACCACTAGAAGGCTAATGAAAAATTCCAACGAAAGTTCACACATATAGCCTATCGGCTAATAATGAATCCTACCATCCACCAATCTACCTTAGTTTCAAATATTTTAGACAAAGCCTCACCATAGACATTTCTATTCTCTACACTATACTGTAGGTGCAAATCTATACTTAGACAAAACCACCTATATGGTCTTGTGAGCTCGTATCCCTAATTCAAACATATTTATTATATTTATAAGTTATCCCTTCCAATTATTCTAATCATTACCTATTTACTCCTATGTCAAATAATTCAAGTTATGAACCATTAATATTTATTTCAAAACAAGCTCTAGAACATTAATCATCACTAGGGAATCATAATTATAAGTTTACCCTTCTAAATATTCTAAATATTACTTATTGGCTCATGTTCCATGTAATTCAAGTTGAGCACCAATGATCTATATTTTATGAAATTCATCATGACATTAGAAAGCTTCATTAGATATTGCATCAACACTTTATTGTTGGGAATAGGATGTAATTTAATTGCAATCCTAAACATATTTCATGTATCTCCTAAGTCCTTGGAAAGTGTTCCCCAACACTAGGATTAGAAAGAGATTAAATTTGAATGAAATAAATATGCAAATTGACATTTCTAATTATTCCTAAATGATAGGAAGATGTGGGGATGCCCAAGAAGAGCTCCTACAAAATAGGAGCACATGGGGCACCCACATAGGAGGTGGGCCATACCTTGAGTTTAGTTAACCATTTGAGGAAAGATAACACTTCAGTAATGCATGTAAAGTGTGGGAGTAAATGGTGACTCCCCAAACACCCCTAGAAATAGTTGCTATACCAAAACCACTTCCACAAGAGAGAGAATGCAAGAATGCTTACTTCACAATGCAAGATTGAATACTGGTTGAATATGGAAATATACATGAGATACCTTTCTTATAAAGGAAAGGTAAATATGTAGGATTAGACAAGATTATGAAAAGTGTCTTAATCCTATGACATGAGACAACTAACTACCTATTAATCATGCAATATAGCTAGATAAGATAAGTTCTAGAAAATCCATCTAAGACTTTTGGAAAGAATCTTATATCCTAAGTAAACTTAACATGTGAATATGTCCCCTAATTTCCTAGTGAATGAATTAGCTAGGTACAAGACATTTATTCACACCAACACCCCCCCTTAAGTGCAACTTAGGGAGAAGATTATTATGCAAACTATGCAAATACTATGACTATGGGTCTCAACTACTAGGCCATGTTAGGTACCTATTTACAAATGAAAAAAATGTAATCAATCTCTCATAAGTAGAGAAAAGGCGAAAACCCAATGGGACAAAACTCCTCTCCAAAAGGGAGAAAACAAAACAAAAAAAAATGATGTATGGAGGACTCAATGATACCCCCCAAGGACTACATCCATCATGTACATACAATCAATAACCCCCCATAAGAGGTAATAGAGAGATAAGATATTCCCCCCACAATGTGTAATCACCTACAAATATGGTTAATGTCCGAAGACAAAACATAATCCAATTCCTACAAACAATGTTTCTCCCCTTGGGAAGAAAATACACCAAGTACAACTACAGGAAAGCTTCCCATTCTAGATAGGAAATAGGAGGAAGAGGAATCCATATGTATGAAGATTGTGTCTTTGAAATATTCTCATGTGTTTCCAAGTTATTGGATGATGAAGATGGTGCTACAATCCAATCAAGTACATGCCCAATCACAAAAAACTATGACAAACCAAGAACAAATGGAAACTAATCTTGAACAAGCTCCAAAGATAAACATGAAGTGACAATAGTGGATCCATGACTATCATCAAATAGGAGAGATAAACCCTCAAATTGGTCTTCCAAATCTAAAATGTGAGACTCCACAAACAAAGAAGCAATGTATGTCAAATAGGAATCCCAATCAAGAAGACTATTAGATACCTATTGCAATGACTCACTGGAAATACTCAATGAATCATAAAAAAAAGATGAAGAATCAGAAACCTCTGAAGCATCTACAATCTACTTCAAAGGATCACAAGCATGGGTTATCAACACTAAAGAATGAAGAAGAACATTGGATTTGGAAAGAGGATCTTCAAGAGATGGAGAAGAATCATGGTTTCCATATACTTCTCTAATATGAGTCAAAAGAGCATGAGGACATTTGAAGTGAATAAGTGTCTCCAAAATGTCATCATTTATATTTTTAAAAATAATTCTAAAGACTCTAGCCCTAGAGCCTTTCCAAATGCAATAATGATCATTTGGGCTAGGACAAGGAACTTCATTAAACAAATATGACAATAGATTCCACTCACTAAGATGAGTGAGGATTAAATTACTCCATTGCATATAGTTCCCTTTCTCCAAAGTAATTAAGAAACCCATTATGATGAGCTCGGAAGCCAAAAATGGAGATCTTTCTTCAACTTGGAAAAAATGGCACAAAACTAGAAAATCCCTACAAAATATTTGCACCACTAAAAATTTTACACTTTCAGCTTTCTAACGATATCTTGTTTCTAAATAATGGCCTCTATTTGCAAAAGTTATTATAAAATGAAAAAAAGGCTTGTAAAAGGAACTTGGGGGGAAAAACACAAGGCTAAACCGGTGCAAAATTTGAGTACTAGGGGATGAAAATGAGGTCATCCATATGACCATGGGAAAACAAGTTGCAAATATAAAAAAATATGCTAGCAATATAGTCAGTCTCCCTTTTTTATAAAGATTTATAGTTATAAAAATATTTTAAAACAAGGCCTAAATAAACCATACCCTTTGGCCAGAGGTGAGCGCCAATGAATAGGTGATTTCCAAAAAATGACACCAATGAGATGATTAGATCCACATGGCATTAACCTTGGTCAAATCTCACAAATGCAGGTGATGATGACGGGTGATGGGACTTCAACTAGTACAATGCAAGGACATCAATCAAACAATCAAAACTTTGCGGTGATAAGTTGATGCCAATGACAAATGAACCAGAAAATGTCACATGTAGCAGGTGATGAAGATGTCAATGTACCCATAGAGATGGACGATGCTGATAGTGAGGATGTTGTTCATACATATCTCACCACCAAATATACCGCCAATGGGAAATGCTGATGGGTCGGCACTAGAACCTGCCGATGCAGACGATGTACCATGAAGACTGTGAGGTGATTGTAATGACAATGAAAGCTAAGGATAATCTGACCCACGGATGACGTGCCAGTGTAGTATAATATGCAAAGAATGTGTTGATAAAGGTGCCAACTGGTATTAAATTGTTTACAAATGTTTTTTTTTTAAATCCCAACAAAAAAATATTGCCTGATATAATATGCCCGATTATACTCAAAAAATTGCCCCAAATTTTTAGAAAATATTATAGAAAATAATTTTCAAAAATATTTTTTGCAAAAAATGGAAAAATCATACCGCTCAGTAGGCTATTCTAGCAAAAAAGTTTTGCCTCAAAAACAACTTTACCCAAAATGGAAAAATTTACAATCAAAATTTGTCTGTGAAGCCTTCTGATCTCAACCATGAGGTCCTTGAAACCCCAATCTGTGCCCAACAAAATCTTCAAGCCAACAACAAACGCTCAGATCTGGGAAGGAATCTACAACCCCTAGAGAGCTTGGATACCATGTGGGTAAATGGTGACTCCCCAACACCCCCAAGAATAGTTGCTAGACCAAAGCCACTTCCACAAGAGAGAGAATGGCAAGAATGTTTGCTTCACAATGCAAGATTGAATATTGGTTGAATATGAAAATGCACATGAAATGCCTTGCTTATAAAAGCAAGGTAAAGATGTAGGATTAGACAATATTATGACAAGTGTCTTAATCCTATGACATGAGACAACTAACTACCTAGGAATCATGCAATATAGCTAGATAAGATAAGTTCTAGAAAATCCAACTAAGACTTCTAGAAATAATCTTATATCCTAAGTAAACTTAACATGTGAATATGTCCCCTAATTACCTAGTGAATGGATTAGCTAGGTACAAGACATTTATTCACACCAACACCCCCCCTTAAGTGTAACTTAGGGAGAAGATTATTATGCAAACTATGCAAAGACTATGACTATGGGTCCTAGCTACTAGGCCATGTTAGGTACCCATTTACAAATGAAAACAATGCAATCAATCTCTCACAAGAAGAGAAAAGGAGAAAACCCAATGGGAAAAAAATCCTCTCCAAAAGTGAGAAAACAAAATGAAACAAACATGATGCATGGAGGACTCAATGATATAAAGATCCTAGAAGTTAGGAATTGATATTTACATGAGTGGAGTTTAGTTCAATTCAATTCAATTTAGTTATGGTTCAGTTATCTTTAGTTGCAACATGTAGTTTGTTTCAGTTGAATGCTAGTTGACTTCAATTGACTTGGAATGCATGACTAATGACTTGAGTTGCATGATAGATAATAGGTGATACATTCAGTTAAGTGGGGATGGTCAATCATGCATCATGTTTTCATGAATTGATGGAGAGATATGTTTCCATTAACAAAGATTGACTTGGACCCACCTTGGGAACCCATGTTGGGATCTTGGAGTTAACACCTTTTGCATGAGAAGATATTTACAAGGCTGAGTTAAGTGGGCCCATTCTTGGGTGCCAACTTCGAGGAGAAGCTTACAAGATATCTTCGAAACCAACAATCAGTTAAGACTTCAATTTGGGATGCCCAAATTGATGGACTTGGTTTGACATTTTTTTCATGGAAGAACTCTACTTGGACAAGAATTGCATAGATATTTGTGAGGAGCTTTATCCTCTTGTAATTGTCAACTCTTTGAAGTTTACAATGTTCACAATTGTTTATTTATTGCACCAAGTTGAAGAGATTTCTAAGAGAGTACTTTTGTGAAGCATGGCATAGGATGTATGGATTCATGCTTGGACACATGAGAGTTTATTGTAGGTTGTGAAGAAGAATTGTTGATGGAAAAATAAGCATCTTAAGCAAGGATTGATAAGGAAATATTGTAATCTTGACCTCTAAGGTTAAATAATACAAGCACTATTGATTTTGGTGGTGGATAACTTTTTCCCAAAAAGATTTCTGCACGGTATATGTTGTGTCACTTCTATCTTCTGGTCTTATTCTTCTACAATCTTCAATATAATTCTACAATTGGTAAAATGAACCTAAATAGATAATCATACACAAAGAAATTGTAACAAGGAACACTTAATTAGATCTACAATGTCATAGTTTTAGAAAGTATTAAGTGACATAACTACCTCCATTTTCAACATTTTGTATTAGAGCTAACGGTTGGGTAAAGTTCAGGGTAGCTCTCTCTTAAAAGTTTGAAGGTCTTTTGGTTGTAGTGGGAGCTTTTACTATGGTGTTATTGTAGATTTGTAAATGTAGTATGTTACAATGTATTTGGGATGATGGTTGTAAGACCTGGTATGGCTTGCTCAATCCCTAAAAGGAAAGGCCTGGTAAGAGAGTTCTCCCAGGTGGTAAGGGGGGAAGTTGGGTTAAACTAGTTCTTGGGTTAGAGTTCGTGTATTAACATTAAGTGGCCTTTAGCACATGGTTTTGTGCTAGTTGTATTGGTCCATGGTTTTGGAGCTCATGGTTTTGAGCCCATGGTTTTGCATGTATGGATGATCTCCATTTAGGAGATGGTTATCACAATGTCATGGATAGCTTGGTTACATGTTTTAGTGGGAGCTTTTGACAGTGATGGTTTGATGTTTATCTTGTTTCCATGTATTGCTCAGTATCATAGTTTAATGGGACCTTTGGTAGGATATGGTTATCTTCATGTGATTTGAAGAGGTTTTAGCATCTTGTTTCATGGAGGACCCTTAGAGTCTTTGGTAAAGGTGTTATTGTTCTTCCTTTGGAGAGGATGTAGTTCTTTTTGGTTTTGAGTATTAATCATTTGCTTGGAGCTTCATGATTATGCAGGTTGCATTTGAAGTTGGCATGGATTGATTGGTGGGTGCTCATGGATACTAGAGAGACTTGGGTTAGGCTAGATATTTCTAATGTTAAGAGACATATGTTAGAATAGTTACTTGTAAGAAAATATTTTTTCAACAGTAAACACCAAGAAGCCTACACCTAGAAATGGATATGAGTCCATCATAGACTTGATGAGAAGGTTGTCTATTGTATGCAAGAGACAATCTTGTATCCCACTCTTGGTCTACTTAGTAGGTAAAATGATCTAAGAGGTGTTTTCGGCCTAATTATTAGATGTATTATTAATATGTATCTTGTCTTCTCTTATGCATTAATCTTGAGAAGTAGATGCGTGATTTTTTATGTATTTCCATTGTTCTCCTTGCAATCTTGAACTTGAGTTAGTTTTGAGGATTTGGGTAGGAGAGGTACAAGAGATAGTTAGTGGCTTTGGGCATATTCTGGCCTTATGTTGTGGGAATGTTTGGCTAAGTTTGATCTACTTTCTATGAGAGGTTTACATCTAAGTTTTGGCATGTTTCATTATAAGTTGAATGGTTAGATGTTGATATCCTTTTAGTTTGGGAGTGTTGAAGGAGATATTACTTTACACGGTTTGACACTATGATAGAGGAGTTAGCCACATCCTCTATGTGAAGTACTATAGGAGGACTTGTTAATGTTGTGATCTTGTTTTTAGATTTGACATTACTTGTGTAGTGGGAGTTCTAGAAGGTATATGTGTTCTATATGAGAGGGGCACCTCTCTTGGACTGGTTACACTTTACTACAGTGAGTTACTTTAGAGGTTTTTTATTGTATATCTATATGTGTTGTTACCTTGGAGTCTTATTTTTCAGGATGGTGGATATACAAAGAATTGTTAGTAGATTTGGGTTGTTATGTTGATAGCATGAAGTTCTACCTATGACAGTTTTGGATGACCTAGCAACTTGCTATGGTTGATATTCCAATTTGGTATGAGTGTGGCAGTCACTCAGAGTCTTTTGTTATCATTTTAATTTGATGTCTATGTTCATGAATAGATTAGAGTAGGTTCCAGTGAAAGAAGAAATGGTTACAAAAACTTGGGAAAGGTAAATTGGTTTTTGGTGCAAGAAGGCCATTGGGTTTAAGTCATGTACTTGATTTATAATAATGATTCCTTTTTTAGAATAATTACAATGTATAATGTCAAGTGGGAGAATGTTGGGAATAAGATGCCAATTAATTGCAACCCTACACATATTTCATGTATCTCCTAAGTCCTTGGAAAGTGTTCCCCAACACTAGGATTAGAAAGAGATTAAATTCAAATGAAATGAACATGAAAATTGACATTTGTAATTATTCCTAAATGATAGGAACATGTGGGGACGCCCAAGAAGAGCTCCTACAAAATAGGAGCACATAGGGCACCCACATGGGAGGTGGGCCACACCTTGAGTTTAGTTAACTGTTTGAGGAAAGATAACACTTCAATAATGCATGTAAAGATCCTAGAAGTTAGGAATTGATATTTACATGAGTGGAGTTCAGTTTAGTTCAGTTATGGTTCAATTATTTTCAGTTGCATGTAGTTAGTTTCAGTTGAATTCTATATGAGTTTAGTTGACTTGGAATGCATGAATAATGACTTGAGTTGCATGATAGATAATAGGTTATACATTTAGTTAAGTGGGGATGATCAATCATGCATCATTTTTGCATGAATTGATTGAGAGATATGTTTATGTTAACAAAGATTGACTTGGACTCACCTTGGGAACCCATGTTGGCATCTTGGAGTTAACAACTTGTTGGCACTCCCAAATTTTCCAAATTTGAGATGACCCATTTCAAAAAAAAAATCTTTGCACTCTCAGAACTGCACTTGATGAATCTACCTAAGTGACCTACTTTGGAGGGTCATAATTTGATGTCTCTTGATTTTTGTGCAAAATACCTTTGCAAGCCCACTCATGTGTCCTATGTGAGTAGGCATGCCAATTTTCAGCTTCCCATGATGAGTTGTGTCAGGTTTTCAAAAAGAAAATTTGGAGGGTTCACTTTTCTAATATTTGCAAACCTTCATTTTTGCAAACTAGCCCCCGTTTGAGCTTGCGTTTTGCAACCAGTTGATCGTCATGCCAAAGTGAATGTTGTTCTGCATTCTCCATGCCAAGATGAGCTCACAAGTTAGGTTTTAGAGCTTTATGAGATGATTTTCTATTTTTAATAAGTCAAAACTTAATGCAATTTCTTCAGTTTTGCGCTTGCATTTTTTGAAACCATTCTGAGAGGTCAACTTCAACCTTCAATATCTTTTGATGGGAGATGATTTGAGAAAAGAAATATTGCATGTGTGTTCTCTATACCAAGATGATCTATTGTGTCCAGTGGCAACTCACCAGAAATTGATTTGGTATTTTTCTAATGAGGTGATTGGGAGAGTTTTAATTGGTTCAGAACAACTGATTGTTGTAGAAAGTCTGAGGAAAATTTTCTGATTAATAACTTTCATCTCGTGACTCCTTTTTTTGAGCTGTCTTTTGTATTACATTCTCTAGACTGAAGTCTACATTCTTGCAATTTTTTATTGTTCTAGGAGGTCATTTGACTAGTTTCCCAGATCAATTTTGGAGCTTACTTGGCCAATTTTGCACATTTTGCAAACATGTCAGAAAGTGAGTTTTAATGCAAGCCCATTTCATATTTTTACCTTTGATGCATTCAAAAGTTGTATCAAGTCAATTTGATCATAAATTTGTTTCAAAATTTTTTTTTTTTTAACCGGGCCCATATGGGGACCCGACATGCTTTGCACAACATGAGATTGCAAATGATTGCAACATTGCAACCACTTCAAATAAATCATTTTGGTTGAGCAAATATGGTATAAAATTCTCATAGGTTTGCTATCAAAATGGTAATCTTTAAGGTGCCAAGCATCTTTTCTTATCGGTTCTATATGGTTCACACAATGTTACAATGAAAGGTTGCCAATAAAGATTTTAGCATTGATTTTGAAAGAAAAAGAGGTACTTGAAATCCAGATTGAGCATCATAATTTACATGAGGTTTTGAAGGAAAATAAGATGAAAGGGTTCATTTTCATAATAAGATGGAGATTCTTACTTGTTGTAGAGAATGCTTTTATTCTATTGCCCAAACTGTGGGTAAATCTAGTTACCTTGCTGATAAAAGGCTATAGCCCGCTCTTGGAAGGAATGATCATAGATAAAATGTGTAAGAAGCTTCCATGAATGGAGGAAACTATAGAATGAGCCGACATAGGAAATTAGGGTAAACAGTGGAAGACAACCAAGATCAATGGTGGAGAAATAAGGAGGAGATGCAACAAAATCAAGACTCTTCCCTGCCAGTTCTCCAAAACAAGATGCAAGTTGTTTAAATCTTACGAAATAGTGAGACAAGGGCATGCAGCCAGTGTGGCTTGGGAAAATTTTCAACGAGCGGGTGTAGAATGTTTTCCAATGGAATTATTAAAGGGTTTTTATTTTTCTTTGAAAAGAAAAATATTTAATAAGATGAAATTTACCTGTAAAAATTAATTTTTCCCCCACGAGCTCGTGGATGGAAAGAGCAAGTCTTTTAATTATCGCGGGGTGAGTGAGAGAAAGCCAAGGTTATGGTGGGCCCAATGTATTTTGAGTGCATGGGTATGTTTAATAAGCTGATGGTTAATATTTTAAAAGATTTAATGTCTTTTAAATGGTGAAACATTTGAAAAATGAAGTGGCCCAATAATATTTATTTAAGATGTCTGTCATTTTGAATAAATATTTCATTGCATGAGTAAAATGGAGTAAGCATTAAAAAAGGGGCCACGAGAATACATTAATACCAAGTGTAACATGTAAATGGATTTATTAAAAGGGGCACAATTTTAAATGTGAGGTAAATGGAGAACTCAAGGGTGAAATAAAGTGGGAAGGAAAATATTTCAAGTATGCACGGGTAAATTTTCTATTTGCCCGGGTGAATAAAGTGAATAATTTACACATAGGTGTAAAATAAAATAAAGGTGCATGTGTGGGAAAATGTTTTAGTGCTAAGTGAATGTTTTAAATAGAATATTTAAAGCATAATGTGCAGCAAAAAAAATAAAGAGCAGAATGGAATATTTGCTAGGGAATAATGTGTTGCAACAAATAAAAGACAATGTGAAATGTTTTCATGGGGGTAGGAAGAGATGATTTTCCAACAGCAGAGTGATGGAGTGAATTTCATCACATGGGAATTTTTTCTGTTGCAAAACAGCTGAGGTAAAGGTAGTATTGGAGGAAAACTTAGTTGCAAAGAGGAGAGAGGAGAGAAGCTTTGCAGATTTGTTGATCAATGGTGAAAGATACTTCAAGATGTCTTCAACACAATAGGTTGAGGGTTGCTTCTATTTTCTATTTCTTCTCTTCTCCTCTCAATTGTAAAGGGTTCTAAGGTTGAGTTATGTTTTGAATTTATGTATGGGGTTGGGTAGATAGAGAAATGTTGAAATTCTAAGTCATTTTTGAGTTTGTAAAAACTATTAATGCTGATTTCATGAGCAAATGCAACTATTTTTTGCAAATAAATCATGAATGTGTTTGCACATTCATGAATATCTTCAAATTGTCTCCATACTTGTATAGTTAAATCATATGAATTTAATAATACCAAGTTCCTTTGAGTTTGTCATCTCAAATTTCATGAGATTGTGTTATTTGTTTATGGGTCTATTTCAAAGAAATGGTTAAATACTTTGAGCAGATAACAGTGATTTCAAGTGTGTAGGTTGGATTTGATAAGGAGAATTTGATTGATAACATGAGAGGATCCATTAATGTAAGACATTAATAGCTAATGCAAAGCATTAACAATTTAAATCCACTAGTTGAAGTTTGTTTGTTGATGAATTCATCGTATGTGTTTGACTCCATGGCCCAAAATTAGGAACTAATTTATCTTGTAGCTTAGTGCATCTCAAAAACATCTTATAAATTCAAAATCATTCTTAATTCTTATTTTTTGGTTGTGGTTTGGTGTTGTCATGCTTCCCAATTGTTGAGTGAGTGTTAAGTTACTGAGAATGTAGCCAAATTTGAGGTTGTCAATACTTTCCTTGGTATATTTTCATTGGGAATTATCTGCTATAAAAAGAAATGTCAGTGTGTATGAGTGAATTAAATTTTGGGCATTGTATAGGTTGACCCACCTTGGTCTTGCAGAGCCAAAAGTTTAGGAGATTTTAGTCTTTGACTGAATCTTTTCAATTGGCCAAATCCCCTTTGAGTCTGAGTATAAGACATTGGCTAAGTCTTTAGGATTCAATTGGTCTAGTTCAATTTGGAGCACCAACAGAATGGCGACTCTACTGGGGAATGCACTTAGAAGTTCGGTTGTAGATTGTCTTATCAAAGAGTCATTCCAATCTTGAGCTATTGTTTGTAATTGGAGGTTGAAAATTATTGTGACATCTTATTTTCCCATCCAAGTCTCCAACAGAATGGTGACTCTGCTGGGGATAGCTTTGAATTTCCAAGTGTAGACTGCTTAATTACAGAGTCATATTATTGTTTTCCATTTTGAATTTAGTTCAAATACTAAAGGATTTCAAGCCTGGAGAAATAATTGTTGTAGTGAACCTGATTATTTTATGATATGTGGTGCTCTATTGGTGAATGGAACTTAGAATAAGTTTTACATGTGAAAGAACTTCCTACTGTTCGAAGTTCAATCCTCTAGGAAGAGAGGTGGTGACTCTGTCAGAAGAACTTGTTGAAGATTTGAAGAAAAGTTCCATACCTACATTATTTCTAGTTGGGAAAACAATTTGTAGCAGCTGCAATAATTCCAAGTATTCTTAATTCTTGGTTTTCAAGAAATTCATGTATGAAAACCATATTTGAACTTTCTAGGAAAAAATTTGGTTCCCTATTTAGTGATTCAACACTACCAAAGGGAAAAAATAGTACAATTAAGTTTGCACACTTCCATTTGCTGGATTTGTTGAATGTAAATTGTAGTTCCATTGAAATATATTTGTCTAGTGCTCATATATTTGTAGTGTGGTTGGTTAGAATGCATTTTTATATCTTAGGGATTTCCATACATTTGCTTATGTCAGCAATTGTCCTTGTGATCCTTTATTTGGTCATGGTCATGTTTATGCACAATTAGTTAAGTCCTAATTTGAAAATGTATAAGCATAAAAATGGTCATGTTTATAATCCTAGCAATTAATTAAATATTTATTATTTAATTAATTTTTCTAAAGTCCTCTACATATGATTAAATTTAATTAATTTAATTATATTGTTCATTCATCTTATTCTTCTTCCATAATTAAATAAATTTATTTTATTTAATTATTTTCCTATGTCCACTTAATTAATTAAATAAATACATTCTATTTATTTAAATTAATTATCACTGTTTGAATTTAAAATTAAATCTTTTGATTTAATTAAATTTAAATATCCTTTTCTTCCATTTTAATTTCTTCTTCTAATTAATTAAATGTTTCATTTAATTAATTTCATAAAAATGATTTAATTAAAAATATCTTATACTTTCTTTCTAAATCACAATTAGGTATTTTATTTGATTGTGGAATCTTCTCATATCATAATTAAATATTTTATTTAATTATGAGATCTGCTTTTTTTCAATAAATCCTAATTAAAGCTTTATTCTTATCACCAACTTTCTTATGCTTTTAAAAGCTTAATTAAATATTTTATTTAATTAAGAAAAGGTTGAATATCCTCCACAAATAAATAATTGAATTTTTAATTCATTATTTATCAGCTTTTAAATCTTTATTTTATTCTTTTAAAGAAAGATGATTTCTTATCTTCTTATCTTCTTCTCTTTCATAAAAATAGAAAAATCTTGTTTTCAGGTTTTCTTCTATTTTCTCTTCAGTTTCATCCATCTTCAACCATTTGATCTGTCAAGAATTATCATAGCCATTGATCATATCAACCAATCAGAATCTTTTGAAAAATCTATAAATACAACCTCTCACAATTCATTTAGGGGGTTGATTCTTAAGTATTCTCACTCTGTCAAAATCATTCTGGAATCTTCCATCTTTCATCCATCATTCTCCTTTTTCGAACCTTCACCATATCGTTATGCTGCCAAAGTGAGCAACCAACATTTCTCTAAATCTCGTTCTTTAGTAGTCTATTTCATTGAGCTTGGCATACAAAATCTGAGAGCATCTTGAATCAACGAAATGCTAGAGATAGAGGACAATATGACGCTTTCGAAGGAGCCATTCACATAAGAGTTTGTTTTGTTTATCTGTTTCCTTTGATTTAATGTTATATTGGTGTGTTTGATTTATTTAATCATGGTTTAACACTTAAAAATTCATACACACATTAAATGGCGCCCACCGTGGGGCCTTGCCCCATTTTTAAGATTTATCTGCAGGTTTTCTGACAGGATTTCGTGTTCTGGAATTCGGCTTTCTGACGAAAATTATCATTTTAGCACGTCTGAGGGTTTCTATAGTGCATACAATGGTTTTATGTAGTGCATACAAGGCTTTTAATGGTGTTTTTTTTGTAGGTTTTATTGACTTTGTTTTGCAGATTTGCCAATTTTTGGACAAAACCGCAGGTTTTACAAAGTTCTTCATATCTTCTACACAGTTGCGAATTTTTTTACAAGTTTTTACAGAACCTTGCAAATCATTTCAAGAGGCTACAGTAAAAAAATTGAGGGTTTATGATTATTTTTGTGGAAGTTATTTTGATTTTAATTATTTTCATAAATTGGATTTTTTGGACGCAAATCGATGAATTTTTCAAAAAAATTTACATTTTTGGAAAGTTCGTGAAATTCTAATTGGGGTCTTTGTTTTATAGATTTAATTTTGAGGTCAAATATAATACGAAAAAATGTGATCTTCGTTTTCTGTATGGTTTTCATAAATCCACGTTTCTAAGAATAAAACAAGGAATTTTTCTTACTTCTTTACATTTCTGGAAAGCTATCAGAAAATTAGTAGGGGTCTCTTCTTTGATTTTTCATTTTTCAGATCAGAAAAATCATCAAAATACTAAAATATAATTCAGCTATGTCAAAAGTATCTGAAATTGAAATTTTCTGATGAACTTGTCTTTTTCTTTTCTTTTTCTTTTCTTTGGCTGCATTATAATATTGTTTTTTATCTTGTAGGTGATCATAAGGAGCTCTAGTAGCAGCAATATCATTCACATCAAAAATTTGGAAAGCGAAAATAACCAAGTGCACTCGTTTCATCCTTCATCGCCTAATCTTGTTTGTCATATATTTCAATTTGAGACATAAAATAAAATTTTGTTTGATCACATCATTGCAATTGGTTTTAAAAAAAAAAAAATCTTGTCTTCAATCACATTTCAAAAATTGGGTCTAAAATTAATCATTTTCTTCCATCACATCTTGATTTGGGATCTAAAAAGAACGAGTGCTTCATTGTTTTCTTCTAAACATTTCAATTTTCTAAAGGGAAATTAATCACTGTGAGTGTGAATCAAGTGTGTGTGTCTTCCAAAACACCTCACTTGGTTCGCTTTTGTCAAAACCCTTTTTAGGAGGCCTGCTTGGAGCACACACCCCTCCAAGGGACGACCTCAATCAAAGTGTGAATCGAAAGACACGCTTGTTTGGAAGTTGAAATCTTGTCACTCTGAGCTAAGCCGAACTTTATACCTTTGGGAAGTGAAGGTGAAGGGTGGGTTACCCCTTTCTCCCAGCTTATTGGCAAGATTTTGCTTCCGACTTATACCTAGTCAACCTTGTGAAAACTCACTTGAGACCTAATTGGCCATACCCCACTTGACTAGTCATCAGGCTTGTTGTGTATTCAAGTGTTTGCTTAATCATAACATCTGATCTTCAAAGAAAAACTTATCATTGTGCTTGGTGTGTGTGTTCATGCATTTACATGTGAAATATTGTGTTTGATAGTTCCCAATTCAAATTTCCAATAAACTCTTGCCACATCATCCAAATCATACAATCTTGTCATTCCATATCATATCCTAATCATCATCATCTCTTTAATCCAATCAACATCATTTTACACCATGAAAACATTGGAAGACATAGCACAAGAGGTTGTTAATATGCTTCACACTGTTAAAACAATTCAAAAACCTTTGCCCAAAAAAATCATTCACGAATTCTATGACATAATACAAAAACTTCAAGCAAACAAGTCACCTCAAATCCAACACCTCCTAGCTCAAGCCCAATACCTCATAGCCACATGTCAAATCCAACAACCACAACATCATCCCCTATCCATTCATTATCAACCAATTCCACCTCAACCTAATGTGTCATCCCCTTCCACCTCATACCAATCTAATCCACCCACTTCTTCGTGTGTCAGTACCACATCAACCTATCAATCCACATCACGAAAAACACATCTGAATTTAAGTCCACCTGGGAAAAAAAATCAAGAGCCTTTAAGTTATCACGCAACCATTCACAAGGGGAATACTGATATAGGTTATGTACTCTCAAAGTATATATACAATAAAAATAAAAAACCTAAGCCAACACCTTCCACCCCTACACCTCCAAAGGATGTGACCCAAGGGCTACAAGCAAGGAATAGATTGTCGCCATGTCATTCAACACATATACTTGAACAAACAAAAGAGTCCTCAAATGCCATGCCAAGTCCTTCAAGTCAACCATGTCATCCACAACCCCTTGATCCAATTCAAGAGTCTCCCTTCACAAGTCCAAGTCACCCTCTATCATGCTCCTATGTTGTTGACCATCAAGAATATGACAAGTCTCTCCATGAGTCATCCCCTTCCACCTCCATTCAAATAAGTCATGAGGTATATCAAGAGCACAATCCTAAACATGTGGAAACATTACCCCCTTGTCCACATAAAGATCAACACCCTCCCAATGATTCCATTCATAACGTACCTAATGCTATTCATGATCAATATTTCATCTTTGATCAAGACCCCTTTTATGATCAAGAAGACCATGATGATCCTCTTAGCCAACTTTATGCATTCCATGGTCAAGAGCTTTCCACCTCACCCATCCATGATTCACAAACATCCACTTCCCTTGATGAGACATATGCCTCCCCAACACACATAGAAGATCAAACAAATACCTTGGATCTAAGTGAACACAATGCTCATCAAGATCCTAATGATCTCCCATCACCCACTATCGACTCCATTGCAAGTCCTCCATCATATCCTAATGGTCTCTCCACCCTCATTCATGAATTTTCCTCTTTAGAACTACAAAAACCATTATCTTCCCTTGCTTCATTTTCTCCATCCAATAAGGAACTCATGTCTAGTGTTCCACCTACACCTAGTCTCATTGTCCATTGCACACTCCAAAACATGAACCACCAAGATAAAGGTCTAGACCTTCATGAACAAGGTATTTTGGAGCCCATCCATGTCAAAGTCCCTCCATGCTCTTATGGCCTTGGACCTACACCCCAAGGACAACAACCTAAAGATGTTGGTATTTACTCCATGCATCCTAAGTCCACTTTCCATCATAAAGCCTATCGTATCCCTAAAACATATGTTGCCATTCCCCCTCCATCATCCTACAAATGTCAAAAGCATGTGACCATACACCTTCCACTATCAACTTTGCCACCATTGCTTCCAACTCCTAATATCCCTCCATCAAATCTGCCACCATTGCTTCCAACTCCTAATATCCCTCCATCTAATCTACCTCCACTTCTCCCAACACCTAATATCCCTATTATTCAATCCTCTTATCCCTCCATCCATAAATACCCTAACATTCCTAATCATGACCAACAAATGCACACATTGTATAAACATGAAGCTTCCGCCCATTCCACCATATCCATGGGATTCAAAAGAAATAATTTCAATGCCTCTACCTATAAAGTCAAAAATCCTAAGGGTTCTCATGCCTTAGGACATCAATACAAAAAATCAAAGAAAAATCCATCTAAAAAGGTATATAAGCCCATACCTCCAAAAGTAAAGACCAAAACTAAAATGGTTTGGGTACCTAAGAAAAAAGAAATCAAGTTAAATGAGGCATGCACATCACAAAAATCCCAACCATCCACTTCCATCCCACATTCTCATTCCATTCAAAAGTCTCAAATTCCTAAAACCCACAAGAAAAATAAAAATCATAAAAATACTAAGTCTATGTGGGTACCTAAATCACTTCATCCACCACCTCCTAAGTAAACATCTCCATTGCTTCCTACACCCCATCTACATCAAAAGCTTCAATGTTTATCACAGTGTGTGCAACCATTGGTCATGGTTCCCTTCCATTTCACAACAATTCCACATACCTCCATCTCCCCATCCTTCAACTACTATCCTACATATCTTCCCAACCACCTTCCTATGGTCCATGCTTTGGCATAAACCTATCATCCTCCCTACATAATCCACATCATCATCCACTATTCCCCATCCATTCTTGCATAAGAATTTCATAATCCACCATCTACCTAATCCATCCCTTTCATGTCATCTCTTACCAACATCTATGAGCATAATGAGCATTTGACATGGTCCATGCAATGACATTCATATCTAGTGGGACTATCACCTTTCACGGAACTAGACACTTGAGTCCCTCCCATCCATATTCACCTTCTCCTATCCAAAAATTCAAAAATTCAAAGAAAAGAAAAGAAAAAAAAGTAAAGAGAAATCCTTTCATCCAATGGTGAAAACCTGGTAAACAGGCACCTTGGATAAGTACCATGATGAAAACCTAGCAAATAGGCGTCATGTGTAGGTTGATCTTCTATGCCACTTACACTTGGGGGCACAATGTCTTATTTATCCAACCTATCATTTTCATGTCATATCATTTCCATCTTACATACTATCTTTAGCCATTATACATACCTATTATATAGAGTCCATTCATCCACCCTTCTTCTTTTGATCTTGATGAAGATATAGGGGCAAAATGTTGAAACATGTCTTGGATATCATTTGATATACCTCATCCTTCCAAATAAGCCTATCATTATCCTATTGCCATAAGCTTTTTCATGAAAATCCTAAGTCTTGTACCTAGAATGGGGCATGTTATTCCTATGCAACATAGTCTTTGGACATCACATCCTTTTTCTCTTATGATGCATACATCCATTTCATTCACTATGACTTATCCTTTCCATCCATCCATATATCATGAGCCTTTTATCCCTTATCCCATCACCCACCTTTTCATCCATCAATCTCATCACCCTTGCACCTAGACTTGGTTTTCCCCTTGTCATTGGTATCTAGCACAAAGGCTTCTCAAATTTTCATCCTTTGACACCTCCAAATATTCTCAAAACTCCAAAAAAATCAAAACATTTCAAAAATACAAAAAATAAAAATAAAAAAAATCAGAAAAAGTTCTAAAGAAATACAAAAAAAAATCAAATATCCAACAAAAATCCAAGCAATAAATTCATTCCAAACACATCAATTTTTCTATCCAATCATTCAACCATTCCACCAAATCAATTATCTTCATCAAAACCATTGCAACCAATCCACTCAATCACAATCATTCCAATCAAATCAATTCTTCAATTCAATCGATCGATTATCTAATCAAATCACTTCAACCTAAATCATTCCAATCACATCAATTCTTCTATTCATTTCATCACATCCTATCATCCAATCAATCATCATATCATTACAAACAGTTTCTTCAAATCAATGAAATCCTCTTCAATCAATCCGAGCAATAATCCACATGCAAGTCAATTCTTAATCCATACCAATCAAGTCAATCAATTTTGTCAAATTATTCAATCACATCCTTTGGTCTTGATCCTAATCTTGTCGTAAACCAAATCAACCAATCAACCAATCAATTATCATCATCCTTGTGTTGCTCTAGGGATATATTGCTTCCCAACAATGACAACACTATCAACATCATCAATCAATCAATCAATCAATGGTTTACGGCTTGATGGGGGCAATGTCTTGTTTGTTTTTGTATCATTTGTGCATGCTTGCTTGCTTGCTTGTGTGTGTTATCATTTTATCTTGCATTTGTATCAAATCCATATCATTCCAGCTAATATTCATATCGTGTGTTTGTTGGAATATCTTTTTGCATTATCCTTTGCATCTAAGGTCACATAATACCTTTTGTGCATTAGGACTTTAATGCTCTAAGCCTCTTTCCTCATACATCTAGACAAGGTTGTATTACACTGGGGCATGAGACACATCGTCACCTTGGTCCTTATACCTTGGTGCATAACGTCTAGTGCTATATCAAACATCATGGTTGCTCACTTTCATTGCAGCATAGCACATCCTTTCATCTCCTTCATCCACATTCTCTCTTGCATCATTCAACTTATCCCTCCTTTATCATTTCATTTCATTTTGAGAGGATACCTGTGTTTGTCCAACCCACCTATCCTCTCGAGGGGGCATCATCGACATCAAAAATCATAAACATATCAAGGGAAAAAATTTTATTTTTCTTTGAAGCAATGCGTTTCACACATCACTTCAAAGAGGGGCAAAATGTATACGCATAAAAATGGTCATGTCTATAATCCTGGAAATTAATTAAATATTTATTATTTAATTAATTTTTCTAAAGTCCTCTACATATGATTAAATTTAATTAATTTAATTATATTGTTCATTCATCTTATTCTTCTTCCATAATTAAATAAATTTATTTTATTTAATTATTTTCCTATGTCCACTTAATTAATTAAATAAATACATTCTATTTATTTAAATTAATTATCACTATTTGAATTTAAAATTAAATCTTTTGATTTAATTAAATTTAAATATCCTTTTCTTCTATTTTAATTTCTTCTTCTAATTAATTAAATGTTTCATTTAATTAATTTCATAAAAGTGATTTAATTAAAAATATCTTATACTTTCTTTCTAAATCACAATTAGGTATTTTATTTGATTGTGGAATCTTCTTATATCATAATTAAATATTTTATTTAATTATGAAATCTTCTGCTTTTTTTCAATAAATCCTGATTAAAGCTTTATTCTTATCACCAACTTTCTTATGCTTTTAAAAGCTTAATTAAATATTTTATTTAATTAAGAAAAGGCTGAATATCCTCCACAAATAAATAATTGAATTTTTAATTCATTATTTATCAGCTTTTAAATCTTTCTTTTATTCTTTTAAAGAAAGATGATTTCTTATCTTCTTATCTTCTTCTCTTTCATAAAAATAGAAAAATCTTGTTTTCAAGTTTTCTTCTATTTTCTCTTCAATTTCATCCATCTTCAACCATTTGATCTGTCAAGAATTATTATAGCCATTGATCATATCAACCAATCAGAATCTTTTGAAAAATCTATAAATACAACCTCTCACAATTCATTTAGGGGGTTGATTCTTAAGTATTCTCACTCTGTCAAAATCATTCTGGAATCTTCCATCTTTCATCCATCATTCTCCTTTTTCGAACCTTCACCATATCGTTATGCTGCCAAAGTGAGCAACCAACATTTCTCTAAATCTCGTTCTTTAGTAGTCCATTTCGTTGAGCTTGGCATACAAAATCTGAGAGCATCTTGAATCAACGAAACGCTAGAGATAGAGGACAATATGACGCTTTCGAAGGAGCCATTCGCATAAGAGTTTGTTTTGTTTATCTGTTTCCTTTGAGTTAATGTTATATTGGTGTGTTTGATTTATTTAATCATGGTTTAACACTTAAAAATTCATACACACAGAAAATATCTATGGATCATCAAGCCATAAGACAGATTATCAAGAAACCTCAGAAATATAATAGGAAACCAAGGGTTAGCAAGCCTAGGTTTAGCTCAAAATGGGAAGTTGTATTTGAGAGAGGACTTAGAGAGATGGATGAAAGACACTGGATGTTTCAACAAGTATGGTTAAGAGACAGTCATATTGTGTCTACTTTCCAAGTCAGTGCACCTTTTGTCAATCCTTTTGACCCATTGTATGCTCAATTATATTTGTCATGGGTTGATTACAAAGTTGAAAGTATGTCAGCTCAAGTTTATAAGAAGATGCCTAGATTTTATAGATATAATTTTTGTGAAGGAGATACACATGTTGAAAGTTTTTCCAACTTCATGGAGAAACATGCATTTTCATACAAGGATATGTGGATGAGGTTCTTTGTTAGATCCCTTAAAGCAAGAGCTCAGGATTGGTATCTAAGTTTTCCTGAGAAGTCATTTCCTTGCTGGGATAAATTGGTGAATTCTTATAGAGAAGAATTTGCAAGAGATCCCTCTAACCTTTTCATGAGGTTAAAGCAAATCAAGAAACAAGATGAAGAGTCAAGTGATGATTTCAGTCATAGATTTATTGCTACCCTGTCACTAATCCTATAAAGTTTCAGATCTAGTACTCCAGATTATATCCATATGTATTTTGAAGCTTATGAAGAAGGATCTAGTGCATTGTTAAAATATTTTGAAATAATGAGTATGCAAATGGCTTATACATTCTTAAATGGTTTGGAGAAATGAAGGAATGAATATGTGCTAAGTTTGTTGTCTTCACTTATGAGAAAACATGATGAAATCAATAGTTGTGTGAATACAAATGATCAGATGTCTTCAAGTTCAAATTCAAACAAGTGCATACTTGAGAAAGTAGAAGACAAGAAGAAAGCATCATTAGATAATGAGGAAGTTGTTGATGAGAAACTTATAGAAGAAGTATACCCAACTGTAAATCAGCAGCTAATTCTTCTGAGCCAAGAACCTGAAAAGGAATATCAATTGGACTTATTCTTTGAAGAAGAGATATGCAATCAATGATGTTATGATGCAATTGAGCAAGTCAAGCTTACATGTGATGAGTGTAGCTCTGATGCAAGTCTTCATAATGAGACAATGGAACTTGCTGATTTGGAAAGTGCTCTTGAGAACATCAGTTTATCAACTGCAAGTGATGAAGAATGCAATGGATTTTAGTTTGAAGATCAACCACAAGTAGCAGCAATGAAGAAACCATTGATAGTTTTTAGTTTGATGGTGAAAATGTAAGTATCTATCCTCAAGAGAATGAAGATGAAAAGCTCAGTGAAGACACCCAGTTCAATATTGAGATGCAAGAGGGTGTGGATTGTTGTCATAACATCACAACAATTAGTAAGAATAAGAAAATGAACATGCTGTTCTCTGTGAAAAATTGTAACCCTATTTTTGACAAGGTTGTTAGTAATCCAATCTCTTGTGATTGGGGGGATCTTGTTTATGATCAGATCATGAGTTTTTAGATTTTGATGGTGATGATGTTATGGGATATTCTGATTTGCAGTTTGATAACACATCCAATCTTAGTAAATGTGAAGAAGAGGAAGTGGTTGAGAGAATAGATCAACACAATGATCTATTAAGTTGTGAACAAATTTTCGATCTATTGACCATAGAATATCATAAATGTGCACATATGAATGATTTTCAGTTGTTGTGTGCTACTCCTATTGACTTTGACAGTGATGATGGCCTTCAAGATGCAAGGTATGATGAATGTATGTTTGATTCTCCTTCCAATGATGAACCAGTTGATCATGATGATGATATGGATGAAGACAAATAGGTGTTTGATGGAAATGATGCATTGTATGATGAGTATGACAACATACATGTTGATGCAAACTAAAAAATCTGTTTTGATGAGTTTGAAACAAAAAATAACCATGAGGATTGCATATCCAATGACCCAAGTATTGAATATTTTAGTGTAGATTTGGACAAGTCTTTGTTTAACGACTTGATTGAGCCTAGTCATGAGTCTTTGAATGTGAATGAAGATGTTGATTTCAATGAGAAATCAGATTATGATTCTGAACCAGAATTGCTCATTTTTTAGCAAGCTTGTGATATTGAAAAGGTTGACATGTTATGTTCTGAAGATGACCATATGACTATAGATGATGATGAGTCAGAAATCTCTGATGACTCTTTGTACCAGCATAATGAAGAACGGTTAAAAATTGGGCCAATTCATGAGTTTATCTCTTTGCATACACTTCGAGATAGTTTGCATGATGAGCTAGATATTCTAGTAAGTTGTCATGGTTTAAATTTTCATTTGCAAACTAGTAATCAAATTGAATCTGATTGTACTATCCATGTAACAGAATGTATGTGCTACTTTTTTCAATTGGAAGAAGTTTTCATATAATGTGGCAATGTGCAAGATACTAAAGCAAGTTGTCTTCAGCTTGAGAGTGATGTAAATGATGAATGTGATCACTTGTTGCCACATGATAATCAACATTTTGAAAGTGTGTTTTACTTTCAAATGCACATTGGTTGTGAATATGTTGATAATGTTGTATATGATTGTCTATTAGGAGGTACCAACATGTTTAATCAAGCAGATGGTTGTGATCAAGCTATGATTTTATGTGGTCTTGATCATCATTTTCAAATGTTGCCACTTAATGTAGAATTAGAAAATGAGGAAAGTGGCAATGATGTGGCCTATTTGATTTGGTTTCTACTTGATGATGAAGTTGAACAGAGAGCACGTTTCCACTTGCATGAAGGTAGCTTGATACTTGTGTTTGCAGAGGTACAGTCCCTAGTGTTGTGGTGGTATGGAAAAGGAAAGCATGAGTTGCGGGAGATCATCTCTTTTTATAGAATTATGTTTGACAGAGGTAAATGTTGACTCCCCTTTTTCATTTGGTGACCTGGGGTCACCAAATGAAGTTGAAAAAGAAAGATGAATAAAGGAGTAGTTTGTGGACACCTGATGAACTCAATTTTTTGTCTACTCCCCAGAGATTTGGAATCTTGTTATGCCCATAGGAGGCATACATCCCTAGTCAAATCCACTGTTGGCACTCCCAAATTTTCCAAATTTGAGATGCCCCATTTGAAAATTTTGCCTCTGCACTCTTAGAACTACACTTGATGAATCTATCTAAGTGACCTACTTTAGAGGGTCATAATTTGATGCCTGCTCATTTTCATGAAAAATCCCTTTGCAAGCCCACTCATGTGTCCTATGTGAGCAGGTATGTCATTTTTTAGCTTCCCACGATGAGTTTTGTTAGGGTTTCAAAAAGAAAAGCTGGAGGGTTTTGTCACTTTTCTCCTGTTTGCAAACCTTCATTTTTGCAAAGTAGCCTCCCGTTTGAGCTTCCATTTTGCAACTAGTTGATCATCATGTCAAAGTGAATGTTGTTCTACATTCTCCATGCCAATATGAGCTCACATGTTATGTTTCAGAGCTTTATGAGATGATTTTTAGTTTTTAATAGGTCAAAACCAAATGCAATTTCTTCAGTTTTGTACCTACATTTTCTAAAACCATTTGGAGAGGTCAACTTCGACCTTCAATATCTTTTGATGGGAGATGATTCGAGCAAAGACCTCTTGCACGTGTGTTCTCTATACCAAGATGATCTATTGTGTCCAGTGGAAGCTCACCAGGAGTTGATTTGGTATTTTTCTAATGAGGTGATTGGGTGAATTTTAATTGGTTCAGAACAGTTGATTGTTGCAAAAAGTCTGAGTAGGCAACTTTTTTGATTAATAACTTTCACCTCGTGAATCATTTTTTCAAGTCATCTTTTTCATTGCATTCTCTGGACCAAAGTCTACATGCTTACATGCTTGTAAGTTTTTATTGTTCTAGGAGGTCGTTTGACCAGTTTCCTAGGTCAATTTTGGAGCTTACTTGGCCAGTTTTGCAAATTTTGCAAACATGTTAGAAAGTATGTTTTAATGCAAGCCCATTTCATCTTTTCACCTTTGATGCATTCAAAAGTTGTCTCAAGTCAATTTGAGCATAAATTTGTTTCAAAATGAAAAAAAAAAAGTTGGGCCCACATGGGGACCCAACATGCTTTGCACAACATGAGATTTCAAATGATTGCAACATTGCAGCCACTTCAAATAAATCATTTTGGTTGAAAAAATATGGTATAAAATTCTCATAGGTGTGTTATCAAAATTGTAATCTTCACGATGCAAAGCATCTTTTCTTATAGGTTCTATGTGGTTCACACAATGTTACAATGAAAGGTTGCCAATAAAGATTTCAGCATTGATTTTGAAAGAAAAAGAGGTACTTGAAATCCTCATTGAGCATCATAATTTACATGAGGTTTTGAAGGAAAATAAGATGAAAGGGTTCATTTTCTTAACACGATGGAGATTCTTACTTGCTACAGAGAATGCTTTTATTCTACTGCCCGAATTGTGGGTAAATTTGATTACCTTAAGACTAATAAAAGGTTGTTGCCTGCACTTGGAAGGAATGATCATAGATAAAATGTGTCAGAAGCCGCCATGAATGGAAGAAGCTGTAGAATGAGCCGACATAGGAAATTATGGTATACAGTGGAAGACAACCAAGATCAACGGTGGAGAAACAAGGAGGAGATGCAACAAAATCAAGACCGTTCCCTGCTAGTTCTCCAAAACAAGATGCAAGTTGTTTAAATCTTGCAAAACAACGATCAGATGAGGGCATGTGTCCAATGGGGCTTGGGATAATTTTCAACGACCAGGTGTAGAATGTTTTCCGATGGAATTATTAAAGGGTTTTTATTTTTCTTTGAAAAGCAAAATATTTAATAAGATGAAATGTACCTATGAAAATTAATTCCTCCCCCACGAGCTCATGGATGGAAAGAGCAAGTCTTCTAATTCTCATGGGGTGAGTGAGAAATTCAAGATTATTGTGGGGCCAATGGATTTTGAGTGCATGGGTATGTTTAAAAAGCTCATGGTTAATATTTTAAAAGATTTCATTTTTTTTAAATGGTGAAACATTTGAAGAATAAAGTGGCCCAATAATATTTATTTAAGATGCCTCTCATTTTGAATAAATATTTTATTGCATGATTAAAATGGAGTAAGCAGCCACAAGAATACGTAACTGACAAGTGTAACATGTAAATGGCTTTATTAAAAGGGGCACAATTTTAAATGTGAGGTAAATGGAGACCTCACAGGTGAAATAAAGTGGGAAGGAAAATATTTCAAGTATGCATGGGTAAATTTTCTATTTTACTAGGTGAATAAAGTGAATATTTTACACATAGGTGTAAAATAAAATAGAGGTGCATGTGCAGGAAAATATTTCAATGCTAAGTGAATGTTTTAAATAGAATATTTAAAACATAATGTGCAGCAACAGAAATAAAAAGCAAAATGAAATATTTGTTGGGGAATAATGTGTTGCAGCAAATAAAAGACAATGTGAAATGTTTTCATGGGGGAAGGAAGAGTTGATTTTCCAACAGCAGAGTGATGGAGTGAATTTCATCACATGGGCATTTTTCCTAGTGCAAAACAGCTGAGGCAAAGGTAGTATTGGAGGAAGAATTGGTTGCAAAGAGGAGAGAGGAGAGAAGCTTTTCAGATTTGTTGATCAATAGTGAGAGATACTTCCAGATGTCTTCAACAGATCAATTTTAGGGTTGCTTCTATTTTCTATTTCTTCTCTTCTTCTCTCAATTGTAAAGGGTTCTAAGGTTGAGTTATGTTCATAATTTATGTATTGGGTTGGGTAGATAGGGGTGGGTGCATGAAGTTTGGTAAAAATTTGGTGGCCAACTTCAATTTTTTTTTTGAAAACTCATAACACAAGCACGTTATAATGCACTCGCATTATGTCAATTTAAAAGAAAAAAAGTGAAAGTGATTCATTTTATGTCGATTGTTCTTTTTCTCTGCCTATGACCAAAAACCCTCATTTTTGTGCTCGCATTCTAGGAGGAGGGATTGAGAAAAAATCTTCAACAATGATTGCTATTTCTTTGCAAGGATGGTGCCACGATGACAAAGAGGTGGGAGAGGTAAGTATTGTTTGCTATTTGTTTTGAATTTCTTAGTTTTAGGTTGATTTTGTTAGTTTAAGGTTATATTTGATATATAAATTTTTGAATTTGTAGGAGATGCAAATGAACCCACAAACCCAAAAAATCCTCAACAAGAAGAGCAACCAAATCCTAAACAAGAAAATCAACCTCAACAACAACCTCCTCCACCAATCCCTCAACACCCTCTTGGCACTCAAAAAAATTTAATGAGTGAGATTGAGAGCAACAAAAAAAAAAAAGGATTTTATTAGTAGGTTGAGTGATCCAAATGGTTCAACCACAGAAAGAATGGCCCTCGCAAATTCATTGAAAGATATGTTAAAAAAATTGGATTCAATTAGCAAACAAATAACTGGATGGCAAGATAGGAGGCAGGTAGCTAGGGCATATTATGCGGATAAACTATCATATAAAAAAGTAAAGGATTTAAAAATTACAAAAGGTGATTTGTGTTTATTATTCATTGACCCACACACAAATAAAAAACTTACCCTCAATGCGAAGATGTTTCCTATTCATTGGTGTCACCACCAAGAGATTATGAACCTTTTTTATGATAGGTGGTACATGGTCTTTGATGACCGACCGTGCAAAAATTGTGAAGTCCCCTAGTATTTTCTTAGGAAACTATACAATGAGTTCATATTGAGAAAAATCCCAAATTATTTTGATATGAGGGACTTCCAGGGGAGAGGTTGGGGTCGGCTCAAGATAGGCCCAGTGCACAACTAGATCCTACACAGCAAGGGAGATGAGCCCTCGCTAGGCCGCCTCATGAGCACGTTGTTATTCCTTCCATCATGAAGGAGAGTGCCGATGTAGATACATTGCAGGAAATCAACACTTTGACCTACAGTGTCATCCATCACACTAGCCCTATTCTACAATTCCATGCAGGGGAGTCTTCAAGTGGTGGCCTTCAAACCCATGTGTGTCAATCTTGTAGGGTAACTTGTCCATATGACCCCACTGGCACTCAGGAGGCTATTGTAGAGGATCCATATGTAGCTATGAAGATGGAGAGGGTGGCTGACATTTTGCATGATGCGTATGGAATTAATACTCGAGTAAAAGTTAGCATGTTCATTGAATTTAATTTATTAAATTTTGATTTTGAAATGCAAGATTAACTAATTTAGTTTTATGATTTTAATAAAATTGTAGGGTCACAGTGTTGAGACTAAATACACTGGCCCTCCACCTACTTATTTCTATAGTACACCTATCGGCAGGGTATGTAACTAGTAAATAATTATAAATTTATTACATGTTAATAGCATTGTTTTACGAATGGTATTTTAATTTGTGATTTTGGATGTTGAACAGGGTAATATTGGAGGTTTCGAGGGAACACCTCCCAGTGCCAGTGGATTTATTCAAACCTTCACGTAGGTAATAGAATAAAGAATTTAAATAATGAATTGTACTTAATAGATTTGTGTAGTTTATATTCATATCATTGGTTATGTTGCATTTCACATCATTCAAACTCAAAGCATTACTTCACATTCCATAACAAATAACTAGATGTTGATAGATGACAAAATTTCAACTTCAATATATAGTTGTTTAGAAAGTCAACATAAGCAACTTGATGAAATTTCTTCACATGGAGGCATGTGCTTGCAAAGGTGCACCTACACGACAAACTATGGATGCTTGGAAAAAATAAATGAAACCATAATAGTAAGCAATAGCATAGACAAGGCAGTTAGTAGTTTCAAAAAATGCCTTGAAGAAATGTGGTCTCATGGCACGATGGAATTCCATTCCATCACCATGAGACCACATTTCTTTGAGGCATTTCTTCAAAATTCTCACCACCTTTTCTATGATACCACCTTTTTCATACATGTGCACCAAAGAATTTTATCAAACTACTCGTGCTTCCTTGCTGCTATGGCTAAAAGCCCAAAATAGCTGCTTTCCAACAAACTATGGATGCTTGGAAAAATATATATCAAAGCATAATAGTAAGCAATAATTTATGATAGGGAAGGCAATGAAATTTTTGAAAAAATTCCTGAAATAAATGTGTTCTTATGGTGATGGAATGCCATGATTTGCATTTGTTTGTAATGGCATTCTATCACCACGAGACCCCATTTCTTTTGAGGCATTTTTTCAAACAGTTCAAGTTGTCTTCTCTATGCCACCACATTTTTTGTACATGTCTATGAAAGAATTTAATCAAATGATTCAGTAGATTGCTACTATGGGTAAAAGCCTAAAAACACATCCTATCGAACAAGATATGCATAGGGAAAATAGTAAGCATGATAATTAGAAATATATAGTTTATTAAGTACTCAAAATTTTGTTCATTAGATCTCATACACTACAAGTCATTACGTGGATCACTATTGTAACTTTTTTGTGATTAAATAATGTCTTGTTTTATTTTCAAATGTTGGTTGTGGAAACACCTCCAAATGTTACAAGGGCAATGGATATAGATGTTTCATCCGCTATACAATCCTCGATGGCTCTAACAGGGGAGGTATGAGGCAAATTACTAAATTTCAATTTACATTCGTTGTTATAGATGTTAGTTTGAGTGAAAAATCAAACCAAGTTATTGATTTGTAGTCTAATTTCTATTTGGATGGTTTATACAGGGCTTGAGCACACCTCAACATCGACCTACAAATATTTCCCTCGTGGAGAGTGATCGTGAGATGGCCGTAAGTGATTATTTTTTCAATATATCATTTTTTATAATGTAATTTCTATATATTAATGTCTTTACTTCTTAAATTGTAATAGTTAAAGCTTCACCAAGAGCTTAACGCTAGTAGGAGGAGCAACAAGAGCACTCCTCAAGTGTAGCAGAAATGAGTGACAAACCTATCACCATCTGATCGACCAGCAAAGGGCAAGAGTTTATTTTGAGAGCCTAGAGAGCAATGACTTTTGATTCGAGAGCCCTTTATTGTATGCCTACATGGAAATTTTGTACATATTTTGTATTGGATATATTTGACATTGTATGCCTATATGGCATTCTCGTAAGCCTATATGGCTATTTTGTACCTATATTTTATACTTATATCAACAAATATTGATGTATGCATACACAACTATTTGGTTAATACAAATATTTTTTATCGATGGTGTCCATATTTGCATGTTATAAATTCATGGTTCAATAGATATGTGTTACATGTATTCAAGTATATACTTTACAACGTATGTGTATTCATTGTGACTTAAGTGTGTTCCAATGTATACTTTGCGACTTATACATTTTCATGCGTATACCTTGTATTTGTGCATATAATTTGTATTAAGTTGTGTATATGCTTAATAATTTGTATTAAGTTGTGAATATGTGTTTGTGACTACTTGTGCTTCCCTTATTCACATGTACATGCTTGATTTATTCACGTGTATACTTATTAATTGGTTAGCCATAGCATTGATCATTGTTGTCCTTCATGGTTTGTCTTGAATAAATTAATTGATTGATGGTAAACAACTTTATCTAAAAGCAAAAAACACATTTTCAATTGGTATTCTATGAAATGATTGATAAAAAGATTCCAATATATTTAATCCTTTGATTGGAACAACTCAATTAAGAAAAGGATATGTATAATACTTTTCCTTTTAGATTAGTAACGCATGGAAGTTTCAAAAAGTATCCTTGATATTACAAAAATATATGTATTTATATAGTTTAATTGTGCACTCACCCTTTGGTTCTTTGAGAGAAAAATCTACCTATGCCATTGTTACACTGTACAAGTAAACCAGATTTTGTATTATGGAGCTATATTAAGCTACCACTTTGACGACCAATGTAACAATGATACAAAATAATGTTTGAGACTACAAGAAGACATCAAAATGGCTAGTGTACTAAAAAAATTCTTATGATTTATGAAGAATGTTGATAACTCTACTTAGTTGGCTTATTTTTTCAAAATCATACAAATTGAACCCTAGCATAAATAGACTTTGTATGTCAAGCTACCACAATTCAAGTTTCAACAAGGAATATTTATGATGCATGCTTTAAATGACAATCAAGTTTATGGTGGTTTTGTTTTTTATATGATGTTATGTGATATTCTAATCCTAATCCACACTTCTAGGCTGCATATATATTTATATTTTGTTTTTACATATTTTTGTACCAACGAACCCAAAACAAACCGAACCCCCTCCAAATTTTTTTTCCCTAACCAAAAAACCGAACCCCTGAACCTGAACCCAAACCTCAAAACCTATTCCAACACTCTTCATTTTTCCTACACAAACTTAATTGACCACCAAATTATACTGCTTCTTCACTTTACCCACTTTTACTCGCTCAAACATCTTTTTTTCATTCAAAACCCCTATTTTCCCAACTAGGGTATCATGCCATAACATACTTTTGAACACATCAAACTCCAAAAACTCACCCTATTTCCAACCTATTCTAACTTATTTTCAAGTAATTTCTTCTTTTCACCTCTTATAGGCTTGCTTTTAAGGGGCCTCAATTTTGAATTTTGAACAAGGGAAACATTAGTATTATCTTGCAATGCCTTTACCAATGCTATTTTATTATTCATACTCCCTATCCTACTTATATCACACCCATATCATCAAGACACAACCTGAATAATAGATGGAATGGCCTATTTCAACATATTACACTTGAACCCTTAAGGGATCGATCCAATTGAATGTAGCTCAGAGTGATTTCATGTGTTTGGGTGTGAAAGAGGACAATTCCTAGCGTAAAAGTACCTACTTGGATGTGATGTAATAGTTCATTTAGTCACACAAGTTGCAAAACAAAAGTTACACCACTTTGCAACTTTCCACTGCTTCCATTTGACACTTTTTTCATCAACTGAAAACTGGACACCACAGGAAAACCACTCCAAGATAACAAAAATTTAGACAAGTTATTGTAGAGGGGCCCAACATGATCCCATATGATTAGATGAGAATTATCTAAGCATCACGGTATCCGAGTAACAACATGGTAAATTTTGCAGCCATTTTGCACTTTGGACCCTTTAGGGATCAATTCGGTTGAATGTAGCTCAGAGTGATTCCATGTGTTCGAGTGTGAAAGAGGACCATGCCTAATGTAAACATACCTATTTAGATGCGTTGGAATAGCTTGTTTGGTCACATGAATTGCAGAACAAAAGTTGTACCACTTTGCAACTTTCCACTGCTTGCATTTGACACTTTTTCCATCAACTGAAAACTAGACACCACAGGAAAACCACTTCAAGATAACAAAAAAATGAGAGAGGTTATTGTAGAGGGCCCAAAAAAATCCCATAGGATTAGATGAGAAATTTCTAATCATCACAGTATCCAACTAACAACATGCTGAAGTTTGCAGCCATTTTGCACTTTAGACCCTTAAGGAATTGATCTGGTTGAACGTAGCTCGAAACAATTCCACATGTTTGGGTGTGAAAGAGGACTATTTCTAGCATAAACATACCTATTTGGATGCATTGGAACAATTTGTTTGGTCACACGAGTTGCTAAACAAAAGTTGCACCACTTTGCAACTTTCCATTGCTTCCATTTGACACTTTTTCTATCAACTAAAAATTGGACACCACAGGAAAACCACTCTGAGATAACAAAAAATGAGAGAGGTTATTATAGAGAGGCCTAAAAAAATCCCATAGGATTAAACGATAATTTTCTAAGAGTCACAATATCCGAGTAACAACATGCTAAAGTTTGGAGCCATTTTGGACTTTGGACCCTTAAGGGATTGACCCGGTTGAACATAGCTCAGAGTGATTCTATGTGTTTGGGTGTGAAAGAGGACTATTCCTAGCATAAACATACCTATTCATATGCATTGGAACAGTTCGTTTTGTCACACAAGTTGCATAACGAAAGTTGCACCACTTTTCAACTTTCCACTGTTTCTATTTGACACCTTTTCCATCAACTGAAAATTGGACACCACAAGAAAACCACTCTGAGATTAAAAAAAACCGAGAGAGGTTATTGTAGAGGGGCCCAACATAATCCCATAGGATCATATGATAAGTTTCTAAGCATCACGGTATCCAAGTATCAGCATGCTAAAGTTTGCAGTCATTTTGCACTTTGGACCCTTAAGGGATCAATTCGGTTGAACATAGCTCGGAGCGATTCCGCATGTTTGAGTGTGAAAGAGGACCATGCCTAGTGTAAACATACCTATTCAGACACATTGGAACAGTCTTTTTGGTCACACAAGTTGCACAACTTTCCAACTTTCCACTGCTTGCATTTGACACTTTTCCATCAACTAAAAACTGGAAACCACGAGAAAACCACTCTGAGATAACAAAAATCGAGAGAGGTTATTGTAGATGGACCCAACACAATCTCATAGGTTTAGACATAGATTTCATAAGCACCATGGTATCTGAGTAATACCCTATCAAAGATTGCTACCCTTTAGCACTTTGGGATTTGATGTTTCATTGAACTGTACAGTTCCGTATAGGGTGATTGTGCTCTGTTTTTTGATGGAATTTGGTGGGCAGAAGACTTAACTCTGTTTTAGTTTTGGTTTGGTTGTATTTCAAGTGATTTTGTGCATTTTAGAAGCCAATTACTGAGGTTTAGTTTGTATACCCTGTTTTAAGGGTTTTGAGTGCATTAAAATGTCATATTAAGCCTTTCACCCACTATATGCTTCTATAACTTGATGGAAAGGCTTAGTTATGGTTATAAAACATGTGTACATAGTTTTTTGCAGAAGGGAGTTGAATAGAGGGTTTTTAGGTGATGCCCTAGATGTCAAATGGTGCATTTTTGAGTGGAAAATGGTGGTTTACTACTAGGGTTTGAAGAAATATTTGGTGGCAGTGATATTTCTTGAATTTTTAAGCTTGTGCAAACATTTTTGAATGTGTTTTAGGCTTTGGTTGGATGTGGGAAGTTTTGAATATGGGTTTTCAACAAACCCTTGCCTAACTTATAATCTCCAAATCTCATCAAATTGGCTTATCTTTTAGAGAAGGTTATCCAATGGCCAACCCAACATCAATCAAGCTTTAACATAGACCATGAGACAAATTCCCAAGAGATCATACCATGTTTCTTTGTACCATCATTAAGATCCAATAGACCACCTTGCATAAAGGTTACTAAATTAGCCCTATTTACAAAGAGACAACCTTTTAAACACTAGATCTTCACTTAGACTCCTAAAACAACAGTATGTTATATGTCAAAACTTCCAATTCCATGATTTGTTTCTAGGTCCAAGACCTCTACACTCCTAGTACACCAAACCCTCTATTTCAAGAAAAATACTTGGGGTTTTAATGAAACTCTTATCTCCTGCACCTTCCATACCCAAACAAAGCACCAAACACACTTACCAGACCTTGCACATGTGAATAATACATTACATGGATAGTCCTTCCAACATTTTGTCAAAAAACCACTTGAAACCCTCATTTTCATCATGAAAATACCCTATTGCAGCCCTAGAACATCATCCCAAACACCCAACCTTGACTCCACAACATTATAATTAGGTTAGGCATGTATTTTACAAGTTAGAGGACCCATTCCACACATTACAATAGGCACAAAAAGTGGAATGGGTTGAATTACATCATGAAACTCTTCAATCCAAGAACACTATCAAAGTAGGTAGCAATAGTAAAAACAAGATAACCTTCTTGCCCCTCCTAAGGTTTGGACCACATCCATTACCTCCACATAAAACTCAACATCCTTGGTCTTCTTTGTTCCCATGCCTTGATATGGTTATGTAAATGAAAATGAAGCAAAGTAATCATCTCCTTCTTTGCTGGTTGGAAGAATGCATGCTTAATGTTTTGATAGATGATATCAACTCCTTTTGCTCTGATGGTTGAATATTGAAATCTAGTATGGTGGGCCTCCAAAGTTCTAGTCATCTTTATTCCTCTTCCACCAAATGTTGGCCTCATCCACATATCTTCCAACCTAATTGGCTTTGTTTTTGAAAGCTGAAGTTTCTCCTGAGTCACCAATGTAGCTCTCTTTTCCTTTTCAGACTCTTTCATTGCTACAAATTATCTCTTGGATTTAATCATCTGCACCACATGGTTGATGTGCTTTGAATCCTTGCATCTAAAGGAAAGTGGCAACATTGAAATTCCCTAGCATTATTTATGTAAAGGAAATTTCCCTTACATAAATACTACTAGGGAATTTCAATGTTGCCACTATAGTTGGTATTAAAGTCGGTACCTGCAACATGAAGAGTGATTCTCATTCCTCTTCTACATTAGAGGGTTCATATCCTTGATCTGACTCTTTCAAATTATTAGAATCAAAATCAATAGCAAAGGATTTGAAAGGAAATCCATAAAAACCAAGCTCTCTAAATGGTATATCAAACTCTAGTTCAAAATCTTTTAGATGAGGCTGCTCCCATAGCTCTCTTACTCGACAAATCCTTGAAACGCTGTATTGATTTTATTTTTCCTATCCCTCTCTTGTTGTTCTTCCTCAATTTCATCAAGATCATTGATGTAATTGCAGGAGGTCCTGAAACACAACTAATCACAAATTCAACAACCAACTAGGAATTAGATCACCAAGTTCTCCATTTCACTCTTTCTCAACCAAATCACATTATTCCCTTATAGCATAGGAAACCCACTAAATCGGGTACAAATTTTCAACCACACACTTCCAATTCAAAACCCAACTCAATTCAAGGACCCATTATTGATATTTTTAACATATCAACATAGTTCCATAAGTTGCTTTGTAACAACTCCTTCAAAACTTGAAATTTCACTCTTTTTAGGCCTTAATTAGGCCACTTTTACAAAGGGTCTATACTATAAACTTATCCAAACCTTACCAACTCTTGGGGAAGCAATTATAAGGTGTCAAAACTTCAAAATCCACAATTATATCTCAGTTATACCACTGTACAATGGGTAAAACACAAAACTCTCTATTGTAGCCTAAACCCTAGGGGTTTATTGAAAATGATATGTCCAAAGATAACCACAACCTAAAAATTACTCAAAAAAGTTTTTGATACCCTAAAAAATCTCAAACAATCATAAAATAATGATTCCCTACACAAAAACACAATTTGACTCTTCAAAACCACCATTTTTCTTAAAGAAAACTCACTTTTACACACATGGGTTTCACACCCATCTCACTTTCAAACCTCTCCAACAATAACACATCATTTCCACACCTTAATAATGCTATTGAAAACTAATTCCTAAAGTTATAGAGGCTACATAAAGAGGAATGGGTCAAAAAGCCATTTTTATTGACTCAAAACCTTCAAATGTACAAGTTCAAGCCGGTTTTAGTAAATTGATGATAAAATGCACAAAATGTTATGGAAAACCTTCTAAATGGATTCAAAATAAATTTAAATCCATATACTATGAAAATATCAACCAATATGGATCAAATAATTGAAATATATGCCGTACAATCTGCTGCTATAGCTGAAAATATGGAAAATTTTGGAAAATTTTGAGTTTTTATTGTTTTTGCTTCTTCAAATCACAAAATCCAACCTTCAATTCAAGTTCTCCTTGTTTTTAAACTATTTCCCACCAATTAAAAACTGATTCACCTTCCTAAATAACCTTTGAACTGGTTTGACTCTTCAGATTCCCTCCATAATGCAAATTTTGCAATTTTACAACGTTTGAGTTTGCAAATTTTGCACAATTTTGCAATTTTTAAACATTTTGCACTTTTTGAAAAACCCAACCTCCTAAACACCTAATATAGCTCAAATATCACTAAATATATAATATAATGGTCTCATAGACCTTATTTTAATACAAAACTCAAAATCCTATATTCTACTCCTTATTTGCCTTGATGAACAAAACCTACTGAATGGTGCTCCTACACCAATCATGCATTGACCTTCTTGCCCCTCCTAAAGTTTGGACCTTATCCATTACCTCCACATAAAACTATACATCCTTAGTCTTCTTGGTTTCCATGCCTTGATATGCTTATGCAAATGAAAATGAAGCAAAGTAATCATCTCCTCCACTGGTTTGAAGAATGCATGCTTAATGTTTTGATACATGATATAAACTATCTTATCTACTCTCATGGTTGAATACTGAAATCTAGTATGGTGGGCCTCCAGATTTCTAGTAATATTTCTTCCTCTTTCACCAAATGTTGGCCCGATCCACATGTCTGCTAGCCTAATTGACTTTGTTTTTGAAAGCTGAAGTTTCTCCTGAGTCACTAGTGTAGCTCTCTCTTCCTTTTCAAAATCTTTCATTGCTACAAATCATCTCTAGGATTTAATCATTTGTAACACATGGTTGATGTGCTTTAAATCCTTGCATCTAAAGGAGATATCCTCAACATAAATACTACTAGGGAATTTCAATGTTTCCATTGTAATTGGTATTAAAGTCGATACCTGCAACATTGAAAATTATCCTTATATAATAATTCCATCCATCTTGTTGGCTTGTAACACTCTTGATGGTGGCTACATGAAATATGATTCTGATTCCTCTTCTACATTAGAGGGAACTCATAAATCCTTATTTTGACTCTTCTAAATTATCAGAATCAAAATCACTAACTTCCATATTCAAAAATTCCCAACCACCATCTTCAATAAATTGGCCACTAGTTCAAGTTCATTCTACTTTCATAATACTTTATATCCATGGAGTTCAGCCATTCCTTCATGCTATCAAGTGAAGATTAAGGAATGGTGTTAATGTGGAGTACATACTGCTTGAATTATTTAAAAATAATAGCCATATCAAATTCATTTTTCCCAACTCATACTCTCTCAAGGTTAACAATCTCAATCTTGAACTAATAGTGATTACTAAGAAAGGTAATTCCACCAACTCTATCAAACAGTTTACTGTAGGAACAATAAAAGCAGAGGCTTTGAAAGGAACTCCATGAAAACCAAGCTCTCTAAATGTTATATCAAACTCTTGGACCTCATTCTTGCACACTTACAACCAAATTCAAAGATTTTCCTTCAAAAGGCTACAAATTCAAATATTGACAATTTTGTAGCAAGAATGCAATTTTTTGTACATTTGACCACCAAGACTAAAAAACTCAGCCTAATACACCTTAAATGGTCTTGATTGATCTTATTTAACATAAATAAACACAAAATACCTTAATCTAATCTATTGACCACCTATCAACCTTCAAAAAGTTAAATTTTGCAACTAGGAGACTAGGTGCTCCTGCACCAAAATTACATTGTGTCTGAGCCTTCAAGAGGGTTTAAATCTAGCCTTTACAAATGATTCTACATCTTTCCACTCATGCCTAACTGTTGAGCTTGTAACTAACATGACTTATTACATTATAAATCAATTGACCATGTAGTATGACCTTATTTAATTGACAATTTACTAACTTAAAATAATTCCATGAACCAAATTTGTTTAATAACCTTGCTACCCCTGCACCAAATTTCAATATTTCAATAAATGTCATTACAAGTACAAATATCATTACAATTCCTTAGGTACTCTATTCTCACAGATATTTTACAATGTCACTCATACATTCAATATTTTCTTATAATGTCTACATCATAGGTTCTCATTTAGAGGTTAACTTCAAATGAGTAACTTGAGATTCCCTCACAAAGCTTCACACGCTCTTTTATAATGGCTTCAAATCAGAATTGAGATTTGTCAAGATCATCAAAATAAGGATGTTACATTCCTTTTTTAGTTGAGATTCTCTCCGATGGCTCAAAATTCAGCATTTTCTGCAAGGAGAGACCAATCAATTTTTACTAGTTTAGTTATAGATGTACACAAAGTAAAAGAATAAAAAGAAACAACTCATCCAAAATGGAAATGAAATGAAAATAGATGGAAGGAACTTACAGATAGGCATGGAAGTCTCTCAAATTAGTCACTCCTGGTCATACATCTTCACTGTGAGTTCCAAGATACCTATTGCACACAACACCTTTCATGAATCTAGAATATCTTGAAATTTGAGATGCTCCTATAATGTCTACATCGTAGGTGCTCATGATAAGGTTAAATTCAAATGAATAACTTGAAATTCCCTCACCAAGCTTCACACGTACTTTTTTAATGGCTGAAAATCATAATTGAGATTTTTCAAGATCATCAAAATAGGGATGTTGCATTGCTTTTATGCTTGAGATTCTCTTGGATGGCTCATAAATTTCCATTTTCTGCAAGGGGAAACAAATCAATGTTTACCAAGTTACTTATAGATAGGAAAAGTAAAATAAGATGATAGAATTGGCATCAAAAAAATTAACGTGGATACAAGTATAAATTAATAAGAACCATTGTGCATGTACTTACAAATTAATCCAATGAACCATCTGGATCTGATCTACTCTTTATTGTGTCAAGTATTGCCTCATGGTCAGACTCACGGACCTTCCACAAGGTCTTGTTCAAAGGTCTACCCCCATATTTTCTCAAACAAATATTGGATGCCACAACAAGGTTCGAGTAATGAAGAATCTTATGATGCATGTCAAAGTCCTCAAACAACCAATGTTTAACACTCTTATGTGGGTACCTTCTAAGCCATGTTCCAATAACAGCAACTGAGCCTGTAGGGTATTCAATGTTTTCTCCATCTATAACTGGGGCTTCCAATTTATTTTTGGCCTCAACACAATGGCACAAGTAATAGTGCATTCCCTCTTTGTTTTCTTCATCTGCAATAATTGCATAAACATGCCCTGCATTAATATGTACAGAAAATCACTTGAAATTAGTCAACATTACGAATACAGTACAAAGTAAGATAACAATATGGAATTTCAAAAACTAAGCAAGTATAAATATTACTTGGTTGAACTAGATCTGATACGTGGTCAAAGTCGATCAATGATTCCATCTATGTTAGTTCCAATGCCATTAGAGGGTGATATGTGTGAAGTGGGCTAAGATAACTTTTCAAACATTTGTCAACCCACTCCCCTGACTCACAATAATTCCAAGCTTGCATTGTACATGAAGAAAAAAAGCATGCCATCTTACGTGTATCAATACTCCATGAACCTGCATTTGATCTAAGGAAAGAGTGTAGCTCACTCGATCCTATTAGTGTACAACAATCCTCATATGGTGCAATGTGAGTATCATCCATCAACCAAAAAAATCCATGAACTGAAGACGTACCTTCATTACCTAGACCCATCAAAGCATTACACCACTCAATGATTGAACTTGCCTCTGTCAACTTTGCATTGTCTTTATACTTTAACTCTTCTCATGTTAATGCTCTTTTCATGCATGCTCTTGTACCATCATGCTCCCCCTTTCCATGCCTGGCCTCATAAAAGTTCCACATATGTTGAACACCTATAGTGAGATGCATCCTGCACAACCAATAGAACATGCACATGTTCTTGAACTGTGCTACACAATTATTTGACCATATTATATGCTGACCATATGCTATGCCCCTCCGAGCCAAATCACTATAGAATATCTGGAAGCAACCTTACATGAAATTTGGAGAATGTGTACAATCATCACTAATATAAAAGTGCTACTCCCTCAATACCTTCCTTTGGTCCTCTATACTATTAGTTGCATTAATGAATGCTATGTGCACAAATATTGAAATCTATGTGGAGTTGTAATACTATAACTGTAGAGTGTAGTTCTCTGCAAATTCATCCACTGATATTATGCTACCAACTAGAAAGGTGTCCTTGCATGGCTTGAATTGTGTGTCCAACCATCAAGCTCTATGGGCATGCCTTGCATACTCATACACTAGATTCTCATGAAACATGGACATAAATTGATACATTGGAATCTTCTCAATAACCAAATCACACCTTTTTTCTTGAGACCCATCATTTGTAGCATATGCCACTATTTTATACTTCCCTAAATCTACTAGTTTATGTCCCACCTCATTTGTGCTTTCCATATGTTGACCTACTAGCATTCGTTGCAAGCCACTGCAACACTTGCATGAACCATCCAAGCATGTTGTCCTGTAGAATATTTGGCCATCCTCTATTTGACATAAATTTTTTGATAAGAACTCTCTTGAAGATTTTGCTGGGGCTTCTATGCCACAATCCTGCAAAACATCATTAGTATGCAAATCTAAACATATAGAATGATAAACATCATAATGGTTAGCGAATTCAATTTGTAGTCTACAACAACAAGTAGTGCATGTGTGATTTATCTTGACATAAAAAGGTTTAAGCATTTCAAAAAATGTTTGAGAAATACTAATTTGAGGATAAGAATTTTGAAATTTATGAAAAAAATTGGGTTTGAGTCATATCCAAAAAATGCTTTGGATGTGGCTCATGGTTCTGACTACCGATTCTCCTTCTTACGACATACCTTTGATTTAGATATGGCCTTGTATTATTCTTACAATAATCTTCAATTAGTGTTCTCAATGCTTCATAAACCTTTTTTTATCTTTATGTGGTAGTGTTCCCGAGAATTCTCATAATTCATTTGAATCGGTGCCCTTAATTCTTTACCGTCTTTGAATGGATTTTGATAAAAAATTTCTACTAATTCCCATTTGTTCACTTGTCTTTTTAATGAGATGAGATCTCTTTGTTTGATAGCTTACCAAAGTCGATGTAATGACACATCGAGTGAAATTACTATCTTTTGAGCATGAGGTCTTATGCACACTCTCATAAGCATCCATTAGATTCTTCACAATAGTGTTTTCACCTGATGCATTCGATGTTCTCAACCCAAGAGTCTTCATGATGTTTCTATACTTTAAACCTACATCATTTGAACAAATAGTTGACATCTTGCAGTCTCATTTAGCCTTTCAAAGAACATTTTCCAAATCTTATCAGCATCTCTTCTACAAGTGCATTCTAGAATCTTACCTTCCATGTGTTGCAAAATATACTCATCAATATTAATCAAAAAATTTGGCTTTCTACGCAAAATTCTAGGTGGTGTTCTCCTAGGTACATACATTTCAACATTAGCAGTTTCATCAATATTTAATTGAGGTGGGCTAGATTGCGTACCTTCGATTGAGGGTGGAATAGAAGACATACCTTGAGGTTCATGTGGGGATGATGGCATACCTTCTTCGTCAAATCCAAATGATAATGTAATATCAACTTTAGATGTGGTGGATGGTGTCCAACCATACTCACTTGCAGTAGATGGTGTCCCTCCATATTCATTTGTGTTTAATGGTGTCCCTTCGTATTCACTTCTAGTAGAGGGTGTGTCTCCAACTGCAGTATCTGCATCTCTCCTAGCATGACTCTTTCACATTCATTCCCTTTGTGTTGCCAATTTCTTTTCTCTTTTTGATGTTTGATGTTCCTCTTCAATTGGCTTGTTTTCGTCAATCGTTTCCAATTTCTTCTTTTCAAGATATGTCGCCACCCGTTCTCTCTCATGTTCTTTGAAGGTTTCATACTCTTCATCTATTAGATCTTTCTTCCCTATTTTTTTCTTCAACATGGCAGATAATTTTACCTGTAGCATGGTAATGAGATGAATATTAGTTCCTCAAAAATGTATCCATTAAAATAAATGAAATATATGTCATTCAAGGCTTCATAAATAGACAATACATGTGATGAGGTAGCTAAATGCTGATGAGGTAACTTAGAAATAGATGGAAAGCATGGAACAAGTCTTGGGGAACCTTTTGGGGTCTTTTAAAGGCATTAGGGGTGTTGGGGTGTGCCTTGAAAAGTTGAAAGCTTCTTTGTACAAGCCTAGTGAAGCCTTGTTTGTGGCTTGTAAATCAATCTTTTGATATATTTGTTTTGGGTGTTTGATCCTGTACTTTTGGGAGCTTGTGGAGGATGGTTTTAGGAGTCTAAAACAATGTTTCATTATCTATTTAATGCCTTCAATAATTTTTATTTTGGCTGTCCTATTGGTGAATGTTGCAAAGTTGCATGGGCTTGTGTAGGAGCAATGGAAGAATCAAATTTTTTGGGTGCAAGGTCTGTTTGCTGGTCATGTTGTGTTGTGTGAAGAGTTTTTACATCATCCCCAAGTCTTGTTCAGATTTCTAGTTGTGTGAGTCAAATTGAGTGGTCAAGTTGCATTATTGAGAGGAATAGTGAAGTTGGTGTGTGCATATAGAGTATTTGAGAGAAGCTTTTGAAAAGGAAGTTGCTTCCCTTGCCACTCTGCATCATTTTCAATAGTATTTAGGGGTCTAGGTAGTAGAATTTTCAAAATGTGCAAAAATTCCTAAGTTGTGAAATTAACAATCATTAGAAGTTAGATTTCACGTGTTCACCCCTTAAACCCTAGTAGTAGTGGAAACTTAGTTTGTGCCCAATAACTCAAATGTTCTCCCAAACACCAAAGAAAATATTGATGTTTTTAGACACCCATTTCAGATTTATTACACATATCTCAATGTCAGGAACAAGTCATTTGGACCAAATCCCCACAAACACCCCTTCTAGGCTGACCTAATTAGGTTGATTAGGACTAATTTGCAAAGCAACATGCCCTCAAACTTATCACATGACCTTGAAAAATTGGGGAAAAAATTATTAGGTTCCCAAACTTCTAAAACCACAACTAGATTCCTTTGGTATGGACAAATTCATGCCAAACCTGAAAACCGTTGTTTTATGCACCATTCAAGAGGGTTTATTGAATATGCTACTTCCACAACCTCCCAGACTTTTAAAAAAACTTGAACAAAGGAAATTAACCCTGAACATGCCTAAAATTTCAAAACATCATGACCTCCCATAGAGATTCTCCCAAACCCTAGGCCTAAGCCCTCATTCACATGCATTTTTGTTCACAACAATATTACTCATATTGTAAGTTTGCACCCCTAAGACCTATAACTCACTAAAACCACACCAATGGCTTTAAATGAGTCTTATTACATCCAAAAAACACTAATCTTTCACACTTTACATGTAAATTCAAAAACTTTCCTCCAAAGGCTACAAAGATACTTTAGTGCAAGACCACCATTTTTCACATTTTAACACCTAAACTCAAAAAATCAACCTAAGACATGTTTAGTGGTCTTGATTGACCTTATTTAAAACAAAAAATGCTCAAAGACTCATCCACCTACCTATTAACCTCCCAATTACCATCAAATGATCAAATAAGGAGGATGAGGTGTAGATGCTCTTCCACCAGGGTTGTAAAAGTGTATTAAAGAGGGAGACCAACAGTCACCTCTTCCAAATGTTAGTTTTGGAAGTTGAAGTGGTTTTATTTACGAGGTAAAAATTATAAAATTCCATGAGAAACTTGAATGGAGGATGATCCTTGGATTGGGCATCAAACCAAATGAGGAAATGTTGAGTTTTCCTAAAGAAAAATGAGGTTTTGGTGAGTGAAAAAGAGTTTTTGAGTTGGGCAGCATTATTTTATGTTAGATTGAGCATGACTAAGGTATTTTAGGCTTGTTTGAATAGTTTTCAAGTTTTGGAGTGTTTGGCAAGTGCTACTTTCAATAAAACCTAGGGTTTCTAAGCCTAGGGAGAGGGTTTTATGGTTTGGGTGGTAAATGATTGAATCTTTGTAATCTAACACTATAATTTGAAGTTTTGACAGATATAAAATGCTGCCCCAAGGTTTTAGGAGATTACACCAAGTTTTGAAGGTGGTCCCTTTGTAAAAGTGGGCTAATTTTGGCCCTTAAAAGCATAGAAAAAATTATTTGTGGAGTTTGGTACAAAGAAAGCATTGGCGATTGTTGGATAAGTTGAAAGGCTTTGTAATGAGTCCTTGATGTGTGTTGTGTGAGTGTAATTATACCTGATTGAGTGACTTTGATAAGCTACAAGGAATAATGTGAATATGTTGAATGAAGAAGTCCTCATGAAATTATAAATTGTAAATTGTGTTTGCATATTGGAGTTGTGTATTTGTGAGCTGAAAGCCTCCCCCTACTACATTAGTAGTATATTCCAATTTTTTATAGACTTGTATGGAAAATTTTGTAGCATAGACAAGGTAATCAACTAGTTTGTATAACTGTTTGACAAAATAACTCAATGAAAGATTTGGAAGCATACACAAAGTAATTCAATTGTTAAATAATAATGCCTCAAAGAGATGTGGTTTAAAAATGTAATTGGAAAGTGTATAAAATTGTGTAATTTAAAATGTCCATTGACAACCTAAGGCTATTACTAACAAACAAACAATGATCAACATGGAACATGCAAAACAACAAAAATGAAAGCAAGCCATAATAGAATGAAATAAAATGTACAAATATTTTGCATACCTAAAAAACCAGAGTTTGAAATGGAGGAGTTCTACCCAATTATGTAGCCTTTGCTTATTCTTTCCTCAAACTCCTCAACAATTTAACTTTTTCAAAAGATTATTCCCCTCCAAACTTGAATTGTTTATCAATTATCACTAGAATTCAAAATTGAATTGATATTATATGCCTTTCAATGTGAAAACTATGCTATTTCATGCAAAGGTTGTGAAAAGATCATGAAAAAGGTGGTGGACTATAAAAATCATGCAAGGACACTTCACTCAATCTTGAAAAAACTATTTGTTGTCAGAGCACGTGCAGAACTAGGAGAATATACAGAATGTGGGCTGACATCATGAGTATATTCTATTTTTTTACCATTTTTAGTGCAATACATAATATTCACACATTATAATGCGAGTGCGTTATAATGCGCACATTATTTATACCTAGAACGGTCATATCTCTACTTCTTGAAAATGCACTTGCATTATAATAAAGTTGGTTTCTTTTATAGGTTTATTTTCTCTCTTTATCTATACTCTCTCCCACTCTACCACACTCTCTCCCACTCTCTTCC